>JAZKJV010011836.1:0-441765 GCA_037367405.1 Ottelia alismoides | reverse complement strand
TGGATTGTGGTCTCAAGTCCAAATAACCAACATTTGTTTATTTGACAAGATCCAATCGTAAGAGACTGTGGGAGTATGCAATTCTTATTAGGGATGTGGATCTAATTACCGATACAAGCAACCTACAAGATAAGGGATCATGCACAAAAAAACAACAAAAATAAGGCAAAAAACTCAAAACATCGGAAAACAAAATAAAAGAAGGTTGTGAAAACACGAGAAAATCACGATGAGGCCCCCAGGTGAACAAACACCCAAGCAATGGACCTCGTTGTGAAGAGCAATGTCCAAGTCTTTAATTATTACAAATAATGAATGAATAAATCTCACTCTCACCAATAAATAAATCTAATCTAAATCTATGCTACGTAGATGTTTAATTCGAAAAATCGAGCGGTCGTATGTTCCACACAAGGCGGGAACACAATCGTTGAAGTGACCGACAAAAATCCGGAGTAAGACAATAATTAACCCACAATAAATGATCAAGCGATGAAAAAATAGATGTGGAGTTAAAATTTATTTTATTTAACTCTACAAAATGTGTGGATAGTGCAAGTATGTAGAGTATCGAACACAACGAGCAAAAAAGGATAGGTTTGGTCTATGAAGCGCAGAAGATGATTGTGAACTCTTTGTCTATATGTTTTTATGTGGGTTTTTATTTTTGATTTTTTTTATTTTTGATTTATATTTTTATATTTTGATTTTTAATTTTCTATTTTTATATTTTTCTTTTTATATTTTTTATATTTTATATTTCCTTTTTTCTTTTCAAATATATAATATAGTTATATATATGATATATATACAATGTAAGCTAATATAGATATAAATATAACTGTAGATGCATAAAATTCATAAAATAGAGTATTTTTGTATTTTACATATTTTTTACTGTCTTTGTGGATTTTTTAGTGAATTTTACTAACTTTTATATATTTTTAAATTCAAAAATACCCTAAATCATGGTTTAATTAAATAGCCAAAATTGATATGGAAGCAAAAATAGAAAGTTAAGTCCAAAATTTTCCAAATCAATTTTAATATAATTACAATAAAATATAGAAAATTAAGAGACAGAAAATAATATTTTTAGAGTTTTTAATGATTTTTTAGATTATAAAGGTTTTTGGGACTTTTTAGTTTTTAGGAGTTTCTTTTGTATTTTTTATGGATTTCTGGTCTTAGGATGTAAAATAACTACAAAATTGTGAATTATAGTTTTTGGAATTTTTCAAAAGCTTTTTATATTTTTTATGTATTGTAAAATGTAGATATGGACAAAATAGGATATTTTTTATTTTTGCAAAATAATAAAAATGTCTAAAATTGCAAAATAAAATATGGACGTGAAAGTGGTGTGCAATCAGTAGTCAACATCTATTTTTGTGGATTTTGTTTTAGCACTACAACTATTTAAAATAAATAGAGGAAACAAAGAGAAACTACATTAGTGGTAGGGGCATTTTTGTAATTAAAATAAAGCACAAGGGTCATAGTGGAATTTCTCCAAAAATAATAAACGTAATTAAAAAGTTTCTAGGCCTAGACAAAATACATAAATGTCAAAGGGTATGCCTGTAAAATTACCACCTCACGTGGGGGTCACATAAGGTGACATGGCGTGGACCTAAACGTAATTACCAAAAATGGCAGTGTCGTCTTTGCAAATTTTACAAAAGTTATTAAACTGCAAAGGAAAGACTGAGGTTCAAATATTAAATACAAAAAATGATTTGGTGGAGACTGAAAAATACCCCATCTAAGCATTGATCAAGCGGTTCCCCTCCATTCACTTAACCCTGTGGCGCAACAAGGGGGCTCAATGACAGTTCGATGCTGATGGCCCAGATTAGATCTTCGAAAGGAGATCAACGCCTGAAGCAGGACTTGATCAGACGGTGGCTGGAGACGTGGGCGCTTGTTCCTGATCTGACGGTGGATGGACGATGAGGAGGAACAGGGAGGAACTCCGGCGTGGCGAGTTTCCTCTGCCGATAGCTCCCTCCTCCGACATGCTCTGTTGCTTCAAAAAGGCCCAACCTCCTCCTACAGGGCTCCTCTATATGATGGTAGCTCCAAAACTCTCCAGCGATGGTCGGAGGGCTCACAAAGGGTCTCCAGAGCTCTGAAGCTCCATGATACTCTGACGAGCATGATGAATATCCATTTAATCGCCTTTATTCTTTCATTGAGGCCTTTAAACCCTGGCTGATTGCATGTATATATCATTAATTTGTTAAAATAAACACTCATTAAATTGTACAAACTACTTTATAAAATATTGTACATTTATTTTATTTATCACCAAAATAAAATAATAAAGGAAAGAAAAAAAAAGAGCAAAGTGTCAAGGACACTGACGTGACCCTAATCCTCGAGACTCAGTCATCATGTTGATTTAGTCAACAAGGAATAAAGTAGGGGGAGATAGGGCGGCTAAGTGCACAGAAGATGCCGAACATATCACTCTACTAAAATAGGCCAATAATTGCTTTTTGGGACCTATTTTATTCTTTATTCTTCACACCTCAAATAATGAAACGTTATTCATGAAAGTTGTATATAATAATATATAGAATATACAAAATTTACTGCGGTAAAAAATAATATGCAATATGCATTTTATACACAAATAAAATTCCAAAAGCCAAACTTCACAGACCCATATCTCTCAAATAAATATTCAAAATATATAAAATCACCTTTAATTGTATGTAACTTTTAATATGCTTTTAATGAAGGTGGTTTTATAGTTTTTGGAGTTAAGGAGTAAAAGTTAGGTTTGGACCTCTATTGTATAGTATACCCGATTAAAATAATCATTTTATTTATTATTCATCATTTTTGTAATTTAATATTTTTATAATTTTGTAAATGTTATTTATAATATATGTACATATTAAAATAGGAATAAAACAATAAGAAAACTCTAAAATATTATATATATATTAATATAATACATAGATGAATTACCTGTAAGTATACCTATACAATTAATACATCTATTTAAGTAAGTGTATATAATATATTAGAAAAATATAATAAAAATATATTTACATACCTACAATTAAGTTATAAAAAAATATTAAATTAGAAAATAAAATAATAAAATTGAAAATACAAAATAAAAATAAAATACCTAAAACATAGGTAAATATACCAATATATGTGCCCTAAGAAAATAACTTGCAAACAAACACTTCTAAAAAATAAATAAAATACACATAAAATACTATAGAAAATTAGAAATATTTTTTATTTTATAACTAAAAAATAATAAATTTGAATTGTATTTATTATCCAATTTCCAAGGCATTTTTGCCTTGGAATTTTCTGGTTGGTCCACGTGGACCAACCGGCCTCGTTTCTTTGTTGACATTGGTCAACTGTCCGTTCTCCCATTTGATGCTTGTCAAAAGTCACGAGGCTGCCTCTTCTTCGATTTTTCCACACTTCCTCCAGCACTCATGACCCTAGAGACTACCACCAGTGTACGCCCATTTCATCCCTCATCCACGCCCATCCTAGAATCTCCACCAAGACTCAGTAGATCACACGCAAGATTCACTCGAAACTCGCCAAAAATCACCTATAAATAAACCCCTTGCACCTCTTTTAACTTTTTGATCCATTTTCCTCTGGCTTTATCCCCTTGGATCACCCCTGTGATCTTCCCCATGGTGACAGCATGGAGAAGGTCATGATTTGCAGCGAGGAGAGCCATTGAAGAAGGTGTATCCAACCATCGTCGGAGCACTGCCGACAAGTCTTTCTCCTGGCCATCTCAGGCTGGTTGAGCCCCATCTTCTTGCATTCTTAGGTAGTTCTCTATTCTAGTTTCAGTTTAGCATCTTTAGTTTGTAGTTTAACTGAGTAATTAGCGCTTAAATCGAAAATGCCCAATCACTTGGAGCTCCAGCCGTGGGTCTGATTCATCGTAATCCGACCGTTGATCCCCCTCGCATTCCACGTCATTTCACTCCCCTACGCATTCTTCATCGAATCCCCACGCTACCAACTCAGATCCATCGTTGATCTGGAAAGCAATCTCCCTCCGCACTACCTTGTTGGATCTCCTCCTCCATTCCACACCACCTACCATTTTGTGTAAACCCGGGTCGAGGAGATAGCCCTCATGCCCGGGATTTTTTTGGTGCCCTTTTGTAGGTCATTTGACGCTCCTGGGACCTCAACCACTACCTGGAGCTGCTCTATGTGGTTCACCTTCATCGGAGCAACTCGAGCCCCCTCCCTTCGTCCAGACCTTGCAGGAGCACACGGAGGAGGCCAACTACCTGCTAGGCCCATCGGAGAAGACAAAGTCCGTCGAAGGTCTGAGGAACGACGAATCCAAAGTCATTTCCATCATGTTCTTGGGTATTCTTCCAACCCCCCTTCTAGTCATTCGATCAAGAACAATGGTCCAAATCTAATATGGGTTGTTGGTTATTCACGAAGGGGTACGTGAGGACATCCGCTCGATCTGCCATGTGGCGTGCCCTAGACGTTCGGATCTCAGCTCTTGAGTGGGTAATTTACACAGCCCCCTCCACGTTTTTTGTATTTATGAAAAGATCCTATAAATATTTTATCTAGTTTAAACATTGTTGGACAAATTGCATGTAACACACGAAACTTTTAATTTATTACAATTTGGTCCGCGCTAGAGTCACGTGGAGGTGCACACTTATATTGTAAAATTTGCACTAACCCTCACATGTTTATGTGTTTGTCTTTTAATATATAGAACTAGAATATTAGTGTTAACTTTTAGGTAAAATTTTATTGTAGCCCTTGCATATTACTTTATTTTGCAATTAGACCCTATAAGGCCAAGTAATTTTGTATGATGTTTTCTATTTATTAAAAATAGTAGTTGTGCTCTAAAAATCACCAAAAATATGATAGGTACCTGGATGCATGCCTGATAATGCTACATTTTCATTTTTTGCATTTTATGTCCCATTCCTATTTTCCAAAAATCGAATAATGCACGGTCGACCCTTGTTAGCGTTAAAAAAGCCAAAAAATTGTAAAATCACCTCCAAAAATCCCCAAAAATATATTATACTTATTTAACTATTACTAACGTTCAACTCAAAAATCACTAAAAATTACAAAAGAACACTCAAAAAATAGAAAAACCTTAAAAACACTTATAAAAATTTATAAAATTCCCTAAAATTCCAAAAACCTTGAATTTTATTTCAAATTTTTCTTTGTATTATATATACATAAATTAATTTGGAGAATTTTTGGTCTGCTTTCTATTTTTCATCTTCATTTTAATTTCGGGTATTTATTGTAACCCTAATTTAGGTTATTTTTTACTTTAAAAATATATAAAAATTGGCAAAATTCCTAAAAATCACAAAAATAGTAAAAAAATATATAAAATCTAAAAAATTTTCTTTCCTTTATTTTTACTATTTTTATTAGTATTAATATCTATAGTAAGCTATATTGTATATACACTCTATATATAGCCTTATTATATAATAAAAAAGAGAAGAAATAAAAAAACTAAAAATACAAAAAGAAATATAAAATAGGAAAATTAAAAATCAAAAATATAAAAATATAAACAAAAATAAAATAAAAAAATCTATTATAAAAAACCCACAATGTTTGGTTTAGTATTGTGCATAGTTATGTATACACGTATACTTATATTATTTATAAATAATATATAGTGCTACATTGTGTGTTACCTATGTTCGACACCCTACTCCACTTGTCACTATATGCATTTTATAGTAGGGTTTATAATAAAAATTTATCCACTTTGTCTTTATTGCTTCATCTTTGAATTGTAGGTTGATTATTGAAAAACTGGGATCTTGTGAGCGGTCGCTTCAGCGACACGTTAGACTACTTTAGACCCTCACAGGAGCCCGATCTTTTCAAATCGCATCGTTGCTAGGGAGCAACAAATTGTAGCACATTTTTTTATGTATATATATGTCCTTTTTTACATTTTTACCACTTACTCTTTGATAATTATTTGACTGTTCTATTTCAATTTTCTTGTTGATCTTTCTTGCGAGGGACCACTTTACAAGGACTACCTCTTAGGAGGTGGGCGCATCCAAGGCGAGTAGAGGTTGACTTTCTTCTCTTCAAGTCAACCAGGAGAGAGCAGGAAAGAAGAGCAGGGAAGGAGGAGAAGAGCATCATTAAGCATATCATTTTTTATTTTAGTGAGAGAGAGAGAGATTTATTTTTCTGTAAATAATTTGTAATTAATTTGGACATTACTCTCTACACTACACGAGGTCCAGTGCCCCTGATCACCTAGGGGCCTCGTACCCGATTTTTCTTCATTTACCGCCTTTATTTTATTTGTTTCCCGTAATTTGAGCTTTCCGCCTTTGTTTTTATTTGTTTTCTGTGAGTGAGCCCTTAGATAGTAGGTTGTTCGACTCGGTAGCAAGGTCCAAAGTCATAATAACATTACATGCACCTATAGTGATACGTGCTTTGACTTGGTCAAAAAATAATTGTCGATTATTTGGACTTGAGATCGAGCGTCGAGAGGAGTGCTATACAACACTTGTAGGATCTGTTGTGGCGGACACCGATGCACTCCAGAGATCGGACTTTTGGATCTCATTCTAAGTAGTTGGCATTTGGTTCATCCCGATAATAGCAGCTACTATTTAGGATGTTTTCTCACTTTTGCATATCGCCATATAGTGTAAATATTTCAATTCTGCTTTGCATCCCACATGGAGAGAGCTTGGAAGCACTGTAAGTAACTATATATTTGCATGCATCATAAATCACTAAGGTGAGATCTCCATATTAGTAGCAACTTGCATGGCTTTTTCGTCCTCTCTCCCATGTGTTTATATCACTTAGGACAAAAAGGAAAAATATAAAAAAATCGTTAGGCAGCTTGCTCTGAAAAACACTCAAAAAAAAGTGAAAATCCAAAAATTAAAAAAGGGACTGCTAAATAAACTTGATCTTAATTAAAATTCAAAACGAACCATTCTTTGTTTGGGATTCATAAAGCCTAAATAATTTTCAAATACACTCTAGACAGAATGAGATGTGACCTGCTAAGGATGAGAGCCCAATTCCTGATCTGTTGTGCCTTGGTTATCACCTGGGTTGGAGAAGTATTGGCACTTCTATCGTACGTGACCGAGTAGGGCCTAGTCAAGCACGGTATTCCTGCCTTGTGTGGAGCATCTGACGTGGTCTGATGTACGGAGCGTAGGCCATGTCCTCACATGTGTGTCTGTCTCATCGGTTTGCGTCGGAGCAGGTCCTTGCACGCTCACGGGCGATTCCGTTGCAAGCGAGGACCGAGGTATTGGTTTCTCCTATTGGATTCCTTTCTATTTCTTTGGCTGAGTAGCCGCCCAGGCACGAGATCAAGGACCTTTAAGCGCACAGATCATAGGTTACAAAGGAGGTGGAATAAGTACGGGGCACTCGCCTGGCAATACACACATTCTTACAGGGTTAGCATACTTAAGGACCTGTGATATGATTGCCTGGAAATAACAATAAAATTTAAAAGATAAAAAAATATCCTAACTTTTACATCTTCACAAGTGTTGAGTGTGTGAACTAATCCTTGTTTTGTGTTTGTTTGAATTAGATTAAGTTCCAAAGATCATTCCTGCACATTGTATGCCTTTTTTTACTTTCTTTGATTCCCTATTTGATTCCCCGCTCATTTGGAGCATTCTACTGTTTTACTCCCTTTATTTTTTGTTTGACCTTTGTATCATTCTTCCAATCTCGATCTCCTCTTGACCTTTAAGATGACGACACATGGATGGCTTAGTCGGGACCCTGTCGGCACCAACATCAATTCCATGTGCTCGTTATCTCCACTAATTTGGGGTGATTCCCGAGAACCCAGTTCAGACCTCGTGAACTGATTTCCAGACTCCCCATTTTCTCCAATAAACTGAGATCACTCTCATCGCGAAACCCGTCCATTTTGGATGGCAATTTCACTCCATACACACAGCCATCCTTAATGAAGTTCTGTGTTGACCTTAACATAGATAGATTTGCTACTTATGGTACCTCCACATAGACTGATCAGGGCATTACTCCATTTGCATATCAAGAGCCCAATCTGGAGCCATAAGTCATGATAGAATTAGAATAAGGGTCAGAAAATGAGATGGATCCAAGAGGAAAGGGGAAGGGACCACAACCACCACCTCATCCAAATCAGAGTCCGCAACCATATCTTGCTTCTATTCATGCAATCCAGCAGTAGCTCACAGATCAGGTCTTAGCATAGGTCGCCTTCCAAGACATGCTCAATGACTTGAGGGGAAGGAGAGCAAACTGAGGAGGATTCGAATAAGATCCTGAAGGTAGAGGCAGAGGAGATCCAGATGAGCCTAGAGTAGAGCGGCCCAAGCCGACTCTAACAGAAACATACAATCCTGAGGCAGGGCAAGTTACTGAATGGATCCAGATTCCAGTGATCCATGCCCATTTCGAATTGAAGCCTCAGTTGCTGGCACTCTTGCCCATCTTTCGCGGAAATGCAAATGAAGAACCCTACATTCATCTGCAATAGTTCGGGCGCATCTATGTCACAAATCACTACCCTAGTATACCTCTTGGGGTAGTGAAGATGACGACATTTCCCTTCAACCTTCAGGATAAGGCCCTTCATTGGATCAACCACTTGGGGAAGGTCGTCACCACCTGGGAAGAACTGAAGTCAGCCTTCTTGCACAAGTATTATCCTCTTGTGCGACTCAATCAGATGCATTCCCGCATAGAGAACTTCTCCCAAGCCATGCACAAATCCCTTCATGAGGCCTAGTAGAGGTTCACTGAGCTACAAGAAAAGTATCCCCATCATGAGATTCCTAGGACCAGCCTGGTCCAACATTTCTTTGGGGGACTTACTATAGAAAGCCAGAAGCTTGTAGGTGCAGCATGTGGCAGCTCCCATTTCAACAAAGATGAGGACGTCGTCTTGCAAATATTTAAAGAGATGGCCGAAGGAGAGGTCGCTTTATCATCGTCACGTGTTTGTCAACGCCAGCAACAATCAGTTCAAAAGCTTGTGCACATGGCAGCATCCCATGAGCTGGATAGGGATGAGAGCTCCAATCTGAGCATCATTGGACCCACAAGTCTAAAGTACGCATCATTGAGAAACGATCACAGGACCTGTAGAAACTTGTTCTGATCGAATAGAGAACGAAGAACCTGCATAAACTTGATCAAATCACCAAGCAGCTTGAGCTACTGGTGAGTGCAATCATCTCCTTGAACTCTGTGTCTGAATCGGCATCCACTCCATCCAAGACGAAGGAACATGCACAACCACATCCTCTTTAGTCGAGTCAGCCCCAACCAGTGGTTCAACACATCTATTATGTGTAAGCCCCAAAGCCAACAACTCCTCAGTAGCTGCAGCAACAGTTGGTTGTATACCAACCGGTGACCCAGTACATTCCCAAACAATTCTCCCCTCCACCACCTCTTATTCAGGAGGTGAACGGTGTATGGGCAAATGATGTGCAACCCACCTGTCCAAGCAGACCTCAGCAGGGTTAGGTTGCCAACTCCCGCCAGTTCCCTCAACAACAAGGAGGGAGGTTTGTCCATAATAACCAGCAGCAACACCAACAACACCAGTAGTCTCCATAATTTCATGGCAATTGGAGACAGAACCAGTACCAACAACCACAGTACCGACAGTACCAGCAGAAGCAGCAGTACGTAGTTGTGCCCTATCATCAACACCCTCCTTGGCAGTTGAAGGATATGGTTAGATCCTCAAGCGCATCAGGGAAGCGTGAGCATCGTATCAAATACGACGAAGAATGACTAGTCGTACTAGTTGTTCTATGCAGCAGGAATAAAAAATTTTTATGTGATGAATCCACATGATCCAAGAACACTTCTCGAATCGTTTCATCTAAACCACAAACAAGTATTAGGGTTACCTCTTGAAACGTGGTTGCAATCGAGTCTCTAAACGAAGAGACCTCCTATCTCATGTCCGATCCGACGGAGGAGACGCTTGCGAGCGTGTTGATGAAACACATGCTTCTCGCAATCCATGTTGATGATCCAAGCAACGGATCTCCTAATCTCGACACATCAGATCCGACGTCTTCTTCACGAGAGAGGCACACCGAAGGAGATGGAGATCCCTGAGCAAACGATCGGGCAACATAACGACGGCGCTTCGGTGATGGAGACTCTCTCTAGGACATCCATAGTGAACGACCATGAGATAGGAAGAGAGACAGCTGACGTGTATAGAGAAATAGAGAGAGACTTATGTTCTCTTGTGTGTAAAGAGGAGCAAAGGGGTGCCCTTCTATTTATAATATTTTGGGATCCATGGATCTCAATCCATGGGCAACACAAATCCAATGGCTCTCATTGATTTGTGTTTCTTTCAATGGCTAGGATTTTGTTGGTAAAAAACCAACAACAAATAATTTAATAAAAATCAGATATATATTAAATATAATTTGATTTATATCAAATCAATCTCCATTAGAGAAATAGATAGGAGGCAAGCCTCCTTCCATAAAGGGAGGAGGACAGCTATGAGTCCTATAAGGACTTAGTAGCCGTCCCCTCTCCTTATTAGGAAGGGAGCCTCCTTTCCATATTATATGAGATTGCATTATCTCATGATTTTCTCCAATATTTGCAACAACTTTTGTTGCAAATTATTTCATAAAAATAAATCCAATTTATGTGTGAACATTGCAATCATGCCATTGGAAAATTGTGAATCACATTCACAACCCAAAATAAAATTGAAATTACATTTTCAATTTAATGTCCAATGTGAATCCAATTCACATGAACATTTAATTAACAAATGTAAATTACAAATAGCTCTCTTTTATATATTATAAATCACATTTATAATATATATGATTAAGATGGATAGTTCTATCCACATTAATCATATCCACGATGATTAAATCCCATTTAATCATCTTGGATCTCTATTCTTATGTGCCCACATAATGTGAATCACATCCACATTATTTATATCTTTGATAATCAAATCACATTTATTTATCTTAGATAATTCTCCATATAATATGAATCAAATTCATATTTATTCATGATAATTAAATCATATTTAATTGTCCATTTTCTCAATGCTCGGATACATATATCAACAATAGAATTATCCATTAACTCTTTCAAAGATAATGCACTCTCTCCGCGAATACTTGGAGATAAGGAGAGAGTGATTGTATTGTTCCACGTATAGTGACTTGGATATTGAGATCACATCCCAAATCCAGATCTCAGGCCTTCATAAATGCTTGATTAAATCAAGACTGCAAATCTAATCTTCTCATTGCATCTGAATCACATTCAGATCAATGTCCAACATTTGGACTAAGATTAGATTACTTCTCTACTGAAAGGAGTCACTAAAATCCAGACCCGTTTCATCACTCTCTAGGAATGGAAGCGTCATGGTTATACAATCGTTTATGATCACATCACCCTCAGGTATTCCCAATACATGTACATCCTGCATATTGGAAGACTCGGAATAAACCTGAAGTATAAAATCAATTTTGCACTGTCTACTTTAGAGTTTTATCATTACGTTTCTCATTCGATCATTGGGAATCGGTATCGATCATATACTTTCCAAAAACATATATCATACCTAGGTCTTGATTATATACTTTCCAAAAGTATACATCAAACCTACATATTCAGTTAAGCTTCCAAAGCGAGACGACCGTGCATGGAATTTGATTCTTCCCAATATCTCATGAGTGAGCTCATGTCTTTCGGTTCAATAATGAACCTGTATGATCCCTTTGAGAGATCGTATTACTCATATGCCCTTATATGCACACCAGCACGCCGGTGTATAGACCTTGATTAGGTCATCAACCTATTGGTCTGCCAAATGTACATACTCAGACATATAGTAACACATCTGTCTCTGGTCAGAGGATGCGTTCCTATATCATGACAGCATACGATATGGTATTTTGGTTATCTCGATCTCATTAAGTCTACTCTTTGACCTAACGAATCTGACATCTATGAATATCTATTCCTATGCAGAGGACCTGCATCAAGAGGTCGGTCAGATATCACCCTAACTGAGAAAGGATTGCCATCTCCTACTCAGGCTGGAGATCATCTCTTAACAATCATTTGATGGTGCTTGATGAGTCCTCAATCTAACTCTTTAGATGTTCATCCAAGCACCAGCCTCTATGATTCAATATTTGAATCAACAGCTGTATGATCATCAAGATGGCCATGGTACATAACTCTAATTGTCCAAAGGGACCTATTATGCAAATTATGTACTCTTCATTTCAGATTAGGGAATGATATTTGCTATAACATTTACTGCATAATGGCTCGCCGTGGGCTCGCATGTCCAACAATCTCCCACTATCCCAAAGAGCCATTAATGGGCTAATCATTTAAACCCACACTCATGTGACAATCATAGGCTATTTATAAAATAGATAGGTAAGCTGATCAGTCACCCTGTTCCCAAGAGACTATGCCAAGTCCTTTTACGGCACTTGCATAGTGACAGTGTTCGCATCCAATGCAAATGTTGCATCTTATGCAACCAATACTCAATATAGTCAAGGCAGTTATAACGTCCTTGATACTACTGCTCAACAATTATTATAACCAGTATTCCCATAATCCTTATGAGAATATCTTTATTCCTGGAGATCTCTATCTCCTAAGGTATCTATAGTTCAGACCCTCATAGATCACCATCTACAAGGTCTTAAACCTTTTGAAGATAAGACTTTGAGATCACTATCTCTACGTTTCATCATCGATGAAGATATTGTTATTACTGCAATCAAGTGTTTTATTCCATAGTAGGATTAGTAACAGATTACTACTCCCACTGCATGACAGACATCTGGCTCTTTTGCACATCTAGCATACACTCAGCATCTCGTAACCGATGCACAAGTGCAAGCAGTTCTAGCATTCACTTCCTCAACTCTCTGAGGTGCTATCCCTTTAGATAGGTCACTACCACATCTTAAGGGAAGGAAGCCTTTCTTAGAATTTTCAAGAAAATGGAATAAGTCCAAGGTGTACTACTAATGCGACGGTCCCAATACCCTCTTCTCTTTGCTTCTGAACGACTTCAGAACTAAGATCTAAGAGGTATCCTTGAGATCATATCTCAAGGTATGGAATAATCAAATTATAAAACACTTATTATTATCCTTATATCATTCCAAATGATTAGAATAATATCTATATTTACCATGATGAACACAATGCCACTCCCACTAAGCTTCACATGGCTCATAAAGATTTTATCTGAAATCATAACATTTATAATTTCATCAAATCTTATGTTACAACTACAAGAAACTTATTGGAGTCCAAAGATGGAGATCTTTTGCTAGCACACCTTGCTTTCCTCAACCAAGAAGCCCTGGGGCTACTTCATGTGAATATCCTCAAAGAGGTATTCATAGAGAATTGCAATCTTGACTCACATCATGAAGATGTCATAGTCAAGTTGTGTAGCTATGGTTAACAATATTCTGATGGGTTAAAGCAAGGTCACTGGAGAGCAAGTCTCATCGCAAGCGATGTCTTCTCTTCGGTGTGCAGCTCATGGCTACGAACCATGCTTTGAAGGTCTCCACCTTCTCACCAGGTTCCCTCTTTCTCTTGAAGATCCATTTACACCTTAATGGGTCTTGCCCATATAGGTGGATCCTCGAGGGTCCATATACAACACTTGTATACGAAGTCTACATTAGACTTTTATTGCTAACATCCATCTTTCCATGTCATGATCCTCAGGAGCTTCATCACATGAAGTCCGATCATTTTCAGACTTAACTGGCACATGGAATACATCCTTATTTGAAGAAGTATTAGTGTTTCATCTTCAATTATTCTTTTAATTTCCGATTTCAGGAGCCTCATTATCTTCTCTAGATTAAATGAGTTCCTTCGTTTCGTTTTCATCTTGATTCTTTAAGAATCTCATCATCTAAAAATCACATTCTCAGGGATGAGATCTTTTAAGAATCTCAAGGTCATAAATTAGGTATCCAATACCATCCTTTATTTTCCTAATGAAGTAGCACTCTCTGGTGCTAGATTCTAGCTTACTAGCTTGGAACCTTGTTAGGATATACAATGTAGTCTCTACTACTTATATATACCTGGAAACTAAGAGATAATTATGTTATGATTAATCATTGATCAAATCATGTCACACATGATCATTTGTATCTCCCTACAACTCTATTGACTTAAGGTGTATTAGGAGGATTGAGATAGGAATGATATTCACATCTCCATAAGGTATTCCTTGAATTCATTATAGGTACAAGATACCTCGGTTAGATCAAATTCATTTCATCTTCCTTCAAACTTTGGTTTTAAACCAAAATTGTGAAATCTTTGAACATTTCAAAGGTTTCTTAGTGAAGAGAAGAAATCTCATATCACAAATAATTATCAATAGATATCACATATCCATAATGTTTATTATGATATAGACGATTCACATACATCAATATGAATGAGATCTTGAATACCTTGACATCTTTCACCATTCTAAGGAAGGGTGTATTGGATATTTCTACTTTTGAATACAATATTCACAAGTATATAAGAATTGAAAATTTAGACAATCAAAAGTTTCATCTCTTATCAGTCTATTGATCACATCAAAAGACAAATGTCCAAGGCTTGATGTCAGATCATTGTCAAATGATCTTTATCCTCCTATTGATCTTTAAAGATTTAATTTTCAGTATTAGAAATCTTAATGAACCGTTCATTAATTTTCTAATTTAATGAAGTCTACTAGATGTTAGATTACTATCTGAAATATATCCATCATAACTCTCTATGATAGGTTTATTCCAGAATTCATGTTTATTTCCAACATTTAGAAATAAACTATGAGTGTATTCTAATATCCAGGTCACGGAGACATTCTCTAAGACTAAGGGCTCCCACTGAAAATATGAAGTCAATTGATCCAAAGGAAATTGTTGCAATAATTGCATCACTTCCAACGTGGATGACCATTAAACCTTAAGATCAAATTTCTAATATTCTAATATAGATGCAACTAATTGCAAGGGTCATTAGAAGATTGAGATACAATTATTAGACTTTATCTTATTAAATAAGTAAGTCAATTTCAATGATTATATGTAGATTATTCTGATGTACTATCCGATTCCTTCTCTAAGGATTCTAGATAGATTTGATAGTCATACTATCAACACATCAACTTATTGCAGTTTTAGCATTCATACAACTCATTGGATGTCATATGGAAGTCACAGAAGTACAGTCAACTCTTTGACTATACTTCTTACTTGGGTCCAACCCATGCTTCCACTGTGCTCCCTTTATCTATAAGCAATCATTGCTCAAGACAAAGGATCATGCTTCATTCAATTCATACAATATGAATTTTATGAAGCTTCATAAATGACTAGAGTATAGATAGTAGAATGATGACACTCATCGTATCTACATCCATTTAAACTCTTAAAACTTGGGTTCAGGTAGGTACTCAAACAATTTGAATACATCATCTCCTATAGAGCCACCATTCTACATAATGCAGAGAACCATGTCATTCATGATTATATGTGGAGAGCACATATGTATGCCAGAACATCTTCTTAGAATTTATAAGGATTATTTGATAATTACGATCTTATCGATATTTGATAATTACGATCATTATCGACATGTCACTTCAAAAGTACATTCGATGAGATCAAGACTTATATAGACATACAAACACTAGGGTTTTAGTCCTATTGTCTATTTAATTATCATTCCTCATTATTATGAGGAAACTTGCACATTGTAACCACATACATTATGTGTCCAATTACAAGTACAATATCCGGATCATGGGTCCAATCCATGATATTCTACTGGTTATTATTGAGTATAACATTGAGTGGGATTAAAGAAGGATTATTTGAAATAAGAAGTTTTGCATATATATATATATATATATATATTACTTTGATTTAGGAATTTTCATATCAAAGTTGTCTTGCCTTGTCAACATTGAAAGTCCATTCCCTTCATCACTTTCAATGTAAGAGATATACTTACCATTATATCTCAGCAAGATCTGGGATCTCCTTCCTTATCTTTGTTACATTCCAATAATATGAGAATCTGTAACTCGTATAAAAAGAAGCGGGAACACATTCCGCCTTGCAAGTCCAATATGCATCTCCCAATTCGGTCTTTAACACCCGGGCCCACCACCCCTAAGGTGATGTTGATCCGTAATTAATTGAACCAACCGTCAATAGGAATAGTACTCACTATGCGCAATCCAATATCGCCCCAATAATATGAGGATTCAATATTGGGGTCACTACGCATACGGCCTTACTTTTTCGAGAAGCAAAGAGCCCGATCTAGATGCACTTGCATATAGGAGATGTCACTTTGGACAGGCATCTCCTACATACAATCCCTTGGTACGGAACCCTTCGCCTTGACGGGAGACCATGGATGTCACTTATGTGATCCTCCATATCATATTGAAATTCTAATTAATTATCATGAATCATATTCACATAATTAATTCTTCCAAGGGAAATAACACATCTATTATAATAGAGTGTTTTTAATTGAATATAATTAACTTAATCATATTAAATTAATTATCAATCCAATTCAATCAACAAACTTGATTTTACTTGAATATATGGTATTATCTTAAAGTACATATTAATTCGAATTTTAATAATTAGAAAATACATCATGATCTCTCAGGCATCATTCGTTCCCTACCCATTGTCATGGCCAGTACCGGTTGGAGTGGGATAGACCGCAACCGGTGCAACCCGCTACCCCAGCGATCCCCGACTTGACACCATATTCGCCTCGGGAAAAAATAATGCCAAGCCAATCACTTTGTACTTGAGATGATAATCGGTTCTTCAACCGAAATTATACCATATAGTAATAATCAAAACAATTTTGATTATAAGGAAATTTGCTAGACAAATTCCCAATCTTATTCAAGCAAGTTGTTTGTTGATTGTGTTTCCAATTATGATCTAGACCAAATCTAATCAATTATTGGTTGAGTCCAAGTAAATTAAGGAAATAATCATCATTAAATATTTCTCAAATATTTTCCTAAATTATTTCTTGAAATTAACAATTAATTTCACTAATTGACAATCACATGGTTCTTGAATAGGAATGTAATTTCAGCAGTGACACCTACTTACTAAAATTAACATATCTCAATCAATTTAAATCCAAATTAGATAAAATCAATTTTCAAAGCTTACTAATTTGATTTATGAAAGAACCTAAATGATATTTCACGCATTTCTAAGTGGATCAAAACAGTAATTAACTCATTAATCATGTTAAGATTCGCAGTCCCGCAACAGCGAATACATGTTCATTAAAATGATCATATCTCGAGCAGACTGAATTGAAATCACGCAAATTAAGATCCTACGGTTTCCTTATTTAATGGGGAACAAACTCCTATTATTATTTTCGTGTTTAAATAATTTAAAAAGGGCCGAAAATAATCACTAAACAGAGATACGAAAATTAAATGCGATAAAAAATTTCGCAAACCCTAACGAACCCATGTCGTCCTAGGTTTATGGATCGTATCCGAAACCTTCAACCTGGATCTTATACCACTTGAAGGATATGATTAGATCCTCAAGCGCATCACGGAAGCGTGAGCATCGTATCGAATACAACAAAAAATGACTAGTCGTACTAGTTGTTCTATGCAGCGGAAATAAAAATTTTTTATGTGATGAAACCACATGATCCAAGAACACTTCTCGGATCTTTTCATTTAAACCAAAAACAATTATTAGGGTTACCTCTTGATGTGTGATTGCGATCGAGTCTCTAAATGAAGAGACCTCTTGTCTCAAGTCCGATCCGACAGAGGAGACACTTGCGAGCATGTTGATGAAACACATGCTTCTCGTAATTCATGTTGATGATCCAAGCGACGGATCTCCTGATCTCGACACACGAGATCCGACGTCTTCTTCACGAGCGAGGCGCATCGAAGGAGACGGAGATCCACGAGCAAACGATCGGGTAGCATAACAACGACGGTGCGGTGATGGAGACTCTCTCTAGGGCATCCATGGTGGACGACCATGAGAGAGGAAGAGAGAGGGTTGACATGTAGAGAGAAATAGAGAGAGAGAGAGACTTATGTTCTCGTGTGTGTAAAGAAGAGCAAAGGGGTGCCCTTCTATTTATAATATTTTGGGATCCATGGATCTCAATCCATGGGCAACACAAATCCAATGACTCTCATTGATTTGTGTTTCTTCAATGGCTAGGATTTTGTTGGTAAAAAACCAACAAAAATTAATTTAATAAAAATCAAATATATATTAAATATAATTTGATTTATATCAAATCAATCTCCATTGGAGAAATAGGAAGGAGGCAAGCCACCTTCCATAAAGGGGGGAAGACGGCTATGAGTCCTATAAGGACTTAGTATCCGTCCCCTCTCCTTATTAAGAAGGGAGCCTTCTTTCCATATTATATGAGATTGCATTATCTCATGATTTTCTCCAATATTTGCAACAACTTTTATTGCAAATTATTTCACAAAAATAAATTTAATTTATTTTGTGAACATTGCAAACATGCCATTGGAAAATTGTGAATCACATTCACAACCCAAAATAAAATGTAAATTACATTTTCAATTTAATGTCCAATGTGAATCTAATTCACATCAATATTTAATTAACAAATGTAAATTACAAATAGCTCTCTTTATATATTATAAATCACATTTATAATATATATGATTAATATGGATAGTGCTATCCACATTAATCATATCCATGATGATTAAATCACATTTAATCATCTTGGATCTCTATTCTTATGTGCCCAAATAATGTGAATCACATCCACATTATTTATATCTTTGATAATCAAATCACATTTAATTATCTTAGATAATTCTCCATATAATATGAATCAAATTCATATTTATTCATGATAAATTAATCATATTTAATTATCCATTTTCTCAATGCTCGGATACATATATCAACAATAGAATTATCCATGAACTCTTTCAAGGATAATGCACTCTCGCCGCGAATACTTGGAGATAAGGACATGGCGATTGTATTGTTCTACGTATAGTGATATGGATATTGAGATCACATCTCAAATCCAGATCTCGGGCCTCCCATAGATGCTTGATTAAATCGAGACTGCAAATCTAATCTTCTCATTGCATCTGAATCACAGTCAGATCAATGTCCAACATTTGGACTAAGATTAGATTACTTCTCTACTTAGAGGAGTCACGACCCGTTTCATCACTCCCTAGGAATGGAAGCGTCATGGTTATACAACCGTTCATGATCACATCACCCTTAGGTATTCCCAATACCTGTACATCTTGCATACTGGAAGACTCAGAATAAACCTGAAGTATAAGATCAATTTTGCACTGTCTACTTCAGAGTTTTATCATTAAGTTTCTCATTCGATCATTGGGAATCGGTATCGATCATATACTTTCCAAAAGCATATATCATACCTAGGTCTTGATCATATACTTTCCAAAAGTATATATCAAACCTACAAATTCAGTCAAGCTTCCAAAGCGAGACGGTCGTGTATGGAATTTGATTCTTCCCAATATATCATGAGTGAGCTCATGTCTTCCAGTTCAGTAATGAACCTGTATGATCCCTTTGAGAAATCGAATTACTCATATGCCCTTATATGCACACCAGCGCACTGGTGTATAGACCTTGATTAGGTCATCAACCTATTGGTTTGCCAAATGTACATACTCAGACATATAGTAACACATCTGTCTCCTGATGTTGTGGAAATATTTAACAATCTTGTTCTTGAAATGCCTCTTCTCAAAGCCATCAAGTACATGCCTAACATCAAGAAAGTCATGAAGGAGGCATGTACCTCGAAGAGACAACCGTGAAAAGCTCGTGAAAGGAATGTGAAGCACTTTCTCACCGCGGCTACAATGAATGTAATCAGCAATCTCCTGACAAAGAAGAAGGACATGGGAGCTACTCTAGTCAAATGCGAGATGTTTAACCAAGAGTTCGACCGAACTCTACTTGACAGTGGGTCCTCAACCAACATAATGCCTACATCACTGCTGAAGGAATTTGGGTTGGGACCGCTCAAATCGACAAGATCGATTCTGCAGTTCGTAGACACATCCATTAAGTGGCTCTGAGGAATTTTTGAAGATGTCGCCGTCACCATTCAGGGAATGCAGTTCCATGTAGACTTCATAGTCCTAGACATGGACACTTCAGCTCCTCTTCTGCATACCCCAATTATCCTTGGACGGGCGTTCCTTCGAATAGCCGAGGTAGTGGTAAATTATGGCACCGATCAGATACCATTCCCTTCAAATAGTGATAATGTGCTGATTGAGATGATCCAAATGCCCAAATCTTCAGCGTCTGCATCGGATGAGAGTGAGCCAACAGAGCAGCGAACAGAAGACTGTGACTTTTTGGTTGAAATCTGCGATACAAATTTGTTCATGGATGATATAGAGACCCAGCCATTCCTCTCCACAGGGATAGTCTTGGACAACACAGTCAAGTTCCCAGATGTCCTTGAAGATGAGATTATTGCCAACTTGCCTGATGAGTACATTCATGGACACCTATCTTTGGCAGAGCAAGAGGACATCATTGCAGATTTTTGTGAATAAGATTCAATCATCGAAGAATTCTGTGCAGCATTGCACCTAGAGCCTACAGTGCCCATGGTGGATACATTACATATGAAGAATGTAACAGCATCACCCTGCGTCGTAGAAAAAGTCATCACTGAGCTGAATCAATCCCCACTGAAGCTCAAGCCACTCCCGGCGAACATGAAGTATGCCTTCTTTGCGAGTGTGTTGAACATGTTCCCTGTAATCATCAACTCACAGCTAATCGAAAAACAAGAATGTTGTCTGCTTAAGGTTCTAGAAAGAAACCGTTAGGCCATAGGCTACAAAATTTCTGATCTCCATGGGATAAATCCTTCCCTATGCTCGCATCACATATACATGGAAGAAGACAGTAAACCCTCTCGCGAGTTTCAGCGCAGATTAAATCCAACCCTGCAGGAGGTAGTAATGAATGAGATAATGAAATGGTGCAATGTGGGATTCATCTGTCCCATCTCCGACTCAAAATGAGTGAGTCCCCTGCATGTTGTGCCTAAGAAGTCAAGGATCACCATGATCAAGAATGAAAAGGGAGAGGAGATTGCAACCAGAGTTCCAACATCATGGTGCGTTTGTGTGGATTACAGACGTCTTAATTCAACAACCAAGAAAGATCATTTTCCACTCCCTTTCATCGACCAGATAGTCAAAAGACTGGTCACGAAGGAATACTTCTGTTTATTGGATGGATACTCTGGTTACAATCAAGTCACCATTGCCCCTGAAGATCATGAGAAAATAACCTTCACCTGTCCATTCGACACATATGCCTTCCGCAGAATGCCGTTTGAATTAGGCAACGTTCCAGTGACATTCCAGCGATGCATGTTGGCAGTATTTGCAGATATGGTTGGAAGTTTTCTTGAGGTCTTCATGGATGATTTCTTGATCTACAGAGACATCTTTGACCAGTGTTTATCTTATCTGGACCAAGTTCTGAAAAGATGCTGTGAAGTGAACCTTGTGCTCTCGTCAGAAAAGAGCCATTTATTGGTGACCGAAAGCATTGTGTTGGGCCATGTCATCTCAGAACATGGCATGTGGTTTGACCCTGCGAAGGTGGAAGTAATTTCGAAATTAGAGCCACCTACCAATCTGAAACAGGTCAGGTCATTCTTAGGGCACGTCGGCTTCTACCAATGATTCATCAAGGATTTCAACAAAATCACCCGACCCCTGACCAAGATTTTAGCAAGGAGGTTGATTTTATTGTCAATGACAGAGTCCTCCAGGACTTTACACAGTTAAAAGAAATAACCACTCATGACCTTGTCCTTCAACCGCCAGATTGGTCTCTACCATTTGAGATCATGATAGTAATGATACGATTGTCCCCAGCTTCACCAGCCACGCTTTTGATTATGCCATTAGGGTAGTTTTAGGATAGAGGAGAGATCATATTCCATTTTGCTATTCATTATGCCAGCAGAACTCTAGATGAAGCACAAAGAAACTACACTATCACTGAAAAAGAGATGCTAGTAGTAGTATTTGTCCTGGAAAAATTCAGATCCCATTTGCTTGGATCCAAAGTTATTATGTACACAGACCACTCGGCCATCAAGTATCTTCAAGACAAGAGGGATGCCAAACCAAAATTAATTAGATGGATCCTTCTGCTCCAAGAATTTGATCTCGAAATTTGTGATAAGCCTGAAGTTAAAAATGTGGTGGCCGATCATATGTCAAGAATTCAGAGCTAGAAACTCCTGAGCAAAACCTATTGTTGATCATAGAAACTTTTCCAGATGAAGCCATAATGTTCAGTAACCTTGCTCCCCCAGTTCGTCGATATTTTGAACTATCTTGTATCTAAGAAAACTCCACAAGATTGGCCTAAGTAGAAAAGAGACAAGTTCTTGTCAGAAATCCACTTCTACCAATGGGAGGATCAATATTTCTTTTGAGAGGGATATGACTGCATATGGAGAAGATGCATACCACGGGAGGAATTCCAAAGTGTCCACGCACATTAACACTCCAAAGAATTAGGAGGACACCACTCTGGTAGAAGAACGGCAACGACTGTCCCACAATGCGGCCTTTGGTGGCTGACTCTATTCAAAGATGCAGAAGACTTTGTCAAGCATTGCACTGATTGTCAGAGGGTGGGAAGTACCATCTGAATGAGAGACACAACGCCTCTGAAGTACATTTAAATTTCTGTCGTGTTTGACATATGGGGCATTGATTCATGGGCCCGTTCCCTAACAGTCAGGGTTTTGAGTAATTTCTGCTCGTTGTTGACTATGTAAGTCGTTGGGTGGAGGCCATCCTAGTCTGAGCTGCCGACAGTCGTATCGTCTGTCGATTCCTCAAGGATCACATTATTGCAAGATTTGGGATCCCCAAAATTCTGATATCTAATGGAGGCAGCCACTTTGTCAACAGAGAGGTGAAGAAACTGACACAAGAATTCTGCATAGAACATCGTGTCACCTCTCCGTACCACCCACAGTCCAATGGCCTGGCCGAATGTTCAAATAGGGAGATAAAGACAATATTGTAGAACTTGTACGCCCCGACATGAAGAATTGGTC
Source organism: Ottelia alismoides (assembly GCA_037367405.1). Lineage (NCBI taxonomy): Eukaryota > Viridiplantae > Streptophyta > Magnoliopsida > Alismatales > Hydrocharitaceae > Ottelia > Ottelia alismoides. The sequence continues at coordinate 418,470 of JAZKJV010011836.1, read as the reverse complement.
ACAATTGCTAGACTTGGTACTATGGGCCTATCGGACCACGTACAAGTCACCGTTAGAAATGTCCCCCTACCGCCTAGTATACAGCAAGCCATGCCATCTACCTGTGGAACATTAACAAATCATTATGGGAATCAACATCTGTAATTTGGAATCCAAGAAGGGAGGCAAGAATAGAATGTTGGATCTGAATCAGCTCCTTGAATTCCGTGAGTATGCATACGACAACCACCTAATGTACAAATAAAAGGTCAAGAAGTGGCATGACAAGCACATCCGCCGCAAGACCTTAGAGCCAGGACAGAAGGTTTGGTTGTTTGATGCAAAGCTCAAACTATTCCGAGGGAAATTGAGGAGCAAGTGGACATGGTTGTTCGTAGTGAAACAAGTGTGTGACAATGGAAGTATCGTCATATCCGGACTGTCAGCTGACACACAACCATTTGTGATCAACGGACAACTGCTAAAGATGTATCTCGAACATGACACGTTTTGTCTGTGGTCGATTCTATTCAGGTGGTTCATGATGACAAATTCACAACCACAACATCCATTCAGCAGATGAGGCCAGCAAAAACATTTTTTTAATAGTTAATCATTTTCTTCTTTTTCTTCTTTTTCTTCTTTTCTTCTTTTTCTTTTTTGTTATTTGATTCTCCTTAAAATGTGTATTCGCCCCATACATCACTGATATACTTAGTATATGCTTCATCCTAAGTATAGGATATGCTTCATCCTAAGTATAAGGGGATGAATACATTCGGGTGCTCATTCTTTGATCCCTCGCATGTCTCCTCAACTTTTGACATTCTTTCTATACTTAGGGATATTTTACCCTAAGTATCGGTGGAGACGAGTCGAGCCGTTGAGTTATTTATTTATTCGTTTCCCGCCCTTGACCCTCCATGCATTGGTATACAGACTGCTACACTTAGTAATTGATCCTAAGTATAGGGGGACGTTCGACTTTTGATTCTTTAGTCATTGCAGTATAGACTTCTATATACTTATTACGAGTTATATATTCTTTTCTCTTCGATCTATGAGGACATAGCTCAATCTAAGTATAGGGGGGTTCAATATTTACTTTGTATATATTTTAGCCATAACTCGTTCTTTCGTATTTCAATAAATATGGCTAAAACATTGTAAAAACCCGTATACAAATCGATCTAATTATTTAATAAAAATGATGTTATTGCTCCTCAAAGTTTTTGTACATACTGATTAATAAACCGGGTGAAAATACATTGCAAAATGTTTGAAAAATAGTTTGAAAATCCAATTGAAAAATATTTTGAAAATGGTTTGAAAAATTATTTTGTAAAAGGTTTTCAACATTTGTAAAATATTTTGTTTGTGAAAATTATTTTCTTTGCATGAAATAAAAATGTTGAAAAATGATTTGCAAACATTTGGAAAATGGTTGTAAAAACATTTTCAAAAATCTATATATATATTGTTTGAAAAACCTTTGCAAAATGATTTTCATATGTGTGTAAATGTTTGTAAAAATAGGTTTGTAAAGATTATTTTGGACTATAGTTTTCCAAAAAAAATTGTAAAATCAAATTCAAATAAATTTGAGTATATATATATCACTCTCAAATTCTTTATCAAATGTATATAAATATCTATAAAAATTATCACTTACCCCTTGTAAATTCTTAAAGAACCCTAAGTCTTGTAAATATAAGATGCATCCCCATGTAAATATGTGCTCCTAGTTTTTATCCAAAAACTTTTGTTTTCAAAAATCAGAAAAACATTTGCAAACTAAAATACCAAAAACATCTGCAGAACACAAAAAATTTGCATATGCATCATCTTTTTCAAAAATCCCTAAAAAGTCCAAATTGAAAATTTCATAATATATATATGGGTTAAATGGGGTTGCCCCCTGAGGGAGCTAACTTGGCTCTCCCCGCTCTATTTCACCCGCTTTTTCTTGAAATTTCTTCCGTGAATATTCATCACTATATCCCTATATTATGCTATTCAAATTTCGTGTGAAAAAGAGACTCATGTGACCTCCTTCTAGACAGTCATTTTTTAACGGTAACAGAATTGCTAAAAACGACCCTTCTAGATGGAGGTCGTAGGAATATCTGTTTCACGCAAAATTTGAATAACATAATATATGTATATATTGATGAAAATACACATAAGAAATTTTCAAAAAAAAAAAAAAAGCAGGCGAAATGCTGTGGGGGGAGCCGAGTTGGCTCCCCGCATGGGGGCAGCCCCATATATATATATATATATATATATATATATATATATATATATATATATATATATAGGAAAAGGGAAGCTACACCGGGTGGTGCAGCCAACTAGCTACACCCGTGCATTTTTCTCATTGGGTTTTGATTTTTTTAAGCAAACCTATGGGGATTTACTTAGTTTATTGAGTGGAATATGTGTTTCAAATTTCATGCAAAACAAACATTCCTAACATGCCCATCTAGATTGGGTCAATTTCAATAATTCTGAGACCGTTAAAATGTGATAGTCTTGATGGAGATGATAGAAGTGTCGAATTTAGTTGAAATTGGTATTATATCATTGTGATATGTGGTGATTTAAATCCCCCTAGGTTTCATTTCAAAAACACAAAAAACCAATGAAAAAAAGGGTCGGGTGCAGCTAGTTAGCTCCACCCCCGGGTGCAGCTTCCCCAGCCCAACATAATATATATATATATATATATATATATATATATATATATATATATATATATGCATTGTGCATAGCATGAGCATTTTTCTGAATAATCTAGGCAATTGAACAAGTCCAAGTAAAGTCTGAAGATTGGAGCTTTAGGAAGACCTTAATACATGTAATTTTAGAGGAATCATTTGAGGACTGGAATTAGAGATACTTCATGTCACTTTGATTTATTGTTTAGATTTCATAAGATTATGTTCATGAGCCAATTAAATGTGCCTAAATAGAACCCTTCATATCTTCCGTAGGACTCTTGAGACAATGACTTGATTGAAAACCCCGCACTTAACACTTAGCTCAACCTAGATGTTATATTGAAAAATCTTGGGGTCTAAGTCAGGATGATGCAAGGCCTCTTCGTCAAGGGTATCTCAAGAACCATTTGTGAGGATTTCCAATACCCATACTCTAACCCATATCTTCTGATAACAATGATATCTAAAAACTGGAGGTGGATTAAAATAATGCTTCAGATGATGGATGGTCTACTGGCACAACTTTTTCTAAGATCCCAAAACAGTAAGTGGAATAAAAGATGCTATATCCACCGGGACACAAACAAGAATGTAGAAGCTATGCAAAGTCAAAGAAAATATTCAAAGAATCCTTCAACCAAAAATTCCAAAAAATGAGCTTAAAAAAAAGCCCGATTCTTGGTGAAGATCTGGTTACACTGACCGACTTCACAAGGGAATAAAGACTACACTAGTCCATTCCCACTTCTCTTCCCATTCTTCTATCTTCTTACCTCATTCGGTTGTAAAGATTGGAAGCACCTGACCTTAAAGGAAATATCTGACTTCACGAGGATGAGTTATCAGAAGAGAAGACACCTTGGTAGTTCAATGGTTTTGTCTGAGGAGAGCTAAACAATTTCACACACATGGTTCTATCATTTCAAGGTAGCAGGGGTATGCGACTGAGAGGATGGTTTTGACCTGCCTGTGAATTGGATTGGATAATAGGAGTGTGGAACCTAAAGGATGTTGTGTCACAAATCCTAACGTCTAAGTGGTTCCGAACACATCATTAATCCAAAGGCCTTCTCTGAGCTCCAAACTTTGACATTATTAAGACAAGTTTACAGCTAAAAATTATTCCAAGTTCTTTCTTTTTCTTTTCTTTATTTTCTTCTCCGCACTTATAGGCATAAGTGTTTGCTAGGGACTATAAAAGTCAAGTATAGGCAGATGAAGAATCTCCATTTCATCACCTTTATTCTTTCATTTTGTCCTTTAAACCCTAACTAAATGCATGTATATATCGTTAATTTATCAAAATAAACACTCATTAAGTTGTACAACATACTGTATAAAATATTGTACATTTATTGTATTTATCGCCACAATAAAATAGTAAAGGAAATTAAAGAAAAAGAGCGAAGTGTCAAGGATATTGATGTGACCCTAACCCCCGAGACTCAGTCATCATGATGACTTAGTCGACAAGGAATGAAGTAGGGGAGATAGGGCGGCTAAGTGCACAGAAAATGCAGAATAGATCACTCTACTAAAATAGGCCAATACTTGCTTTTTGGGACCTATTTTATTCTTTATTATTCACACTTCAAATGATGAAATGTTGTACATGAATGTTGTATATAATAATATATAGAAAAATACAAAATTTATTGCACGCAAATATAATATATAATGTGCATTTTATACACAAAATAAATATCTAAACGCCAAACTTCACAGACCCATATCTCTCAAATAAATACTCACAATATATAAAAATCACTTTGAATGTAAGTAACTTTTAATTAGCTATTTAATGAAGGTCGCTTTATATTTTCTTGGAGTTAAGGAGTGAAAATTAGGTTTTAGACCCCTATTGTATAGTATACCCAGTTAAAATAATCATTTTATTTATTATTCATCATTTTTGTAATTTTATATATTTTTTTAATTTTGTAAATATTATTTATAATATATGTACATATTAAAACATGATTAAAAAAATAAAGAAAGCATTAAAATAAAAGATATATATAAAATACATAGATGAATTACCTATAACTATACCTATACAATTAATATATCTATTTAAGTAAGTGTATATAATATATCAGAAAAATAAAATAAAAATATACTTACATACCTAAAATAAGGTTATAAATATATAAAATAATAAAAGAAAATAATAAAATCAAAAATACAAAATAAAAATAAAATACCTAAAACATTGGTAAATATACATATATATGTACCATAAGAAAATAACTTGTAAATAAACACCTCTAAAAAATAAATAAAAATGTGCATAAAATACTACAAAAAATTAAAAATATTTTTTTATTTTATAACCTAAAAATAATAAAGTTGAATTCTATTTATTATCCAATTTCCAAGGCATTTTTGCCTTGGAATTTCCTGGTTGGTCCACGTGGACCAACCAGCCTCGTTTCTTTGTTGACCATGGTCAACTATCTGGTGTCCCTTCTGACGCATGTCAGAAGTCATGAGGCCGCCTCTTCGTCAATTTTTCCACACTTCCACTAGCACGCATGACACTCGAAACTACTACCATCGTGCACCCATTTTGTCCCTCATCCACGCCGATCCTAGAATCTCCACCAACCCTCGCTAGATCTCATGCAAGATCCCCTCGAAACTCGCCAAAAAATCTCCTATAAATAAACCCCATGCACCTCTTTGACTTTTTGATCCATTTTCTTCCGGCTTTAACCCCTCAGATTACCCCTATGATCTTCCCCATGGTGGCAGCATGGAGAAGGTCGTGATTTGAAGCGAGGAGAGCCATCGGAGGAGGTGTATCCAACCACCGTCGAAGCACCGCCGGCAGGTCTTGCTCCTGGCCATCTCAGGCTGGTTGAGCCCCATCTTCTTGAATTCTTAGGAAGTCCTCTATTCTAATTTCAATTTAGCATCTTTAGTTTGTAGTTTGATTAAGTAATTAGTGCTTAAATCGAAAACACCCAATTACCTCGAGCTCGAGCTCCATGTCTGATTCATCGTGATCCGACCATTAATCCCCCACGCATTCTTCATCGAATCCCCACGCTATCCAACCCAGATCCATCGTGGATCTGGGAAGCGAGCTCCTTCTTCCACTAACTCGCCGGAGCTCCTCCTCCATTCCGCTCCACCTACCCTTTTGTGTAATCCCTGGGTTGAGGAGATAGCCCTCATGCCCGGGATCATTTTGGTGCCCTTTTGCAGGTCATTTGATGCTCGTGGGACTTCAGCCTCTAACTAGAGCTGCTCCAAGTGGTTCACCTTCGCCGGAGCAACTCGAGCCCCCCTCGTTTCATCCAGACCTTGCAGGAGCACGCGGAGGAGGCCCAGCTACTGCTGGCCCATTGGAGAAGACAAAGACTAGCGGAGGTCCGAGAACGACGAAACCAAAGTCGTCGTCATCGTGTTCTTGGGTGTTCTTCCAACCCCCCCTTCCAACTGTTTGATCAAGAACAGCGATCCATATCTAATCTGGGTCGTTGGTTATTCGCAAAGGGGTATGCGATGACGTCCACTCGATCTAATACATGGTGTGCCCAAGACGCTCGGATCTCAGCTCTTAAGTGGGTAATTTACACAGCCCCCCTTCATATTAAAATATCCTGTAAATATTTTATCTAGTTTAATTATTGTTGGATAAATTGCATGTAATATTGTGAACTTTTTATTTATTGCAATTTGGTCCCTGTTAGAGTCACGTGCAGGCGCATGCTTATATTGTAAGATTTGCACTAAGGCCCTTACGTGTTTATGTAATTGTCTTTTAATATATAGAATTAGAATATTAGTGTTAATTTTTGAATAAAATTGCATTGTAACCCTCGCATGTTATTTTATTTGCAATTATACCCCTGTCAGGCCAAGTAGTTTTGTGTGATATTTTCTATTTATTAAAAATAGTAGTTGTGCTCTAACAATCATCGAAAATAGGAGTAGCTACCTGGATGCATGTTTGATCACGCTATAATTGCATTTTTGTATTTTATGCCCCATTCCTATTTTCTTAAAATCGAATAGTGCACGGTCAGCCCCTCTTTGCCTTAAAAAAAGCCAAAACAAATGTAAAATCACCTTAAAAAATCCCCAAAAAAATAATATACGTATTAAAGTATGATTAACCTTCAATCTAGAAATCATTAAAAAATTATAAAAGAAAACTTAAAAAATAGGAAAATCCCAAAAACACTTATAAAAATTTATAAAATTCCGGAAAATTCCAAAATGCTTATTTTCTGTTTCTGATTTTTCTTTATATTATATATATAAATTAATTTGGAGAATTTTTGTTCTGTTTTCTATTTTCATCTCCATTTTAATTTCGGGAGTTTAATTTAACCCTAATTTAGGTTATTTTTTAATTTAAAAATATATAAAAATTAACAAAAATTCTTAAAAATCATAAAAATAGTAAACAATTAATTAAAATCCAAACATATTTTATTTTTACTATTTTTATTAGTATTTATATCTATAGTAGGTTATATTGTATATACACTCTATATATAGCCTTATTATATATTAAAAAAGAGAAAAAATCTAAAAATCCAAAAAAAATATAAAATAAAAAAATAAAAAAATAAAAAAATAAAAAAATCAAAAATCAATAATAAAATAAAAATTCTATTATTAAAAACTACCCGCAATATTTGGTAAATATTGTGCATAGTTATATATACATGTATACTTATATTATTTATTTATAAATAATATATAGTGCTACATCATGTGTTCCCTATGTTCGACACCCTACTCCACTTGTTACTATATGCATTTTATAGTAGGGTTTATAATAAATTTTGATCCACTTTGTTTTTGTTTCTTCATCTTTGAATTGCGGGTTGATTTTTGAAAAATTGGGATCCTGTAAGTGGTTGCTTCAGTGATATGTTAGAATATTTTAGACCCTCGGAGGAGCCCAATCTTTTCAAAGCCTCCAAAATTACTCCAGGTGGTCTGTGGGGCTTCAACCCTGCACAGGAAATAAACCAAGGTTGAGTGAAAATCGCCTCGACCGTCAGATGGGCGAATGGAAGCGGGGGTTCGAGGCGAAGGTTGCTCCGGCGAGGCGTGGGACTTGGAGCATGTGGATCCTGCTCCAGGATGGAGTAGGTTGGCTGGAGTGGCAAGGGGCATGGGGAAACGTTAGGGGAATGAAATGGAGGTGGTCAGGCGGTCGGAAAACAAAAGGGTACAATGGATGGGGGTTCGTCGGAGGGTAGCTCCGACGAACTACAAAGGTGCGATTAATGGCTAAGTGATGTGATTAAAATATAAATAAAAGTGAAAGCAAATCATTGGAATTAAACTAAATAGGAAAAGCCAGAAATAAAGTACCTTAGTGGTCAGAGCCACGAAGTCGGACCTCACGCTGGCGAGGCGGCGAAGATGGTGGAATACACCCAAGACCTCCCCTTCAATCTCCCTAGGTGCACGGCGTGGATGCTGTCACCATACTCTATCGTTTGAGCGCAAGAAGGAAGAGAAGAGGTAGCCAAGCAGGACTCAAAAATGGAGGAAGATGATGGGGGCACTTATGTACAAGAAGTGAAGTGGCGATGGGGTTCAAGTAATGATCGTGGGTGCAGGAAGGAGAATTGGTGGAAGAAATGGACACGACATAGATGTTGTTTGTACATAGGGCATTTTTCATGAAGGGTCTACATCCCCTCAATTGATGTATCGAGGGGGAAAAATCGAGAAAAGTGGTCAAAAGTAATCTGTCAGAGGCTACAAGAAATAGGTCAGGCAGCTGACCTGCGGTCAATGTGCCAGGAGCTCTGGTAGGTCCATGTGGACCAACCAGAAAAACCAAACCCGAAAAGAATTGGAAATTTAATAGAAAATAATAAATGATTTTATTATTTTTAAGTTATAAAATAGAAGTGTTTATTTTTTTTCTAAATTATTTTGTACTGCTTTTTATTTTTATTTTTTTGAGCTTTTTATTTTCAGGTTTTTTTTCAAGGCTAATATATAGATATATTTATCTATATTTTAAGTTTTTAATTTTTATTTTTATTTTGTATTTTTTGATTTTATTATTTGATTTTATTACTTTATAAAATTATAAGTTATTTTTATATACTTAAAACATTTTTATTATATTTTTATGATATAATATAGATACTTAAATAAATAGATGTATTTACTGTATAGGTATACATATTGTATATCCATCTATATATTTTTGTATTTTATTTTATTTTAGTGTTTTCTTTATGGTTTTATTTTAGTTTTAATATGTACATGTATTATAAAAAATATTTAAAAAAATTATAAAAATATAAAATTAGACAAAAAAATTAAATAATAAATATAATGATTATTTTAATCTGGTATATAATACAATAGGGGTCCAAAACCTAACTTTCACATCTTAGCTCCAAAAAATATGAAACCACCTTCATTAAATATCTTATTAAAAGTTATATACAATTAAAATGATTTTGATATATTTTGAAATTTTATTTGAGAGAAATGGGTTTGGGAAGCTAGGAATCTGGAATTTTATTCGGACTATAACTTTTATTCTGTATATTATTTTTGTATGAAATCAAATTTGTATTTTTCTATATTTTATTATCTACAACTTTATGTAAAGTTTCTTTATTTGAGGAATAAAAAGTAGAAATAAAATAGGTCCCAAAAATGAGTTATTGTTGAATTAATAAATAGGATTTTTATGGTGTTTTTGGCCCTTATCTCCCCCTACTTTATTCCTTGTCGACCTAGTCATCAAGAGCTTAGGTCTTGGGGTTTAGGGTCATAAAATATCTTTGATATTTTATTCTTTTTCTTTTCTTTTCTTTATTCTATAATTTAGGCGTTAAAATAGTATTTTATACAATTTTTATACAATAAAGGATGAATATTAATTTGCTCAAGTTAAGGATATTTACATGCATCTACTAGGGTTTTTAAGGCCAAAATGATAGAATAAAGGTGATGAAATGGAGATTCATCAACCCCCTATACTTGCCTTTTCTAGTCCCTAGCAAACACTTATGCAATAAGTGCCAAAAAAGAAAAACAAAGAAAAGAAAAAGAAAGAAAATGGGTTAAGTTTAATTTTCAAACTCATCTTTACAAAATCAAAGTTTGGACTTAAGTCGGACCTTTGGAATTTTAGTGTGGGTGGAACCTCATTGGGAATCGGATTTGAAATCCAACCACCTTTGAGAATCCCAAAACTTTGCTCAAGTCTCTTCAATAGCTAGGTCAGAATATTTCAACTCATATGAAAACCCTTATGACTATGAATCTGACTTGTACGGTGTAAGTGATAGTGGCTCTCCCCAACTGAAATGAGAAAGAGACTGACTTCTCCAGCATGACAACCCAGTGATTCCCCAATCCAGCAACTCCTTCCTTGAGGAACGTGGTAATCCCTTCTAAGTTCAACTGAAAACCAGCTCAAGAGGAGGGGGAAGAGAAGAATGGATGGTATCCAATGTAGCTACCTATCCTAGGATGCAAGACCAGTGTAGTCAAGTCATCCAGCTGCAGGTTCATAAGGTATGACTTTGAAGCTCAAGCTTGCTTATTGACAATACAAATATGTACATTACGGCAGGCATTTTATTTTCAATCAGGCCTGTCAACTTTTTTGGAGTTTTAGCTTTTTGATTTTTTTTTGAAATACTATATACAACAGCATGTACATAAGGAGTTTTTCCTCTTGATCCAGTAAACTATCCCTCTTTTGAAGCATTATTGCAACCCACACTCTCCTATCTTTAAACGCCACTGCTACTAGATGGGTTGGGGTGCACTTCCCTCCCTAGATGAGGACAAATGCTTCCACTTGTGTGCGTCTCATACTGACAATCCAATCCCCTCACCACTCCAACTGAGTTGAGGCAAGTGAAAGGTGCAGGTGTCCATGTTAGGTCATTATAAACAAGAGTCGTGCGTGTGCTCCGAAATACTCTACTTAGGCAGTCAAGAATCCATTGAACCGAGTCTGACAATTCTCAAAGAATTAAGTCCACTAGACCTGAAGTACCTCAAATCCAGCTCCTATACGATTCATGTAATTAGGTAGATTTAAGGTCCAACCAAGCTCCAATTTTTGGATTTTACTTAGACTTGTTCAGTTATCAAACTCAATCCAAAAAATGCGAATGCTATGCAAATTTTATGCAGAAATGTTTTTGTGATGCAATTTTAGATTTTGAACTTTTTATGCATTTTTTAAAAGATAATGAATATGCAATTTTTTGTATTTTTCAAAAAGACTTTGCAAATGTTTTTGATATTTTAGTTTTGCAAATGCTTTTGTGATTTTTGTAAAATAAATGACTTTGGATAAAAAAATAGGTACAAATATTTACATGGGGATGCATCTTATATTTACAAGAGTTAGGTTTTCAAGAATTTACAAGAGATATGTGGACATTTTTATAGATATGTATATACAGAATTTTAGGGTGATGTATATTTTCCTCAAACTTATTTGAAACTCATTTTACAAACAATTTTTGAAAACTATAGTCCAAAATAATTTTACAAATAATGTTTACAAACATTGTGAAAATCATTTTGCGAAGGTTTTCTCAAATAGTATATATAGATTTTTCAAAATATTTTTGCAACCATTTTCAAAACCGTTTGCAAATAGGTTTTCAAAAATTTATTTCACACAAAGAAAAGAAATTCTTACAAACAAAACAATTTTACAAAAGTTGAAAATATTTAGAAAATGTTTTCCAAAAAGTTTTTAAAAGATTTTTCAAAAGATTTTTCAAAAATATTTTCAAACTATTTTTCAAACATTTTACAAAAAAATATTTTTTACCTGATTTATTAATCAGTATATACAAAACGAAATTGAGGAATAATATGTATCTTTTACTGAGTGATTTTAATGAATTTTATAGGTATATTATGTAGTATTTTTAGCCATACTATTATTAAAAATATGAAAGTACGAGTTATGGATAAAGTATATATGAATTATATACGACCCCCCTATACTCAGATTGAGTTATGTCCTCATAGATCGGAGAGAAAGAGAAGATATAACTTGTATTGAGTATAAAAAAGTCTAAAGAATAAACGAATAAGGAACAAATGAGAATTCGACCCCCCCCCCCATACGTAGGATCAAATAATCCTAAGTATAGTAGACTGTACATAAGATAGGGAGGGTCGAGAGTGGGAATGAACAGATCGTACTCAAACTATCTCCCCTTATACTTAGGGTAAGATATCCCTAAGTATAGACAAGAAGAGGAGACTGTAGAGAGGATCAAAGAATGAAAGAAATCAGGGTGCACAACCCCCTATACTTAGGACAAAGTACGTCCTAAGTATAGAAGACTGGCAAAAAGGGGTGATCCCTTTTCAATATAAAAAGGAAATTGAAAAGGAAAAGAAGAAAAGAAGAAAAGTCAGAGGAGATTGAAGAGAATGTATGCATCACTCCCCCTATACTTAGGGTAAAAGAGCCTTAAGTATAGGCAACGATAAGAATGATGGAAAGGAACGAAGAAAGAAAACTCAGTGCATACACCCCCCCCCCCATACTTAGGATAAAATACGTCCTAAGCAAGGAACACATGAGAATGGGGTGGATGAGCGATTAAGGAGATGGAAGGAGATAACCGAAAGCGAATATACAAGAAGAATGGATGTAGAAAGGTCAAGAAGGTAGAAAGCGAATCTAAAACAGAGATGGATGTACAAAGGTCAAGAAGGTAGAAAGCGAACCTTCTTGCGAGGTCGTTGAGGAATGGATCTGACAAGGTGGAGATTGATATCGGGTTCCTTAGAGATCGACTGATCAGAAATGACCTGGAAGGTATCCTCAGTGGTCCTAGGGTAAGAAGGCACATACAGGTCAGTGGAAGTAGCATGGCGAGGTCCGGCGTTGGGTGTCTCGCAGATGTCAAGGTTAAAAGGGACATACTCATTATCAGAGATGTAAGGTCAAGGTCATCCTGCGAGGTCTCTCCTAGGTCAAAACCAAAAGGAACGAACTCATCTATGGAAGTAGTCAAGTCATGTTCGTCCTTTACAGTCTCAACAGAATAATCATTCTCATTAAAAGGCTCGAATTCACGGATGAACGCAACAAGATCATATTCGACATTTTCAGTCTCATCTATATCTTCCCTCTGCTCAAGTGTATCAATTGTGTAAATTCCGCGGATGCCATCAACACATCACCAAGTACCAGAAGAGGGAACTCCGAGGTCTATGCTTTCTGAGTCTTCCTCCTTGGAGAGGAATTCTCGGGTCTTAGTGGAATCCAGCCATACAGCAAAAATCTCGTATCGTCTCATCAAGGTCATTGTCCTCGGGGTCAACTAAGATAGGTGTAGTCACATCAGATGATGGTCTCTCGTCGGCAGTGGGTGCAGTGATGATCACATAGCCTCCGTCAAGAGGACGGAAGTGAATCTCTACTGATCCATAGCCGATAATGACTCTCGCAGAGGCAAGAAATGGAAGTCCCAAGATGATTGGAGAGTGCTCCCTAGTGGAGGTATCCATGGGCAATATGACAAAATCAACAGTGTAGCTCATGCCCTCAATCAAAATGACCTTGTTTTTTATAATACCCTTCATCCTCTTGATAAATCCATCAGCAAATTAAACGATCATCATGGTTATCTTGAGAGGCCCTAAGTGAAGAGATTGTACCTGTGAGAAGGGTATGATGCTAATCAAAGCACCGCCGTCAAGGAGAGTGTGATCACATGCGTAGTTAGAGATAGTGCAACTAATGAATGGTGTAGCAGTGTTCCTTTTCCTGGAGATGGGATGGTGTGTGATGGCGTGTGTAGTAGCCATGGTCAAGATATGATGCCCAGATCTGCTCCTCTGCTTTCTCTTCTTGGGTTGAGGAGCATATAAATGGGTCATGGCCTGGCGAAGTGGGGCATCAATAATCTCATGAATAGTAGCCATCACTTCGGGTTCAACCAACATTTTTTGAATTTTTGGATCTTCTCCATGTAAGGGAGGATATCAGAATCATCATCTACATGAGGGGGACGAAGAGCAGTCTGTACAATGTCGTCCTTGGGGTCAAGGATGGGACAATATGTGACTGTATGTGTAGACAAAGGGTCTGGCACGTGGGCCCTCTCCTCACAGTCCGAATCAACCAGGTCTCTCCAAAATTCTTTTGTATTTTTAAATTCTTCTCATTTTTTTATTTTGGGCAATTGCAAGCTCTCATAGAAATCCTCAAATGAATCCAAGTCATCAGATCCTGAAGCATCAATATGGCTCTTATTTAGGAAGTGAGGTCATCAATCCTCGAGTTCTTATGCTCCTTGAGATGGGTCAAGATCTCAAGTGTGGACATCATGAAAGGTGACTCCAACAAATCAGTCAAGGGTGGATGTGAACGTGGAAAATGTGAAGGTGGGTAAAAATCTGAGATCTGATACTGTGGCTGAGGCGGATCTGTACAAAAATCAGAAGCAAAGTCCTCCTGGAAAAAGGAAGGTGGACCGGCTAGAGGGTACAAAGGATCTGCGAAGTCTGGATAAAAAGTGCTCCAGTCAGCCACTCGAAACAAAAGGAAAACGATCGGGAGAACACGATGGTCAAGTCAAGAGAAATGAAGAATAATGCACAAATGCGTAGGGATGATCGAGTATGAACACAAGCAATCACAAACAAATGCACACAAAACAAAACACACGCCTCAATTCAGCTACTCAACTCAGTGAAGATCGTGAAAGTTCGATCTTTTTATGCCTGTTTTAGAGTTAGATGAGAAGTCAAATTTGTACAAACACTTAGGAAGGATTGATGGGATTTGGGCACTACTCCTTAGTGTGTACGTGAGCAATTTAAAACGAAGACAATGAGAGGATTACTCGCCCCAAGACAATGATTTCTCTTTTGGTCTTTTTTAGGGTCAAGTAATATTAGCAGTCGAAATTTTATTGTTATCACTTTTTTTATTTTTAATAAGAAATGCACAAGCCTATCGGTGAATCAATTCCTTTTAGCTCCTAAGTGATCAAAATCAGAGGGAGAGAGCCGGAAAAGCAGTGCAAGCAGCAAAATCAATTATGAATGCTAAAGTGTAAATGCTCATCTTGCCTCCAGCTCTCTACATGCAAGGATTCTAAGCAAAATTGAAACCTAACTATATGTAAATGCAATCCGATGAAATCGCCCTAGGTGAGAAATTGCTATTATCGTGAAGCACAAAAAGTCAACTACTCGGAAATGAGATCCGAGTCCGATCTCTGAAGTGCATCGGTGTCCGCCACAGCGGATCCTGTAAGCGATGTATAGCACTTCTCTCAGCGCTCGATCTCAAGTCTAAATAACTGATAATTTAATATTTGACTAGATCCAAATGTAGACTATAACCACATGCAATGATTGATTAAGTGTTTGGACCAAATCTATCGTCAAGCAAATCCTACAACTAGGGAAATCACACAAAAGAAAGAAAATAAAAATCGGAAAACAAAATAAAAAAATGCAATGAAAATGACGATGAACCCGACGAGGCCGCCAAAGGAACAATCCCTCGGGCACTGTACCTCGTGAAATGTTGTAGAGTCCTGGATAGTCCTGTATTATTACAATTAATTGTATCCATCTCTCACTTGAATTACAAAACTAAATGAAATAAAATTAAAAATGCATAGTGAAGCTCTGTCTTCAAAATCTCTCTAAGTCCCCTTCGGTGCTAGGACAGAAGTCTGAACCCCTCTTCACATAGGTGTGCAGGCGATTCGAGTAAGGCGCCTCCCTCGAACCGCGGTACCTCATAGCAAAGACAGCAAGGAGAGGGTGATTAGACAAGTCACAATAAAAGAGAAAATAAATAAAATAAAAATAGACAAATAAATCACAATCAAGCATAAAACCAATCTATGTGTAGTTGCTCCCTGGCAACGGTGCCATTTGTTTAACCTGAAAAATTGAGCGGTCATATGTTCCACACAAGGTGGGAACACAGTCATCGAAGTGACCGATAAGAAATCCAGATTAAGACAACAATTAACCCAAAATCAATGATCAAGCGATGAAAATAGATGTGGAGTTAAATTTTATTTTATTTAACTCTACAAAATCTGTGTACAGTGCATATGTAGCATAGAAGATGATTGTGAACTCTTTGTCTATATGTTTTTATGTGGGTTTTTTATTTTTTTTAATTTTTTTATATTTTTGTATTTTAATTTTTAGTTTTCTATTTTTATATTTTCTTTTTCTTTTCAAATATATAATATTGATATATATATATATATATGATATATATATAATGTAATCTAATATAGATATAAATATAACTAAAAATGCACAAAATTCAGAAAATTAAGTATTCTTGTATATTAATTATTTTTTACTATTTTTGTGATTTTTAGTGATTTTTTATAAATTTTATATATTTTTAAAGTCATAAATACCCTAAATCATGTTTTAATTAAATAGCCGAAATTGAAATGGAAGTAAAAATAGAAAGTTATGTCCAATATTTCCAAAAATAATTAATATAATTATAATAATATATCGAAAATTCAGAGATAGAAAATAATATTTTTGGAGTTTTTAATGATTTTTAGATTACAAAGGTTTTGGGACTTTTAATTTTTAGGAGTTTTCTTTTGTAATTTTTATGGATTTTTGGTTTGAGGTTGTAAAATAACTAAATTAATATGAAATACAATTTTTTGGAATTTTTAAAAAGCTTTTTTTATTTTTTATGTATGTTACACTGTAGACAAGGACAAACTAGGCTATTTTTAATTTTTATAAAATAATAAAAATGTCCAAAATTGCATAATAAATAAGGACATAAAAGTGTGTGCAATCATGAGTCGACAAGTATTTTTTTGGATTTTTTTCGAGAATTGTAGCTATCTAAAATAAATAGAGGAAACAAAGAGAAACTACATTACTAGTAGGGGCATTTTTGTAATTAAAATAAAGCATAAGGGACAGACTGCTATTTCTCTAGAAATAATAAACATAATTAAAAAATTGCTAGGCCTAGACGAAATACATAAATATCCAAGGGCACACCTGCAAAATTGCCACCTCACGTGGGGGGTCACGTGAGGTGACAAGGTGTGGACCTAAACGCAATTACCAAAAATAGTAGGGTCGTCTTTGCAAATATTACAAAAGTATAAAGGAAAGATTGAGGTTCAAATAATAAATACAAAAATGATCGGGTGGATACTGCAAAATACCCAATCTATGCACCGAATGAACGGTTCCCCTCCCTTCAGTAATCCACATGGCACAACGAGGGGGCTCGATGGCAGTTCGATGCTGATGGCCCAGATTAGATCTCTGGGAGGAGATCAACGGCTGAAGGAGGATATGATCAGACGGTGGCTGGAGACCTTGACGCTTGTTCCTGATCTGACGGCGGAGGGAGGATGAGGAGGAACAGGGAGGAACTCCGGCATGGCGAGTTTCCTCCGGCGATATCTCCCTCCTCTGACATGCTCTGTTGCTTCAAAAAGGCTCAACTTTCTCCTACGGGGCTCCTTTTTATGCTGGCAGCTCCAAAACTCTCCGACGATGGCTGGATGGCTCACAAAGGGTCAGTGGAGCTGCGAAGCTCCAGGATCCTTCGACGAGCCTCCAAAATTGCTCCAGTTGGTCTGTGGGGCTTCAATCCTGCACAAGAAATAAACCAAGGTTGAGGGAAAACTGCCTCGACCGTCAGATGGGCAAATGGAAGCAGGGCTTTGAGGCGAAGGTTGCTCCGATGAGGCGTGGGAGTTGGAGCACCTGGATCCTACTCCAAGATGGAGTAGGTTGGCTGGAGTGGCAAGGGGCATGGGGAAACGTCAGGGGAATGAAATGGAGGTAGTCAGGCGGTCGGAAAATAAGGGGGTACAATGGATGAGGGTCTGCTGGAGTCTAGCTCCAATGAACTGCGAAGGTGCAATTAACGGCTAAGTGAGGTCATTAAAATATAAAGAAAAAGGGAAAGCAAATCCTAGGAACTAAACTAAATAGGAAAAGCCAGAAAGAAAGTACCTCAGTGGCCAGAGCCACAAAGTCGAACCTCACGCTGGCGAGGTGGCGGAGATGGTGGAATCCACCCACGACCTTCACTTTAATCTCCCTAGGTGCACGACGTAGATGTTGTCACCATACTCCGTCGTTTGAGCGCAAGAAGGAAGAGAAAAGATGGCCAAGCGGGACTTGAACAATGGAGGAAGACGATGGGGGAACTTATGTACAAGAAGTGAAGTGGGGATGGGGTGATTTCAAGGAATGATCATGGGTGCAGGAAGCAGATTTGGTGGAAGAAATGGGCACGGTGTGCATGTTGTTTGTACATAGGGAATTTTTCATGAAGGGTCTACATCCCCTCGATTGATGTATCGAGGGGGAAATCGAGAAAAATGGTCAAAAGCAATCTGTCAGAGGCTATAGGCAATAGGTCAGGCAGTTGACCTACGGTCAACGCGGCAAGAGCCCTAGTTGGTCTACGTGGACCAACCAGAAAAACAAAGCTCGGAAAGAATTGGAAATTTAATATAAAACAATAAATGATTTTATTATTTTTAAGTTATAAAAAAATGTTTATTATTTTCTAAATTCTTTTATTACAGTTTTTTTTAGTTTTTTATTTTCAAGTTACTTTTTAGGGTTAATATATAAGTATATTTATCTATATTTTAAGTATTTTATATTTATTTCATATTTTTGATTTTATTTTTGATTTTATTATTTTATAAAATTATAAATTACTTTTATATATTTAAATATATTTTATTATATTTTATGATATAATATGGACAATTAAATAAATAGATGTATTTATTGTATAGGTATAGATATTGTAAATTAATCTATATATTTTTGTAGTTTATTTTATTTTTGTGAGGGATGAAGATGGTTGAGGATATTTTGATTTACTATTTAATATTAGCTCTACCCTATTATATATTGACGGAATATCAAAGTAGAGGGAGGGGATTGAATTGTCACCTTTTGTCCCGAATAATTACAATAGTAATCAAGGAGTCTGCCTAGTGCCCTAGCTTCACGGGGAGAAGCTTTCTTCTTTTTTCTAAAACGACATGATTAGAGATCTTTTATGCCCTCATCTTCCAGGCCTCATCTTCCCGATGCCACTGCCAGAAGCCTCCTTCAGCCTCGATCCGTGTCCGGAGGGACGTTGTAGTTTGTCTCTTCCCCTCTCTCTCGTCTCTCATAAGGACTAGTTATTTCGAAACCAGTGTTGGAAATTAATCGGGGAGACAGGTCGGATGAGCTTCGGCTCTATCTTTGCCATCCCCTGACTAACGAACACTACGAGGCACTTAGTAGAGTAGCTGGGTCTAATGACTCTGATTCAGATGCGGCTGGAAAGTCGGCAAATTTTCAGTAAGCAGAGAGCGGGGACAACATCTCTCTTCCGAACTTTCTTCATGCTACAGACTTATTTATGGTTTTATTTTAGTTTTAATATGTACATGTATTATAAATAATATTTACAAAATTATAAAAATATAAAATTAGAAAAATAATAAATAATAAATAAAATGATTATTTTAATTGGATATATTATACAATAAGGGTCCAAAACCTAACTTTCACACCTTAGCTCCAAAAAATATGAAACCACCTTCATTAAATATCTTATTAAAAGTTATATAAAATTAAAGGTGATTTTGATATATTTTGAGTTTTTATTTGAGAGATATGAGTCTGGGAATTTAGGATTTTTGAATTTTATTCAGACTAAAACTTTTATTCTGTATATTATTTTTGTATGCAACCAATTTTGTATTTTTATATATTTTATTATCTACAACTTTCATGGGCAAATTTTCTTTATTTGAGGTATAAAAAGTAGAAAATAAAATAGGTCCCAAAAATGAATTATTGTTGAATTAATAAATAGAATTTTTATGGTATTTTTGGCCCTTATCTCCCCCTACTTTATTCCTTGTTGACTTAGTCATCAAGTTGCCTAGATCTCGATGTTTAGGATCATAAAATATCTTTGATGTTTTATTATTTTTATTTTCTTCTATTTATTCTATAATATTGACATTAAAAACAGTATTCTATACAATTTTTGTACAATAAAGGATGAATGTAAGTCTGCTCAGATTAAGGGTATTTACATGCATTTACTAGGGGTTTTAAGGCCACATCGATAGAATAAAGGTGATGAAATGGAGATTCATCAGTAGCATCCTTGCTTCTCTTACTACCTCTCCAACTGGTCAAAGTAGAAGACCAGCCTCCGCCAAGCTTGGTTGCATCAACCTCCTAAGAAGTTGTCCTCGCGTAACAAGCCCTTGCAACAAATACAACAAGAGAGGTATATTAGCACAAATAAACATAATCAAATAAATATATCAAAATGAGCTATGTACAAGTAATAAATGAATCAATAAATATGCACAAAGAAATGAATCAGTAATTGAATCAATAAATCAATAAAGGAATAAATGAATGTACACAAGACAGGCTACAATATAGTCTACACACATTGCTCCCCGACAATGGTGCCATTTGATGAAGAGGATTTCCACGAGGGTCGCACGATCTCACAAGGTGAGACCGCAATCGATGCATTGACCGCTTAAGAAACCCAAGTCAATCAACAATTAACTCATGATAAAATAATAGCAATGAATAGCAAGAATGTGGAGTTAAAATTTATTATACTCTACAACACAAAATGTATAGCATGCAAGCATGTAGAGGTCGAACCACGGAAAGCAAGTCAGGTAGCCTATGATTGCTTCTAATCAATGTATATTATGTACGTGTATCTTTATTCATTATGTGATTTTTTATGTATATATTTATTATTTATTATAATAATTATTTTGAAATTAATAATGAATGTCTATGTGTATTTAATAGTAATAAAATCTATATATTAGGTAAATACATATATACATATTTATATATACATAAGTGAAGATGTACATATAAAGTATGCACACATTTACATAAATATATATTTTTTTATGTACGTATATATATATATATATTAATAGTAATAGTAATATTTCTTTTTATATTTTCTGATTTAAGAAAAAATCTTTCTAACTAAGCATATAATATGGAAATATATATATATATGGTTATACATACAATTTAAGATAAAGTAATTATAAATACTAATAGAAATAAACAAAATAGAGAAAATGAAGTTTTTGGATTGTATATAATTTTATAATATTTTTATGATTTTTCAGGAGTTTTTGCTAATTTTTACGTATTTTTAACATCAAAGGTACCCCCAAATTAAGGATTAATTAAATTGGTCAAATTGAATTCCATATTAAAAATAGAAAATAAAATCCAACATTCTTGAAATCAATTTAATAGATAGATATTAATAAAATAAAATTCAAAAATTAAAATAATTATTTTTAGGATTTTGGGGGATTTTATATTTTATTTTAAAAGACTTTGAAGCTTTTAATTTTTCATGGTTTTTTTCTTTTTTATATTTAGGAATTTTTGGTCTGTAGTGATAAAATATAATAACAAGCAACATATATTTGGGGGGGGGGGATTTTTCAAAATGTATTTCAAAATTTTTGGTATTTTCTAAGTTAACACAGGAATAAAATGTGCTCATTCTGATTGTTAATAAATAGTTAAAATGCCAAAATGAAAAATAAAAATATAGCTTGAAAATACATATTGGAAGGCATCTATCCCTATTTTGCATAATTTTTAGAGCATGAATGTTTTATTTAATAAATAGAAGAAATGCACAACAATACAAGTACTAGTGAGGGCATATTTGAAATTAAAATAAATGTCAGGGGTTCATCTGCAAATGTGTCAAAAGTATATAACTAATATTCACATTTAATAGATTGAACATGAATACAAAAACTGCTCGAGTTATAGATGCAATTTGCCCAGCTCTTGTGGGACTACACGTGAGCTGAGTTGGACTGGACCTTTGTGTAATATCCATAAACACCATGGGCCTCTATGCAAAATGTCCACATTTATTTACGCTATATATTTTATTTACAGGACCAATAAATAAATACAAAAAAATGGGGGTTTAAGTTTGCAATTTACCCCTATATGTGCGTAAGCTGACAATGCAGATCTCTCCATTTATCCACGTGTCTCTCATTGGACGGCTGATGACGGTTGGACCATGGATGCTTAAGATTAGATTCGAGATGAGGATTTGATGGGCGTGCTCGGGTTGATCCAACGGTTGCTGGTGAATCTGGGTTGCCTCCTCAGATCGAATGGTAGCTGTTATTCGCAAAGAACAAGGAAGAACAAGACCTCCCCTGACCTTTGATCCACGATTCCTCCTCTGTCTGGATGTCTTCTTTGATGTTCTTGGGCTCTACAGCTCCGGGGAGGTGTTCCGCAGCGAGTGGTGCTCATGAAATGGTCTGGGATCCAGTGTGCGGGTCCTAGAGGTCGATCGAAGTCGGAGCACCTGGGGATCCTTGTCCATGGGTGATTGAGTCCCAGGAGGGGTCGTTTGGCCTTGGCACTTGCATGAAAAGATCCAGCGGCTCGACGAGTCGCCTCGACCTATAATGAAGCTGGATTGCACGGCGGATGAGGCGGATGGCGAAGCTCCGACGTAAGGTGGAGGGGGAGCTTCGATTCACTGATCGGAGTGCGATCAGGTTGGTCTAGATGATGTGTCAGATGGAAAATGTGAAGGGATAGAGGATGGTATGGATGCGAAGGTCAGAACAGTGGTCACAAGTGGTGAAACAGTGGTAGGATCTCTAGAACTCTGGAGAGATCTAAACTATCTGATGAATCCCTATTCATCACTCTTTATTCTTTTATTTTAGCTAATTATCTTGGTAAAGCATCATGTAAATATGTGTAAATACAATAACTTAGCATTATGCATGCATGTGTTAATATCCTATAATTAGCATGTATTTCTGCAAAAATAATAGAATAAAGAATAAAGAGAAAGAAGGAAGTATTTAGAATAAATATTGAGTGACCCAAACCCAAGAGAGGGCCAAGCATTGGCCTGATCGCCAAATAAAAGAAGTAAAGAGAGAGATAGGGCCACTATAGCATGTATTTATATCTCCTTTATGTGCATAAATTATTTTTGCCAAAATTAAAACAAAAATGTATTTTTACTTCCTTGTATCTATTTCTAAAAATAAAATAAAAATTAGAAAAATAAAATAAAAATAGAAAAAAATCTCTCTCTCACTTGTGCATAATACATGTATATTTGTTTTCTTCCCTATTTATATTATACTTGTAAATAAATAATAAAAATAAAACAAAATGGTTTTATACTTCAAAAATTATTTTGTAAATAAATAAAATACAAAATTAGGGTATTTGTTTAAAAAAATAAATTAAAAATAATTGTACAAAACATATAGGTATACTATACCTGTATATAATACATTATACTATATATAATAATTTATTTTTAATATAAATAAATAAAAATCACAGAAAATGGTTTGAAAAATAACAAACATCTTTCAATTTATACACTTTTAATTTAAAATCATTTATTATTTTTTATTGAATTTGTAAATATTTTTGTAAATCTGATTTTTTGATTGGTCCACGGCGGATCGTTGACTCGGGTCAACCCCCTCTTCCAGGGCTTGACCCGACCCAACTGCCCTAGTGGACCTCCTTCTCCCATTTACCCGGGGCAGATCATGCGTCCCCATGCTCCGAATCTTCGGCTACACCTTCCCCGTGGATCCGTGACCCTCGCGGATCCCTAAGAAGGCGTGAATCTTCGTCGGTTCGCGCACTTCGACCCGATTTCTCCAGCCACCTAGGAGCATTATAAATTCCTTCATTCGCCTCCCCAGGTTGGTAGCTTGCGCCGCACCCCATCTCGATACCCTAGAACCCTTCAGCATGGTGACATCCGTCTGAGGAGCCCTTCGGTGGTCGATTTGGTGTCGTGTAGCCAACGCTCCCTCTTCATGGCCGGACCTCTGCCGCGAGAAGCCTCCCTCGCTTGCCGCCGCTTGGTCGAGGCCATAACCATGCCGATCATCTCGCCTGGAGCTAAGGAACATGTTCAGACCTTCAGGTAGCCTCTTAGTTTTTCCTAGCTCCGCTCTTTATCCAATCATTCATCTGCCACCATCCTAGCTCTGTCGGCTCTGACCAACCGGTCGGAGCTCTGTCACCTACATCAAACCGCTCAGATATCTGCGTACGCTCGCCCTACACCTTCCCACGTAATCTGATCACCCTGATCTTAGCTCGTATAGCAAGGGTTAGGTCCCAGATCTCACCCTCTCGTGACCGCCGGAGATCGACCCTCGTTCACCTTCGCTTCTTTCATCATCTCTAATAAACCAGACCGGAGCATAGCCTTGAGTCTTGGCTTCGCATTGCAGGTACCCGGAAGCCGTGAAGAGCCTCATTTGCTTCCTAGTTGCTCGGCGGAGCTACTCCAGACCCCGCTCCACCATCCCTTCCATTCGACCATCCGTCGGACGATCAAAACCTACGACTTGACGTGGAGTGCCTCCCTGGAGGTGCTCAACCTATTGGAGGTCTGATCGGCCGGGCAGATTCGCCTGATCCCAGTTTGAAGTTCGCCAGCACCCTGTTCGCCCACCACCTTCCGTTGCCGTTGGATGAAGAGCAGAGCGCCAGATCCCATCTGAGTCGTTCAGCGTTGCACCCTTCCAGTCATTGATATGACACATCTGACACATCTGCAACGCACGTCAGGGACATTCCCTAAGCATATGATCGGTCATTACATAGGAGCAGAGCCGCACGATCGAGTCCCCACCAACAGTTAACACATGTCCTCCCACACGCTAATCATGTGCCACAAGGGTATATTGCGCCTTTTACCCTGCATTTCTTTTAGTTTATGTTTTAGTTTGTAAAATAAAAGTTACAGTTGGACCTTTTTGCATATCAGTCCATGTAGTTTTCGGTATTTGCAGTTTAGTCCTTCCTGTTTGGATACACATGCCTGGTCACGTGAATAGTGGGTCATTTGCATTATTTGTCTTCAGCTTTTCAAGCATTAATGATTGATTGAATGTTTTTTCAAATTTGCATTCATGCCCTTGTGAACGTGGATTTACGGCATGTGCGTATTTTTGGTAAAATTGCAGATTTGACCCTGTGCTTTTATTGCCTGTTATTATTTGATCCCAAAACATTAATAAATTGCATTTAGGTCCATGTAAGCTATGTGTCTTGTTTTTAATCAAAAAAATATCAAAATTACTCCAAAAATTCCAAAACTTTTTATACGTAGCTCCTGCTAACTGTGTAGGATTTTTGATAATTTTTGTGACACGTTTTGGTTTATTTGATATTTTTTAATATTCAAAAAACCCTAAAAAGCATCTCTATCAGTTTTAAAAAATCAATTAAAAATATAAAAATAGTTTCAAAATACCAAAAAAATCCCTCATTGCTTGTTTTGTCTTGTTTTAGTTTCGTTGTGATTTTTGTTTCATTATCTTTTATAAAACTCGTAAAATTTGAAAAAGACTGAAAACCTTTTTATCTATTTACAAATTTTTGTAGTTATACAAATAAATTGTATACTTAAATAAATAGGGGTATATGCTATATAGGTATAAGTGTAGGTATTCCGTCTATGTGTTTATATACACTTATTTTATTTTATGTTTTCTTTATATTTTCAATGTAGTTTTAATATGTACTTGTATTATATGTAATATTTACAAATTTATAAAAATATAAAATTGGAAAAATAATTAAGAACAAATAAAATGAATATTTTAATCAGGTATGTTATACAATAGGGGTCCAAAACCTAACTTTCACACTTGAACTCCAAAAAATATGAAATCTCCTTCATTAAATAGCTTATTAAAGTTATATATTATTTTAATACATTTTTAGTTTTTATTTAGGAAATATGGGATTGGGAAATTGAGATTTTGGATTCTTATATTGAGTTTAAAAGGTGCGTTGTATATTATTTTTGTGCAAAATTAATTTTATATTTTCTATACATTATTAACTACAACTTTCATGTGCAACGTTTATTGATTTGATGAATAAATAATAGAAAATGAAATAGGTCCCAAAATGCTTTGTTGATGAATGAATAAATATGCTTTTTATTGTCTTTTTGGCCCTTATCTTTATTCCTTATCGATCAAATCAATTCTTGACTTGGTCTCAAGTTTAGGATCATAAAATACCTTTGGTATTTTACTCTTTTCCTTCCTTTATCCTATAAATTTGGCATTAAAAATTATCTTTTATGCACAATAAATAGGACAAATAATGACTGTTAATTATTACAAAATAACGTTATTTACATGCATTAGCTAGGGTTTTTAAGTCCAAAATGATAGAATAAAGGTGATGAAATGGAGATTCATCACTTACCCTAAGTATAGGGGGAGAGAGACTGGGTTGTGATCTTTTCATTCCCACCTTCAACCCTCCCTGCATGTAGAATACATTCTGTTATACTTAGGATTAATTAATTCTACGTATATGGAGGATGGTTGACTTCTCATCCTTCATTCTTTATTTATTCTTCAGCCATTGTAGTATAGGCTTATTTATACTCGGTACAAGTTATGTCTTCTCTTTTCTCTCTGACCTATGAGCACATAGCTCAAGCTAAGTATAGGGGGTCATATATACGTTGTATATATTTTAAATTGGTTAAAAATGTTTTGCAAAATGTTTGAAAATGGTTGGAAAATCTCTTTAAAAATATTTTTAAAAACTATTGGAAAAATATTTTGTAAACTATTTTCAAATCTTTGTAAAAATATTTTGTTTGTCACAATTTCTTTTCTTGAATAAAATATTTTGAAAATTTACTTGCAAATGGTTTGAAAATGGTTGCAAAAATAGCCTGAAAAATCTATACATATTGTTTGAAAAATCTTTGCAAAATGATTTTAAAATTTTGTAAATGTTTACAAAAAAAATATTTGTCAAATTATTCTTTCAAAAGTAAAGTTTTTAAAATATTTTTTATAAAATTTGTAAATTATTTTAAGGACTATAGAATTATTTACAAACCCTATAAATAAAACTTGCAAATAACCTGTGTAGACCCTTCATCTAAATTCTTGTATATAACAAAATGTACTCTCGTGTAAATATCTACACATAATTACTTGCCAAAACTGTTTATTTTTAAAAAATAACTAAAGTTGTGCAAAATTAAAATCTGATAAAATTTTGCAAAATGTTTTCAAAAATAGCATAAAAAATTTGCAAAACTTTTTCAAAAATCCATAAAAAAATTAAAATAAAATTTTGCATCACAAAAATATTTGTTGCATTATACATAGCATTTGCATTTTTGAGATTGAAATTGATAATTGAATAAGTCTAAATAAAAATCGAAGATTGGAGCTTGGTTGGACATCAATCCACTTAATCACAGGAACCTTAAGGGAACTGGAATTGAGATACTTCAAGTTTGCTAGACTTAATTCTTTGAGACCATGAGACTTAGTTTAGTGTCGTCTTGACTACTTAAGTAAAATATTTCGGAACATACGCATGACTCTTGTCAACAGTGACCTAGCTTGTACATCTGCAGCTTGCACCTCGTTCAACTCAGTTAAAGTAGTAGAGGGCTGGATTTGCCGACATGAGACACAACCAATTGAAATATCGGAAGTCACATATCTATGGTCTGAGTACCCCAACCCGATACAGTAGCCATGAGGTCTAATGACAGAAGTTGTGGGTTGAAATAATGCTTCAAAAGAGGGATAGTCTATAGGCTCAATAGGAAAAAATACTTATGTAAATGTTGTTGTACATAGTATTCAAAAAAATGCAAAGTCAAAAACTCCAAAAAGAAAATACGCGCAAGAATCAAAGAAAAATCAATTTACATCGGAGCATGTATTCAATAAGCAAGCTTGAGCATCAATGACAAAGACATCTGTGAGCATGTAGCTGGATGACTTGGCTACACAAGTCAAGCATCCTAGGATAGGTAGCTACACTGGCTACCGTCCATTCTCTTCTCCACCTCCTCTTCTTGAGCTGGATGCACTTGAACTTAGAAGGGAACATCTTGCTTCTAGAAGAAAGAGTTATTAGAATGGGGAATTATGGTCACCATGTTGGAGAAGACTAACTTTTACCACTTTAGCTGAGAGTAGCTACATATCATTGACATTGTAGAAGATAGACTCATAGTCATAAGGGACTACGTATAATGCTGAAGTGTTCTGAACTGGCTTTTGAGGATACTTGGTCAGGGTTTTGTGACTCAGAGGTTGTCGTGTTGCAAGTCTGATTCCCAACAATGTTCCAATTGAACTAACAATCCAAAGATCTGACTGGTCTCCTAACTTTGATATTATGAGGACAAATTCAAACATTAAAATCAATCAAGTTTTTTCTTTTTTTCTTTTATCTATTTTCTTTTCTGCACTTATATGCATAAGCATTTTCTGGGGACTAGCAAAGGCAAGTATCGAGGGTGATGAGTCTCCATTTCATCACCTTTATCCTTCTATTTGACCTTAAATCCTTAGCTGAATTCATGTATAAAGCATTAATTTGTACAAAATAGAATTCAATTATTAATTTATTTATATTGTTTATAATATTGTATTTAAGGCCAAAAATAAAAGAATAAAGGAAGAAAAGAAAAGGAAATGAAATACCAAAGGTATTGAATGACCCTAAACCCCAAGACTAAGTCAAGAATTGACTTGGTCGACCAGGAATAAAGTAGGGGAGATAAGGGCCAACAACAGAATAAAAACCCTCATTTTAATTCGCCAAATAAGACATTTTTTGGTCCTATTTTATTCTTTATTATCTATACATCAAATCAATAAGCTTTGTACATGAAAGTTGTAGTAAAAAATGCATAGAAAAATACAAAAATTATAAAAATAATACATATTGTACTTTCTACACTCAAAATAAAATTCCAAATCCCAACTTCGTAGGCCTATGTCTCCTCCATATGAACTCAAAATTCATAAAAATTACCTTTAATTGTATATAAGATTTTATTAGCTACTTAATGAAGGTGGTTTCATTTAATTTGAAGTTAAGACACAAAAATTAAATTTTGGACCACTGTTAAATATTATACATGAATAAAATATTCATTTTCTTTATTCTTTATATTTTTCATTATTTAATATTTTTATAAAATTTTATAAATTATTTGAAAAGCATGTACATAATTTAAGTAGAATAAAAATTTTAAAAAAATCAAAATAAATACTATATACAAATACATAGGTACATGATACCTACATATATGTATACAATAAATATACCTATTTTTAAATGTTCAAATAACTTCATAAAAATACAATAAAAATATATGTATGTATATTTAAGTAGGGATTTTTACCCGACAGACCCTATAAACTTTGCCAATCACCTCCATGACCTTTGAAACTACCTAATTCCCCCTCGACCCCGTAAACTTGCCGACTCTTACCCCCATGAGCCCTCTGGGTAATATGTTTTAAGCCCGTGGGGGTTCTTCGGGTAATTTACAGGATCGATGGGGTAATTACGTTGTGAAAAAGTTCGTAGAGGCATTTTAAAATGTTTATAGGGTCTGATGGGTAAAAATCCCATTTAAATAAGAAAAAACTACATAAAATAATTGTAAATAATAATAATATCCAAAGTTAAAAATAAAAATAAAATATGCGAAATATATGTATATATACATATGATTATACATTTAAATATTAACTCATACAAAATTAACATGAAATAAATAAAATAATAAATATATTTTGTATTTTAACTTTTATTTAATTAATTCATTTACTATTTTACTTTTATTTATTTGTTCTTTTCTACATTGTTTTGTCGTTATTACTCTTAGTTTGATCAATGGGAATCCATTGTTGACCCAGGTCAACTGTACGATCCTCCCCCGCCAGCTCTGTCATAGCATGAGAAGCCTCTTTTCTCCACTTTTTCATGCATGATACACTACTTGAGAGGACCACTTCCTTCTGTAAAAACCTTTGCCCTTCGATCAGTCCCCTCGTCATTCTCCTAGAATCATTTTACATGAACCATGTTAGTTCGTAAAACCCTCACATGATCACCCACTCCTTCGCTTGTAAATACCTCTGCCTCCTCCATTTTTTCATTTTGGTTCACCTTTGTCGGTTGGAACCCTCAGGTCATAGCACGACCCCGTAGAGCTTGGTGACAGCTCGCTCCGCGGCCAGCTAGCAGCGCGCACTAAGCCTCGATTGGATTGAACCCCATGACTCGAACTTCGCTTTGCCATGCCTTCTGCTCCTTGGGCTAACACCCAAGTTTGATCTACTCTTTTATTGTATTTCTAGTGTAATTTCGATTCATGTATTTCATTCTTCATTTCATTCCACCTTTCTATTATAGAAAAAGTTTACTTAAGAGATCTAATACACGCTGGAGCTTTAGAGCTCCGACCATCGTCGACCTATCGAACCCATGTTCCGACCACAACCTTCGCTCCATTAGCTTCCCCGATCGCTTTTCCTTCTGCCCAACCCCTCGACCTAACATGATCACCTCCTCATAAGCAAATCAACACCTGCTCCCCCTACTTCGTCATAGCGTAGCACCCGCCCCCCCCTCCCCCCCCCCCCCCCCGACTATTCCACCCAATAATGGCATGGGTCCCCAGTGGACCTTTGCTTGTGCTTCCCCTTCTTAACCATGCATGTCCCTGGTGGAAACAAACCTAACTAGGGCTAATCATCTCCAAGAACTCAGTCTGCAGGTGCCCTAGCTTCATAGACCTACCAGGAACCCACCGATGGATCCTGGATCTTCCCGATGGTAACACTTGCTACGAAGCATCCCAGGACCCTCACGAGCATTTTGGCAACCGGATTTGAGTCTTTGGGCCTGAGAAATCGAAGGAAGTGGGAAGAACATGCTCGTGTTCTTCTTTGTTCTTGGGGAATGAAGCACAATTGTCCGATGGGGCTTTCGTCCCAGTATGTACAACAACCATTCGATGAGAAGCAACTGCATCCATCTAATCGCTCCCAACATATAATCTTAGACGCTTATTTGCGAATTGACATCGATGCTCGTGGACTGTCGATTGGGTTAAGTGAAGCGGCCAACACCGTCGGATGGCACGCATAAGAGGGGTAAATTATACATACACTTCTTGCCTTATTTTATTTTTAATAGTGTAAATAATGCTTGTAGCGTAAATAACATGTGAAAATTGTAAGCGACCCCATGTTTTTAATGATAATTGCATTGGGTTCTGTTCCAACTTACCTCACGTGGGTAGCCACATGAGGTGGGCAATTTGTAGGGGCACACCCCCCATTTTTGTAATTTAAAATTAGACAATAAAATTTGTATATACGTGATATATTTAAGGTTTTTTTGCATATAACTCATCACAGTTTATTTTATTTGCAAAAATACCCCTACTGGCTTGATTTATTTTATGGATGTTTATCTATTTTTTATAAATATCACCCGTGTTCAAACAATTATAAAAAAATAGGATATGGTGCCTGCTTGCATGCTTTTTCACACTATATTATTAGTTTTCCATTCATGCACTTTTCCTTTTTATTAAAAATTAAAAATAGCATGATTTTTTCCAATAAGCCTTAAAAAATCAATAAAATATAAAATATTATTGAAAAATTCCAAAAAAATTAGTTACTTATTATTATACTTTGTATCTCCAGACCAAAAATCCTCAAAAATAGAAAAAGAAAATCACTTAAACATTTAAAAACTCCAAAATCCTTATTAAATTATAAGACCAAAAATCCTTAAAATAGAAAAAGAAAATCACTTAAAAATTCAAAAGCTCCCAAATCCTTATAAAATTTATAAAAAATCAACAAAAACTCCAAAAATATTTGTTTCTACTTTATATTTTTTTTATATTATTAAATATTAGAATTGGTTTCGAAAAATTTTGAATTTACTTTATATTTTTAAATCTCAAATCTATCTGATATATTTTAAAGTCCTTGATTTTGTGTATTTAGGACTAAATACCTAAAAAGTAGCAAAAATTCTTGAAAATCACAAGAATAATATAAAAATATTAAAACACAAAAATATTTTATTTGTGAAATTTTATTATTTATATCCCTATTTATAAATATAATACTCTATATTGTATTATATACTTATATATAAATACATATAGATTATATTTATTTTAATTATCATAAATATTTTTTAAATATTTTAAAACCCTTAAAAAATAAAAAAAGATTGTTCTTATTTATATTTTCTGATTTTTGTTTATTTATTATATTTTATATTATATACTCCTTATATTATACATATTATATCTATTTATATATACTTATATTATTTATTAAAAAGAAAAAGAAAATAAAAATCAGAAAATTATAAAATATAATAAACAAAATAAACAAAATATAAATATAAATATAAAAAAGAATTATCTTATTTAATTAAAAACCCAAAAATTAAGCATAAATTTTACAAATACATCTATATTATTAATTATTCATTATTTATTGGGTTTTATCAGTTGTACCCCTCCTAGATATTCCAATATCAATTATGCCCTCCCTTTTGGGAATGTCATTTGTTCCCCCGAATTCTTGTTGTTCTATAACTTGTGCCCCTCTATTAGTCTAACCGTCAATGAGTTGAACTTAACCATGGTTTTTTCAAACCATGGTGCAGCTATAAGGGGCATAATTGTTCACACTTCTTCTTCGTCATTATCTTCTTCTATTTGTTATTCTTTCTTTCTCTTCATATTTTCTCTCTCAATTACACCTTCATGCATCCACTAAATCGCTAAAATTTTTACGTTTTCATGGATATCATTCAATGCGGATCAAATGGTGAACTTCATTGAATTTTCGATGAGATTTTATGAATCAATTAATCAAAATTTTATCATAACTAAACAAATACTGAAAGGTCTCCTGTTTCAACCTGCAGCCTTCTCCTCCCCTCTTCTTCCTCCTCCTCCTCCTCCAGCAGCATGTCCCTTGCGATCATCCGAAGTAACGGCCACTTGTGGCTGCGACAATAAGAAGATGCCCCTTAGTAGAGGAGGAGGAGGCGATGAGGCATGGCACAGTGTGTGGAAGAGCTGGGGGCGGAAAGGGAGGTGCGGGGTGGAGGGGAGTTACGGGTGGAAGAGCTC
Source organism: Ottelia alismoides (assembly GCA_037367405.1). Classification (NCBI taxonomy): domain Eukaryota; kingdom Viridiplantae; phylum Streptophyta; class Magnoliopsida; order Alismatales; family Hydrocharitaceae; genus Ottelia; species Ottelia alismoides. The sequence continues at coordinate 385,695 of JAZKJV010011836.1, read as the reverse complement.
TGGGAAGAGGGGGAGGTGTAGGGGCGGTGGGAGGAGCTGGGTGCGGATGGGAGGTATGGGGGTAGAAGGGATGTGCTAGGGAGGAGGGGGCAGGCTGGGGAGGAGGGGCGGAGGACGAGCTCAAGGCTGGAGGGGTCGGGTTAGGGAGGAGGGAGTAGGCTGGGAAGGAGGGGCAGAGGAGGAGCTCGGGGCGGAAGGAGGGGTTGGAGGGGGTCTGGTTGCGGAGGAGGGGGCATGTTGGTGAGGATTGGTGGAGAAGGAGGTGCAGGGATGGCTGGGGAGGAGGAAGAGGAAGAGGATGGGGGAGGAGGAATATGATAGTAAAATAACCTTTTCAGCCTTTTTTTAAAATTTAATTCATGTTATGTCCTCAAAACTAACGTCCGTGTGAATTGGAGATGGAGGGCAACTAACCCGAGGGGCACAAGTGATAGAACGACAAGAAGTCGGGGGCACAACTAATATTCACAAAAGGGACGGGCATAACTGAAATTGCGATAACTCAGAGGGGCACAAATGATAAAAACCCTTATTTTTTTATAATCAATAATATACATGCTACACCGACTTGTCTCCCTGTGTTTGACACCCTACCTGCTTCCCACTATACACACTTATTTTGTAGGATTATAATAAAGATTCACACCTAAGTTTACATTGATTCATATTATTGTGTGGGTTAATTGTTGCTTAGTCCATTAGTCTTTGAGAGCTGTCATCGCAGCGACTTAGTGGTCCCGCCTTGTGTGGACGACAAGACAGTTCCTCGATTTATTTGGGACTAATCAAGGGGGAGGTGGTCGGAAGGGGAGTGGTGTGGGTGGAGGGGGAGGGAGTATGGGAGGAGGAAGGGGATTGGAGGGTATTTTTTGTTTTTCTTGTTTTTTTTTTGTTTTATTAGCTGCTATTGGGTTGAAGATGGGTTAGCTTAACTAGATGGTATGGTTGAGTTAATGGAGTAAACAAACGGAGGGTTATGGGCGTGAGATGGAGTGATTATGATTATTCGGGTTTTCTCATGTAATTCATTATTATCAAGGGTTATGTTCATAAATAAAACTACTCAGGGTTATGGGTATAAGTATCTCATAATAAATTGCATAAAATTGCAGCAAATACTATTTTTTGTTTGTCTTTTTATTAACAAATTAATGGATTGGATCGGATCAAATTTTGAAAATAATATGATCCAATCCATAATATGATGGATTCGAAAAATTTCGGTTTTATCCAATCCCTTAGGCAAAAACAAACAAATCCATTCCAATAAGAACATACTAGATCAATTATAGTTTTATCTGATTTTCGTGCACCCCAACTATCTATTACTCCATATCATCCCCTTTGGTCTCTTATCCCTTGATTTCTTGGTGGCAACTTGCTATAATTTTATTCATAGTACTTGATGCCCATGTTCTCAATGGAATTATATTGTGGAAGTTAAAATTTCCATGTAGGTATCCTTATTTCTTTAACGGTACCTTCTTTGGTGTCTTCCCACTGATTCAGATATAAAAAAAGAGGAACCACCCGTGCTTCTCATTGCAGGTGTTGTCTTTCTGTTAGCGATGACTCTTGGTCATATCCTTTTGAGACTAGATCCCTTGCCATCACCATCTTCAACTAGGTTCGATTAAACCATTCATCGTCTTCTTTTTTCTTCTCAATGATACTCAGATTAGTTTAAAAGACACACTCTCATTTCTATCGCCTTTGCATATTAGACGATTCGATCCATTAGAAACTCCATTAAGCATGATACCTTATCCGGATCTGTTATTCATATTGTGCGTGATTGGTGGTGGCTTAAACTTGGTCTCCGTCTTATGATTAAGAACGGCTCCATACCAAAAAAGTAGCTCCTAGAACAAACCTACCTCTGGTTCCATTGTAATGATTCTAATTATTACTGTTCTACCGGCTCTGATATTCGCAACCATATGGGCACTTTCCTTCTCCTTACTCTGCAATTAGCAAATCCTCCATCAAGCTATGCAATCCATATTGAAACAGGCAATCCTACTCTCTTTAATTGGCTTGAAGAAGCAATTCAACCTCCAGCCACTCCCCCCACGTTCTCAACATGACCGAGCAATCGTGTTCATCCACCACGCACAATCTCCATAGTCCACCAATATCTACGATATCGACTCCAATTTGTAGCCCTTTGATCAATGTTTTCTAAGGTCCAATCCACGATCGATCTCCTAAATTATATCTAAAGATCTAACTCCTCAAAGTTCACGATCCAACTCTAGGGAAGACCCATCCATTAGATCTATTCAGAGCTCCAAATCGTGGAGGTAATAGAACCAAGCTCCTCGATCGAGGAGGATCCAAGGAGGCTCTGTTCCCCTTGCATCGTGCGCACTATAGCATGACTCCAGCTCTAACGGTCGCCTCCATCGTCAAGCAAGAACAAGGGTTCTTTGAAACCCATTCTCAGGCCAACACCCATCCACTCGTTCTTAATTTCCATTCACGTTTGCGTTTACGCTCTGGTTTTCTTTCATATTTCATTTGTTTTTTATGGAGGAGGAAGAATTGACTGTTGTCGGAGCTCCTAATCACGCCGCCACTCATCCGACCTTACCTGGAGCATTATTTTGGGGAAGAACATCCAACCAGAATAGAAGCTACAGCCTCGTGAGACGTGTCCTACGATGGACGGCCCAGATCGAGCCTTCGTTCTAATCTTAACCGCTAACTCCAAGGGGTAAAAACTCTGCAACAAAGCCCTTAGGTCATGTTTGGTTGGAGAATAGACCATGGAATAAGGGGTAAACTACTCCACTTCTATTCACTTTTTCAAACTTAAATACAATCACATTACAATAACTAATCACTTTTTCAAACTTCAATACAATCATATCACAACAAACCCACTTCTAACCCACCTCCAGTTTAGCTCCCTATCCAAACACCAAAACCCCAAAACGGGTTACCCTCTACCAGTTTAACCTGCCTTAACCCGCATACCAAACGCACCCTTGTGGATCTCTAATAGCATACAACAGGTCCCTTCCGCCGTGCGGATTCACTGAAACTTTTTCGAGTGCCCCCTACTTCTGTTTATTATCATTTCATTTTGTATACATTGTATTTAATTCCTAAATTAACTTGTAGAATATTATGCTTGAGTATCAATTTAAACCTTCATTTCATGTCATTTAATTACGAAAAATATATGTCTCAGATCATCTAGCTCTCATTCAAGTGCATTTGTTTTCATAATTTTCTAGAAATAACGCCAAATTGCTCGATTATTGGTGAAGCTTACCTTTTGACCATTTATTTCGTAACACTGCATGTGCCTGCCTAGAAAAAGAAAAACATATGTACTTGTGCATCTTTTATTACTCTCCCACATATAAAAAATTCTTGAAAGATGCACTTTGTTCTCTAAATAACTAGATCTTTCATTTTAGTGATAAATTCATAAAAAATATTCTATATAATTTTACAAAATCAAAATTATGTTTTTATGTATTATGACACGAGGTACTTTAGATAAATTGGGTTTTCCCAAATTTTGTATTTTGATATGTGTTAGAGATACTCTAACTAAGTATCTCTTCAATACAATATTCATAATAAATTCATCTTACCTCGGAAATTTCTCAAAATTTCATACTAGGAGCATTTCATTGTGTTATGCTTGTTGACAAAAAGATTTTAATTGCACGTAGGTATAAAAGTTCTTAATGTGTGAAAAAGCTTTGTTGTTGCGTAGCTCTAAAAATTACTAGAAAGTTCTAATATGATATTAGTTTTCTATTAGATGCATTAAAATATAAAAATACCAAAGAAAGTGCTCCTTTTCAAAAAAAAATAATCCTTTATGGTATTTTATTGGTTTCGAGGATCCATTTAATACCGAAAACACGTATTTTGCAATAAACTATTTTTTTATTTTATCTATTTTCAAAATACCTTATCTTTCCTAAAATCAAAAATAATTTTATCCTAACTTTCAAAGTTGGCTTGAGCCTCGATTTTACAATTTGCAATTCTGTAAATATATTGTACACATAGGGTTGGGAATCAACTCCATTCCTTTCTTGCTTCTCTTATCTTGAAAAAGTAGAAGATAAAAAGAATTATCATTGAATTCGTAATGCTTTATTGGAGTGTGTAACCACTCTAGTTTTGAGCATGCCTCCTCGAGTTCAACCTTGGATTCTACGCAAGTAAAATATACACACTACATTGTACTCACAAGTTTTAGTGCAAATTTTAATATGAATAAAATCTTATTGTTTTACAAAAGACCATAATTGAGAAATGGGATTTCAGGCTAATCATGTATTTAGAAAATGTGACATCGGTGAAAATATAATATTGTTGCTTAATTGGGTCATAATAATTGTACCTCTTCTAGGTTGTAGAATGCCTTAGAAACACACATTTGATTGCATGTGCAAATAACTTAACTCCAATATAAAAATTATGGACAAAACTGGTACAACTAAAAAGTCTTAAGGGTGGCGGAAAAAGTTACTCATCATTAGCAAGTAAGCAGAACATGATTACTCCACCAAAAAAATCTAAGGTACATGATAATCAAGTAAGCATTAGTAAGATGGCATCTTGCCAAAAGGTTTTGGAAAATTCATCTGAATAAGGAGGGTGCGATTAACATCCAAGAGAAGACAAAGTTTTCGTTGTGCCACCCGATTTTGTTATGAGGTATATGGGCAAGATGTTCGATGAAGGGTATTTTGAGTAACAAAGAAACTAACCAAGTCTTGCTGGACAAACTCAAGAGCATTGTCAGATTTGAAGTTTTTAATGATTATATAATACTAAGTTTATATACACAGATGAATACTTGGTAATTTTATTAGTTTTTAACCATTTCTTCATCTAATAAATCCAAGAAGATATGTTGTAATCATCAATAAAAATATCAAATTACATGTGATATCCCATAGTACAGATCATACAATGTCCACAAATATCATAATATATTAAAGAAAAAGGAGAAGAGTTACGCGGTTCAATCCTTCGAGGAATCGACATCATGTAATGTTTTCCAAACTAACATGCATTGCACTCAAAGGGCTTAAGTGAGGTTAATTAGTTCAAGGAATGTCTGAGAGAGCTCTGGAGGATAGGTGACCAAGATGCAAACTTCATAGGAATGGGTCAACGATAACCAAAATAGCTCCAACAATATAGATGTCCGTGAGTACATCAAGATAATATAACCCTTTCTTCTCATGGACCCCATTAAAGACTTGCATCATGTGGATTTTCTGAAAATAACATAAATACTCATAAAAATGGCCATACAATTGAGTTCAAAACACAATTCATGCATAGATAATAAGCTCAAAAGAAGGTTGTGATCATAAAAAACTCCACAAAGCTTGAGTTTGTAAGAGATCTCTATACTGCCAACTGAGGTAATGGAAGAAAAGAACATTATTGGCCAATCGAATAGGCTTCACATGTGTAATAGGTTCTTTCGAAGTCAGAGAACTACAATAAATCATTAGGTGAGTTTAGGCTCCCAACAAATGATCCTAGTTGATACAGAACTAGAAGTCAAATTATCAATAGTATTTGAGGTAGTAACCAGGCTGGTAGTAGGAGCATGGTCGGTTGTAGTTGTATTGCTATGTAGCAGTTGCATGAGTAGATAGTAATTTAAAAGAGAGTTGTTTGGTACAACAAGTAGGCTAAAAAATCATGAGCTCCTTGTACATGATGGTGAGATGGCTATAGCACTCCACTAGACTAAAATCACCTTGAGATGGGACCAGATCCGCATGTATACATCGGTGAGATGAGTTTTGGTCATCTTGTGGGAATATGTCTATTCAGGATCGTCCCACACCCCCATGATAGTGTCCTTTTAGAGCAAATTCGCAACAATGTGTGGCTCAACACTATCGGTCATCCAAGTGATGACCTGGTGGTTGTTTTCTAGCCATGTTCTATGGTCCTTGTATGTATCCCATGGAGGATCTTTTTTCGTAATGTAGATTTTTTGTTGACCATTGATGCACATATTGAAAGAACAAGGCCAGAATACGAAGTTCTCTATGTCCTTAAGTTTGATAGGCGTTCCATGTACCATCACAGACGGTGTAGTGTACAAAGGCTTGGTCTCGGTAGGAAGAGATGCCATCGTGGTCAAGAAGAAAGATTAAGGAAGTAGCTTTATTGTTCAGTCATGCATACACAAGCTGGGAGTTCCATAGAACTCATGCACTGGCATGCGGGAGCATTGAAGTTCGATGTAGAGCATGTTAGGGGGTCCTTGGGGACCCTGGTGGAAGACCAGATGAGGTTGTAATGTCTCACGATGGCATTGGAACAATTCTAAGTGGTGCACGGCGGCGTAGGAGGTGAGGTAGGGTAGTGATGGCAATTGTCCCGATGGATTTCTAGGTAAGGTAGGTGATAACTAAGATTTGTCAATGGTCGTACGGTTTTACAAGGCGAAACCGCAATCGATGTATTGACAACTCAAGAAATCCCAATCAATCAACAATTAACCCATAATATATAAAGCAGTGAAAAGAAAAAATATGTGGATTTAAAATCTATTATGACTCTACAATTTATGTATATAGGTGTAAGTATGTAGAGTGTCGAACACAAGGAGCAAACTAGATAGATTGGGCAATAATGCATGAATTTGTGTTCTTTTTGTCTAAATGTTTTGGTGTGGGTTTTTAATTTTTGATTTTTTTGTTTTTAGATATTCAAATGTTTTTGTGATTTTATATTTATAAATAAAATTACAGTAATACTAATGTAAAGAATAATAATATATATAGATATTTAGATAGTAAGAGAGAGATAAATAAAAGAATTAGAGAAATTATTTTTGGATTTTTAAAATAGGTCAAATAAAGTCAAAATAAAGATACTAAAATATTTTTAGTACTTTAATTAATTTTTCAAATATTTTCTGAATTTCTAGAAATAAAAAATGCAAGTAATAAGATAAAACGGGCAATTCTATACTGGGAAAAAGAAGGCAAATAGGATACTCAAAAAAATACTACCGATAGATCAAAATGAAGTCCTAAAATTACATCTATATTTTATCTAGATAGGCAAGATTATATAAAAAGAAAACAGGACTTTGTTTTGGTATTTTTGACACTATTACAATTTTTAGTGATTTTTGCAAGTTTTGAAGTGCTTTTGAGTTTTTGGACACTAGACCTAATATCACTGAATGCCCTTCAGATATGATATAGATAAAGATGAGAGAAAGCTAAAGTATTTTTTGGTATTTTTCTAAGATGTAACGAATATTTAAAAAATACAAGATAGTAGGAAGGATGAAATGATGTTTTTTTATTTTTTTATTATCCAAACAACATGATAAAAATACAAAAAAAATATCTAACTATAAAACAATATCAGGCACATTACCATATTTTTAGATTTACAAATAGATGAAAGATGCTCTAGAAATAAATCAATTACTTAAAATATTGTAGAAATTCAACAGGCCACAAATCAGAAGATCTTTAGATGAAAATTGGATAAAAGTTTTGTCTAATAAACTTTCTACAATAAATCCAAAAATGAGCAAGTGATATCAGATATGCAAAGAATTATTAGCAAAATATGCCAAAAAAGTACCCTGAATTAAGAAATTCACCATTAAGAGTTCATACATCAGAATATTTTGAAATTTGGAAATGGTGTAGACCTTTAAAGAAATTTTCTAGTAAAAATATATCATAAAAAAGTTCTGATGAATGATTTATAAGTGTTTAAGTGAAGGGGTATATATGAAAATATAAGAACGAACTGCGGTTCAATATAGAGCTGAAAACTTTTTGAATTATGCCCAAAATAAGAGGGCCTTTGAGCAATATTTGCCACTAATCCACACGGCGTTCAGGGGCTCTTGGATGGCTGGGGCTTGCGTGTAAATAACCAGAAGTAAAAGGGAGCGTGCACAAAATTTCTACCCCTTTGCTGGATGGCTGAGATGATAAGGAGGATTGGCAGATCCAACGGTGGCTGCTATCTATAGCCACCCTCCTCCTTCATTCTTTCTGTGCAGCATCAAAAAAGGGGGATTCCTGTGCAGTTGTCGTGGAGATCATCAGTGAGGGTGGTGTGTGGTAAGCGTAAAGATGTTCAGATGTACCTACGATTAGAAGAAGGGCTCGTGTACAAAACTCGGTCAAGATGTTAGGTACACAGAAAAATAGGGACGTGAATGGGGTTTCCTTTGATTTGGTGAGAGAAAAAGAAGAAGGTCTCTGACCACCATGTGTGGCCGGAGTTGGTTGAGGTTGTGTGAAGGGAGAACGTAGAAGTGAATGAGGGTGGCGGTAAGGTAATTAGTCGCGACGAGGGAGGATGGAGGTGTTTGAAATGTGAAGGTGTTACATTACAAACTTTAACAATAACAAAAGAAACTAAATTAAACTAAGTTACTTAGAGTCAAAAAACGCAACATATGGATGAATTCACCTGGGATAATCAGCGCTCCGGTGAGCGTGGCCGTTCATGGCCTTGATTCCGATGGAGAAGGGGCTTGACGGAGACAAACTCCGTGGTATAATGGAGCAAGAACACCAATGGATCACACCAAAGAATCCTCCCTACGTCGTGGCTTCGTCTCCAACCTTCACTACGTCACAATGGAGGTAGTAGAGGAGCTAGAATGAAGACTCTAATGGTGGATGGATTTAAAAATGGGGCTTGAAGCTCTTTTTATTGTGGTGGAGAAGATGGAAGAGAGGATGGTTATTGGAGGAGGTCTTCACCAATGGGATTGAGGTATTTCAATTTTTTTTGTCTTTTAGTGCTTGGCAAGTGGGTGACATGGACAAATGAAAAAAAAGATAGTGTTTCCCAATGAGAATATGCTTGAAATAAATAATAGGAGGTCTCAAAATAAATACTCAAATCTTAAAACTTTCTCAAAATAATGTTATCAAAAATATTGCAGACGAAAGTTGTGCAAAAGATGCAAATTAAAAACCTGTTTTTTGAAGGTATAAAATACATATTTTATATTTTTATGATTTTTAGTTTTTTACTTATTAAAAATACAATCATATTATGTTTTATATAATATTAGACACTTGAAAATATTTTTGTTGTTTTTTAATTTCTAATAAAAGTGCTAAAGATAAAATACAAGTCAAGTAGAGTTGTATAGAAATGACTTATTTTTGTGTCTTTTTGATTTTTTTTGATTTTATATTTTCAATAGAAAATAGAATATACAACTAAAAAAATAAAATTGAAATCAAAATAAAAGGAGTGAAATTGAATTTATACAAAAGAAATATAAGATCATAAACTATTATACAAATGGGTCCTAGAATCGACTTTTCACAAAATATCCCCGACCACTTTCAAAGTATTTTTAGAATTTAAAGGTTTTAAAATGATGAACTTTAAAAGTGAGATTTGGTTAATTAGAGTTCGTATACTCCAGATATAAAATCTAGGTTGCACACATATGGGAAAAAGTGAAGCTGCTCCATTTGTCTATTATTCATGGTGATATTTTTGTAGTAATATTATATTTTTCTATACATTTTTATTGAATTATTACAATTGAAATAATTTACATCAGAGTTCTATAAAAATACTTACAAATGTTTGAATATTGAGTATATTTGTGTGTATTTTTGTGCAGTTATTGGCCTTATCTCTCCTTACTATATTCCTTGTCGATCAAATCAATTCTTAACTTGGTCTTGTGGTTTAGGATCATAAAATACCTTTGGTATTTTATTCTTTTTCTTTTCTATTCTTTACTCTATAATTTTGGCATTAAAAATAATATTTTATACACAATAAATGGAATAAATAATGAATGATAATTTGTGTAAATTAATGTTATTTACACGCATTAGCTAGGGTTTTTAAGGCCAAAATGATAGAATAAAGGTGATGAAAGGGAGATTCCTCACCCCCTATATTTGCCTTTGCTAGTCCCTAGCAAACACTTATGCAATAAGTGCCGAAATGAAAACAAATAAAAGAAAAAGAAAGAAAGTTGATTTAATTTAATTCTCAAACTTGTCTTTACAAAATCAAAGTTTGGAGCTTAAGTCAGATTTTTGGAATTTTAGTGTGGTCGGAACCTTATTAAGAATCAGATTTGAAACACAATAGCCTTCGAGAATCCCAAAACTCTGCTCAAGTAACCTCAATAGCTAGATCTGAATACTTCAACTCATACGCATACCCCTGTGACTATGAATCTCACTTGTACGGCTCCCCTCAACTGAAATGACAAAGAGATTGACTTCTCCAGCATAACAACCCAATGATTCTCCAATCTAGCAACTCTTTCCTCGAGTAGCGGGGTATTCCCTTTAAAGTCAAGTGGCAACCAACTCAAGAGGAGGGGGTGAAGAGAAGAATAGACTGTGGCCAGTGTAGCTACCTATCCGGGGATGCATGACCAGTGTAGTCAAGTCATCTAGCTGCAGGCTCACAAGGTATGACATTGAAACTCAAGCTTGCTTGATGACTATACAACAGTCTTGAATCAAGAATACAGTGTAGTCTTGTGTGCTCCGAAATACTCTACTTAGGTAGTCAAGAATACATTGAATCAAGTCTCACGATTCTCAAAGAATTAAGTCAACTGAACCTAAAGTACCTCAATTCCAGTTCTTATAAGGTTCCTGTGATTAGGTAGATTTAAGGTCCATCCAAGCTCCAATCTTCAAATTTTACTTAGACTTGTTCAATTATCAAACTTAATCCAAAAAATGTGAATGCTATGTACAATGCAATGAAAAATATTTTTGTGATGCAATTTTTCAAACTTTGATCTTTTTATGGATTTTTCAAAAAGACTTTGCAAATTTTTATGCAGTCTTTTTTCAAAAAGATTTTTCAATTGTTTTTGGAATTTTTGGTTTTGCAAATGTTTTTGTGATTTTTGAAAACAAATGATTTTGGCTAAGAAAATAGGTGCAAATATTTACACGGGGATTCATCGATTATTCACAAGACTTGTGTTTTTAGGAATTTACAAAGTATATGATAGTTAATTTTATAGATATATTTATCTAGTTAATAAAGAATTTTGGTGTGATGTATGTATTCCTCAAACTTATTTGAAAATTATTTTTCAAATAATTTTGAAAACCATAGTCCAAAATAATTTTTACAAACATTTACAAACATTTGAAAATCATTTTGCAAAGGTTTTTCAAAAAGTATATATAGATTTTCCAAATATTTTTACAACTATTTTCTATACATTTACAAATAGGTTTTCAAAAGATGTTATTTCACACACGGAAAAGATATTTTTACAAACAAAATACTTCTACAATGGTTGAAAATATTTAACAAAATATTTTCCAAATAGTTTTTAAAAGTTTTTTCAAAAATAATTTCAAACTATTTTTCAAACAATTTGCAAAAAAAATTACTTGATTTATTAATAAGTATATATAAAAAGAGTTTGAGGAATAATATCCAACTTTTTATTAAGTAATTTTAATGAGTTTTATAGTATATATAGTATTTTATACAGAATTTTAGCCATATTTGTTATTAAAAATACGAAAGTACGAGTTATTGCTAAAGTATATAAGCAGTATATATAACCCCCTATACTTAGTTTGAGTTATGTCCTCATAAATTAGAGAGAAAAAGAGAAGACATAACTCGTACTGAGTATAGAAAAGTCTAAAGATTAAACAAATAAGGAATGAATGAACAAATGAGAAGTCGATCGTCCCCCCTATACTTTGGATCAAATAATCCTAAGTATAGCAGACTGTACACAAGGCTGGGATGGTCAAGGGTGGGAATGAACATATCGTACTCAGACTGTCTCTCCCTATACTTAGGGTAAGATATCCCTAAGTATAGACAAGAAGAGGAGACGGTGGAGGGGATCAAAGAATGAAAGAACTCGGGGTGCACACCCCCATACTTAGGACAAAGTACGTCCTAAGTATAGAAGACTGACAAAAAGGAGAGACACCTTTTTGGTAGAAAAAGAAAAGAAGAAAAAGAAAAGAAGAAAAGACAGATGAAGATAGAAGAGGAGATTGAAGAGAACGTACACATCACTCCCCTATACTTAGGGTAAGATATCCCTAAGTATAGGCAACGACAAGAGTGATGAAATAGAATGAATTAAGAACACTCAGCTCGTCCACCCCCTGTACTTAGGACAAAGTACGTCCTAAGCAAGGCACACACGAAAATGGGGAGGATGAGCGATACGTTGGATGGAAGGAGATAAACGAAGTCAGATATACAAGAGATGGATGAACAAATGTCAAGAAGGTAGAAAGCAAACCTTCTTGTGAGACCGTTGAGGAATAGATCTGACAAGGTGTAGGTCAACATCAGGGTCATCAGAAAATAGAAGCCGATCAAAGTCGACCTGGTGAAGATCCCTAGTGGTGTCATAGCGGAAAGGCACGAACGGGTCAGTGGAAGAAGTATGGCTAGGTCCGGCTTGGGAAGTCTCTGCTAGGTCATAATCAAAATAAAATGAGAAGAACTCATCGATGGAAGTGGTCAGGTTATGTTCGCCCAGTAGAGTCTCACAGATATTAAAGTGAAAAGGCTCGAACTCATCAATGGAAGTAGTCAAGTCAAATCCAGCCCGGTGAGACTCTTCTATGTCAAAACAAATGGGAATGAACTCATCTGTGGAAGTAGTAAGGTTCTGATCATCCTCCAAGGTCTCAATCAGATCATCAATATCATCAAAGGGTATGAATTCATTGATAAAAGCAATAAGATCAACTTCGGCCTCATTAGTCTCATATAAGCATGCCTTCCGCTCAAATGTGTCAATCATGTACATCCAGTGGATGTCATCAATGCATCGCCAATCACAGGAAGAGGAAACTACAAGGTCTATGCTTTCCGAGTCTTCCTCCCTGTAAAGGAATTCTCGAGTCTCATCATATCTCATAAAGGAAACCTCTCTGATATCAGCAGATAGGTCATAGTCCTTGGGGTCCGTTAACATGGGCACACTCTTGTGGGATGCTGGTCTCTAATAAGTGGAAGGTGTTAGTGATCAACACATCGCTCCTGATATCAAAATGGAAGCGAATCTCTCCATATCTAAAATCAATAACGGCCCTCGCTGAGGCTAGAAAAGGTTGTCCCAAGATGATTGGAGAGCGCTCCACATGGATGGAGATCTCCATGGGCAACACAACAAATTATGTAGTGAAGCTCATGCCCTAATTCAGAATGGTGATGTTCTCAAGAATACCCTTGGGTCTCTTTATTGATCCATCAGCAAATTGAACAATCATCATGATTTTCTTTAGAGGCCTAAGATGAATAGAATGTACCAATGAGAAGTGTATTATATTGATCAATGTGTCGTCATCAAGGAGAGTGTTATCACATGAATGGTCAGAGATGGTGTAGCTCACAAGAGGTGTGATAGTGTTCCTTTCCTAGAAGAAGGGCAGTGGGTGATGGCATGGACATTGGCCATTATCAAGATGTGTTGCTCAGAACTGCTCCTACACTTCCTCTTCTTGTGTTGAGAAGCAAATAAATGGGTCATGGTCTGGTGAAATGGGGCATCAATGATCTCATGAATAACATCCACCACTTCAGATTTAGTCAATATATTTTTGAATTTTTGGACCTCCTACATACAAGGGAGGAGATTGAAAGCATCATATACATAAGGAGAGCAGTTTGTACAGTGCATCCTTGGGGTCAAAGGTGGAATATGATATGAATGGATGCGTGGGTAAATGATCAGACATTGGGGCCTTCTCCTCACAAAATGAATCAACAATGTGTCTCCTGAAATCTTTTTGTATTTTTAGATTTTTCTCATTTTTTATGTATTTTGGGTGATTGCAAGCTCTCATCAACATCCTCAAGTGAATCCATATCCACATATCGTGAAGCATTAATGCAACTCTTATTTATGCTAAGGAAGTCATCAATCCTCAAATTAATGTACTCTATGATCTGGGTCAAGGTCTCAAAGTGTGGATACCATAAGAGGTGACTTCAACATCTCAGTCTTGGGTGAGTGTGAAGGTGGATAATGTGAAGGTGGAGGTAGCTAAAAATCTTAGGTCTGAAACTGAGAATGAGGCAGATATACAGAATAAGAAGAATCAAGAGGAAAATCCGCCTGATAAAATGGAGGTGGATCGGCTGGAGGGTACGAGGGATCCACAAAATCCGGAAAAAATCACTCCAGGTGGCCATCTCTGAAACAAAAGAAAATGATCAGGAGAGCATAAAGGTCAAGTCAAAAGATGTGAAGAAAAAGGTGTAAATGCACAGAAGGATCGAGTATGCACACAAACAATCACAAGCAACTATACACAAGACAAACACAACACCTCAATTCACCTACACAACATGATGAGGACCACAAAAGTGCGGTCTTTTTTACTTGCATGTTTTAGAGTTAGGTGAGAAGTCAAAGTTGTACAAACACTTAAGAAGACTTATGGCATTTGGCTACTAACCTTAGTATGTACGTGAGCAAGTAAAAATGAAGACAATGAGGGGATTACTCACCCCAAGACAGATTTTCCCCTTTCGATTGATTTTAGGGACGAGTAATATGAGCAGTCCTAATTTATGATTATCACTTTTTTTGTATTTTTAACAGAAATGCATGAGCCTAACGAGGTGTCAATTCTTTTAGCAACCTTGGAGGTCAAAATCAGAGGGAGAGAGTTAGAAAAGCAATGCAAACAGCAAATCGTTGATGAATGCTAAAGCATAAATGCTAACCTTGCCTCCAGCTCTCTACATGCAAGGATGCTAAACAGAAATGAAACCTATATTTATGCAAATGCAAGCCATTGAAATCACCCTAGATGAGAATATTATTATCGTGAAGAACAATATGCTAATTATCTAGAAATGAGACCAAGGTCTGGTCTTCGATGCCACTCGGTGCCCACCACAACGAGTCCTGCACGTGTTGTATGCAACCTCTCCCAACACACGGTCTCAAGTCCAAATAAATAGCAATTCAAAATTTGACTAAGTCCAAATGAGACTATATGTACATGCAATGATATTAGGTGTTTGGCCTTAATCTATCGACAAGCAATCCTATGCTAGGGCTCAATCACACAAAATAAAGAAAAGCGAAAACTCGAAAAATAAAAGAAAAGAAAAGCGATGAAAACGACAGAAAACCAATGAGGCCCCCAAGGGAACAATCCATCGGGCGTTGGACCTCGTGAAGTGTGAAGTGTCATGAGAGTCCTAAATTATCACAATTAATGCCTCTCTCACTTGAATTACAAAATAAATACAATAAAATGAAAGTGGATCTGTCTTCAAAATTTCTCTAAGTGTCCTTTTGTTCTAGGTCAGAAATATGAACCGACTTCATGTGGGTGCACAGGCGCTCCAAAGAGAGCCTCCCTCAATCCGCATTCCTTGCAACAAATTCAATAAAGAGAGAGGTTAGACAACTCAACAATAATATAAAATAACTCAGAAAAAAAGTAAAGCAAATATATACAAGTAAGAAGATTCAATCAAATAAATCAAATCTATGCACAGTTGCTCCCCAGCAATGGCGCCATTTGATGACTGAGATTTTTCGAAGGTCGTACAATTTCAAAAGACGGAATCGCAGTCGGTGTATTGATCGTTCAAGAAATCCCAATTAATCAAAAATTAACCCACAATATATAAAGTAGTGAAAAAGAAAATATGTGGAGTTAAAATTTATTATAACTCTACAATGTATGTGTGTAGGCGTAAGTATGTAGAGTGTCGAACACAAGGAGCAAACTAGATAGTTTGGGCAATAATGCAAGAATTTGTTTTCTTTTTCTATAAATGTTTTGGTGTGTTTAATTTTTAAATATTAAAATGTGTTTGTGATTTTATATTTATAAATAAAATTGTAGTAATACTAATGTAAAGAATAATATATATATATATAGATAATGAGACAGATAAATAAAATAAATAGAAAAAATACTTTTGGATTTTAAAATAGGTCAAATATAGTCAAAATAAAGAAACTGAAATATTTTTAAGTTTTAATTAATTTTTCAAATGTTTTCAGAATCTTTAGAACTAAAAAATGCAAGTAATAAGATAAAATGGGCAATTCTTACTCAGAAAAAGAAGGCAAACAGGACACTAAAAAAATACTATCAATAGCTCAAAATGAAGTCCTAATTATACCTATATTTTTCCTATATAGACAAGATTATATAAAAAGAAAACATGACTTTGTTTTTTGCATTTTTGACATTATTTCAAATTTTAGTGTTTTTTGTATGTTTTGAAGTGTTTTTGAGTTTTTGGACACTATAACTAATATCATTGAATGGCCTTCAGATATGATATACATATAGATGAGAGAAATCTACAGCTATTTTTTGTTATTTCTCTGAGATGTAATGAATATATTAAAAGTAAAAGATATTAATAAGGCTGAAATGATATTTTTTATTTTTTGACTATCCAAACAACATAATAAAAATACAACAAAAATATCTAACTATACAACAATATCAGGGCACATTACCATATTTTAGATTTTCAAATAGATCAAAGATGCTCTGGAAATGAATCAGTCACTAAAAATATTGTAGAAATTCTATAGGCCATAAATTAGAAGATCTTTAGATGACATTTGGAAACCAGTTTTTTCTAATATATTTATATAACAAATCCAAAAATGAGCAAGTGATATCAGATATGCAAAGAGTTATTAACAAAATACGCAAAAAAGTACCCTGAATTTAGAAATTCACTATTAGTAGTTCATCTATTAGAATATTTTGACATTTGGATATGATGTAGACCTTTAAAGCAGTTTTCTGACAAAAAATCTCATAAAAAACAAAGTTCTAATGAATGATTTATAAGTGTTTAAGTGCAGGGGTACAGATGAAAATATAAGAAGGAATTGTAGTTCAATATAAAGCGGAAAACTTCCTAAATTATGCCAAAAATGAGAGGGCCTTTGCGCAATACTTGCCATTAATCCACCTGACATTCAGATGCTCTTGGATGGCTGATGTGTGTGCGTAAATAACTAGAAGTAAAAGGGTGCATGCAAAAAAATTCTACCCCTTGGATGGATGGCTGAGATTATGAGGATTGGCAGATCCAATGGTGGCCGTTATCTGTAGCCACCCTCCTCCTTCATTCATCTTGTACAGCAACAAAAAAGGAGGATTCAGGAGGCAGTTGCAGCGGAGATCGCCGGCGAGGGTGGTGCGTGGTCAGCGTGAAGGTACTCCGATGTACCTGCGATTAGAAGAATGGCTCGAGTATAAAACACGGCCAAGATGTTAGATACACAAAAAATGGGGACGTGAATGGGTTTTCCTTCGATTTGGTGAGGGAAGAAGGGGAAGCTCTCCTACCACCGTGCATGGTCGGAGTTGGTTGAGGTTGTATGAAGGGAGTATGCAAAAGTGGATGAGGGTGGCGTTGACGTGGTTAGCCACGATGAGGGAGGTTTTTGAAACGTGAAGGTGTTACATTACAAGCTTGAACAACAAAAAAAGAAACTAAATTAATCTAAGTTACCTAGAGTCAAAAATGTAACATATGGATGAATTCTCTTGGGATGACCAACGCTCCGGTGAGTGTCACCGATCGTGACCTTGATTGCGACGGAGAAGAGGCTTGATGGAGACAAACTCCGTGGTACAATTGAGCAAGATCCCCAAGGGATCATGCCAAAGAATCCTCCCTTCATCGTGGCTTCGTCTCCAACCTTCACTTTTTCACAATGGAGGTAAATGAGCTAAAATGAAGACTCTAGTGGTGGATGGATTCAAAAATAGTGCTTGAAGCTCTTTTTACTGTGGTGGAGAAGATGGAAGAGAGGATGGTGATTGGAGGAGGTCTTCACCAATGGGAGTGAGGTATTTCAAAAAAATTGTCTTTTAGTGCTTGGCAAGTGGGTGGCATGGACCAATGATAAAATAGAGAGTGTTTCCAATGAGAAAATACTTGAAATAAATTATAGGATATCTCAAAATAAGAACTCAAATCATGAAACTTTATGAAAATAATGTTATAAAAAATATTGCAGAAGAAAGTTTTGCAAAAGATGTAAATTAGAAAACTATTTTTTGAAGGTATAAAATACTCATTTTAGATTTTTTTGATTTTTAGTTTTATTTTTTGTTATATATAATATTAGACACTTGAAAATATTTTTATTGATTTTTACTTTTTAATAGAAGTGATAAAGATAAAATACAAGTCAAGTTGGCTTGTATAGAAATGACATATATTTGCATCTTTTTGATTTTTTATTTTTAATAGAAAGTAGAATATACAACTAATAAAATAAAATTAAAATCAAAAGAAAAGGAGTGAAAATTGAATCTATACAAAATAATCAAAAGATCATAAACTATTGTACAAATGGGTCCCAGAATCGATTTTTCACAAAATATCCCCGATCATATTCGAAGTATTTTTAGAATTTAAAATTTTTTAAATGATGAACTTTAAAAGTGAGCTTGGGTTAATTAGAGTTCGTATGCTCCAACTATAGAATCTGTATTGCACGCATATGGGAAAAAGTGAAGTTGTTCCATTTGTCCATTATTCATGGTGATATTTTTGTAATAATTTTATATTTTTCTATACATTTTTTTGAACTAATGCAATAGAAATCATTTAAATCAAAGTTGTATAAAATTACTTACAAATGTTTGAAGTTTTAGTATTTTTGTGTGTATTTTTGTGAAATTATTGGCCTTATCTCTCCCTACATTATTCCTTGTCGACCAAATCAATTCTTGACTTGGTCTCGGGGTTTAGGGTCATAAAATACCTTTGATATTTTATTCTTTTTCTTTTCTATTCTTTATTCCATAATTTTGTCATTAAAAGCACTATTTTATACACAATAAATGGAATAAATAATGAATGCTAATTTGTACAAATTAATGCTATTTACATGCATTTGTTAAGGTTTTTAAGGCCAAAATGATAGAATAAAGGGGAAGAAATGGAGAATCATCTGTAAGGCACTGCATAAGGGGTTTCTAGGAAATGATGGTGGCATTGTTGTGGTTTCCATGTGGTGGTGACAGCCAGATGGGGCTAGATGGTTCAATACGGCATAGGTGGCGATGGAGGGGTGGAATAGTAGTGGAGGGAGGCTGCAGAAGCACTGGAAGGTGGTGTTCAAGTTTTTAGAGGCTTTGACATCATCCTAGATGTGTGCTAGATATGCACGAAGGGCGATGCAAGAGTGTGGAGGTGCCTGGTGCTGGACCTTAGGGAGAGGGAAGAGCACGCATGAGCATGGATGGCGGTAGTGGTGGAAGTTAGGTCAAAACACTGCTCTAGGACCGCTACTCTGATACCATGTGGATAAGAGAATGAATTGTTGTTTTTTTCATGGGTGCAGGGTTTCTTATATAGTGTGAAACCCTAGAGAGCAAAAAGAGAGAATTACATGAAAGTCTATAAAGGATTACATGGCTCAAATAAATAGAATCTACAATAATTTTAACAGATGGTTTGCCCATATGTCCATGATCTATAGTTATCTCAGTGAAGAAATCATCGGAATCCGTAAAAGTGTGGTTCACTGTAGGGAGTCTATTAAACTTCACCTAACATCTATCAGAAGGATGGCACATCTTGTGACTGTGCATACATGAAGTACAACTATGTTGCTGACCGTATCTGGAGACATGGGCTTGGCCACCATGAAAACCAAAATGATCATCTCATCCATATAACACATGTAAAGTTACGGTCTCCATTTGTTGAACTAGGACGAAGTGCTCAAGAGTGGAGTCAAGCTATGATAGTCATCTAAATATTATACATAGCGATGGTGCTATGTCAGAAGTAAGAAATGAGTCCTTCGATGTCTAGTAGCAAGGTCTTTATCCTACAAGAAATATGTGTGCATATCATTATGATCTCTCTATCACCTACTTGGGGAAGCAAGCTAAATGGAAAATGATAAGTACACTATAGAGACCTGTAATTTGATGATTACGCTAAATAAGATTGAATTCCTATTAAGAGAGGGGATAAATCCGGGTGTAGATGTCAACAAGACAGGATTCGTGGTTTGTTTGGAATAAGTCTGAGATAACTCCTCCCACATCTCTTTAGTCGGCTCCTTGTATACGAAATTGGCAGCAATTGATTGATCAATGTCATTAAATTGTCACATCGTGATTTGATAATTACCCTACAACAAGGATTCGTAGTCCTTGTCCCCTGTCTTGAGAAGATATTTTGTGAGAACATATTGTTAGACATGTGAGCCCAGAGCAAACCATTTCTGTAATAATTATTATTGTAATATTTTTATATATCAATAAAGTTATTTATTTGCACTCCCTATCTGAGATTAATGAATGAATGCACTTATAAGATCCACTAGTACAATCAGGGTTATGTACCATGATCATCTTGATAATCATACAGCTATTGATCCAATGGTTGGATTATAGAGGTTGGTGTTGAGATGATACATAAAGAGTTAGATTGAGGACTCACTAGCACCGTCAAATGATTGTTGAGAAATCTCTAGTTTGAGAAGGAGATGGGAATACTTACTCCAAAGATTGATATCTGGCCGACCTCTTGATGTAGGTCCTATACATAGGAATAAAGATTTTGAGGAATCAGATAAGTTAATTCAAAGAGTTGACTTAACTAGATCGAGATAACCAAGACCTATATCATATGATGTCACGATACAGGCACGCATACACTAACCAGAGATAGAAGTGTTACTATATGTCTAAGTATGTACAATGGGGAGACCATTAGGTTTATGACTTCATTAAGGTCTATAATCAACGAGCTCATCTTCACATAAGGATATATGAGTAATACAATCTCTCAAAGGGAACATACAGGTTCACTATTGAACCGGAAGACATGAGCTCACTCATGAGATGTTGGGACCAACAAAATCCCATCGATGGTCATCTTTCTTTGGAAGCATGACATGATTTTTAGGTATGATATATGCTTTTGTAAAGCATATGATCAATACTGACTCCCAATGTTCGATTAAGAAACTTGATGATAAAACCCTGAAGAAGACAGTTCAAACATGATCAAAACTTCATGTTTTTTATATGTCTTTCAGTATGCAAGATGTACGGGTATTAGGAATACTCAAGGGTGATATGATCTTAATCGATTTTATAACTGTGATACTTTCTTCTGAGGGGGTGATGCAACAAGTTTGGATTTTAGTGACTCCACTCAGTAGATTAGTTATCTAATCTTAGTCCTAATGTTGGACATTGACCTGAATATGATTTGTATGCAATAAGAATATTAGATATATTTGTTGGACGTGTAACTCTTGCGACCCATTAATGCCATAAAAGTTATTGTTTTATCATGTCGATCTGAAATGAAATGTATGGACGTGAATGCACTTTAGTATCCCTTTGTACAATTAGGGTAATGTACCATGTCTATATTGAATACCATGCGGGTGGGAGGACACAGCTGACTTCAAACATGTGATATTCAATAAAGATGTCTAGTATGAAAAAGAGATGGTAATCTTTCTCTAAAGATTGATTTTCATCTGGCTTCTTGATGCAGGTCCTCCGAATAAGAATGGTGATTCAGAAGTGTTGGAATAATCAAGTCAAAGAGTTGACTTGATGAGGTTGAGATAAACTAAGACATGAATTGTAACTATCATGATCAGGCATACATCCTTTCACCTGAGACATATATGCATCTATATGCCTGAGTACGCACATTTGACAGACCAATAGGT
Source organism: Ottelia alismoides (assembly GCA_037367405.1). NCBI lineage: Eukaryota > Viridiplantae > Streptophyta > Magnoliopsida > Alismatales > Hydrocharitaceae > Ottelia > Ottelia alismoides. The sequence goes on along the minus strand of JAZKJV010011836.1, from coordinate 363,986 downwards.
TGGTAACCTAGCCAAGGTCCATATACCAACGTGTTGGTGTGCATATGAAGTCGTATGAGATGTATGATCTCTCGAAGGAATCATATAGGTTCATAGTTGATGATCCAGGAAACAGAGCTCACTCATGAGATATTTTGGGGTCAAAATAAAATCCATGCATGGGCGTCTTGTTGATGAAATAATACATGACTTCGAGATATTAATATATGTTTTTGGAAAGCATATGATTAATATTTTTGCCCAATTATCAAATGAGAAATATATTGATACATTCTGAAGAAGATAGTCAAACTAGGGTTTGAACTTCGGATTTATCAAAGTCTTCTATTGTGAAGTATGGATGAGTATATAGAATACTTAGTGTTACTTTTGTTGTTGTAGTGGATCATCTACCATGACACTTCCATACTGAAGAAGTGGTGAAACAAGATGGATTTTAGTGGCTCCGTTTATCTAGATGATTTGTGATTTAATTGGATTAAATCATAATTCATTTGAATATAATTTCCAATTCAATTCCAATTTCAATGTCCAAATGTTGGAAAAAGAAATGATCATAAAAATGGAAATATACAAGCTCTTTGAGCTCATTTCTTAGCTTCAAATGATTTGGACTATGATTAGAAATGGTCAATGAAGCTGGATTCAGTCCACCGACACTTTGTTCCAGCTCATGTAGAGTGTGATGCATTCCGTTGAGCTCACTGAGAGGGTAAAGTGTTACAGCTCAAGCTCAACACTCGTATGTAATGGATTTTTACAAATATGGTATAAAGCCTAAAATTGAATATTTATCCACATTTCAAGTCACTATACGTGGAGTGTATGATCTTCCCGACATTATCTCTAAGTATTTACATTTGTATCTCATGAGTCCTAATTAGATTAGGGCGCATACTTATTGATGTCAATATAGTAATAATAATAACGATTATTGCAAGGCATGAGATTGTTTGAATATGATTCACATTTTATTTGCATATGTAAATTGGATTTACATTTAATTTCGTGCTCATGAATATGATTCATAAGCTATAAAGATTATTTACATAATTTTTTCCAATATAGGTAATGTGAATATCAAGTTAATTAATTAATAAATAAAATGCGACAACATTGACTATATTTAATGAATGTGTGTGTGTTGAATACACATGGCGCCATATGTTTAAATCCTATTTCTAATAACACTCTCTATATTGTTGTTATTTATTGATTAATCAATTAATAAATTATCAACAAATACATTCCATATATGGAATTGGTTAGCTTTTTGTGATGACATATGGAGCCATTACAAAGAGTCCTTGAGAAGAATGTTTTGTTGATTGGTTGCGCTATTTGTTAATATTATTTCGAGATAAAAAGGAGATAATTGCATGTTGAACAACGATTTAGTCTTAAGCACTTGATCAACAATCCAAGGTCTAACATTACGCATGCCTACTTGAAGAGAAGACTCTTCAATAGGCATGTACAATGTGAAGGAGAGTGAGACTCTATCTTTTAGACACTTTAATTTTGAACAGCAATAGTCCTTTGAATTTCATGCCCTTGAGATATAGAAGAGTCTTGAGAGTATGTGTCTCTCATACTCCTCTTCTTCTTACCCTAGACGATGTTCGGGCTCATGAGAAGCAACGCGACTTATCATCATGCTCACGAGAGAGACACGCACAGATCAGACTTGATTCGGGAGGTCTCTTACCTTAGAGACTCGTGCTTCAAGAGGTAAACCTGATTAGTTCTTTATATTCATTATGAATATTAGAAAATATTTTGGAAAATGTCTCCTTAGAATTTATAATTTCAGAATGCACAAAATGGTGTGCTACTTTTTCTAGTTTATACGATGAACTGAGATTGTTTTAGCAAAATGTTAGCTAAATATTATGTGTTTCCATGATGCATAGTAAATAATTTTTTATTTACTTCATTCAATATTGTCTGACTTGATCAAACAACTTTGAGAGGTGTTCTAGATCTGGATATGAGATTAGATCACAGTATCCAAGTAACTATACATGGAATATATAGTCCCCTCGTTCTTATCTCTAAGTATCCACGGAGAAGGCACATTATTTTTTAAAGAGTTCAAGAATAATTTCATTACTTACATTATTTGAGCATTGAAAAATTGATGATTAAATATGATTATTTATAATTACTAATGTGGATATGATTCACATTATTTGGACTTATATGGAGAGGCATCTGAGATAATTAAATTAGATTTAATTATCTGAGATGAGATTAATGTGGATAACACTATCCATAATAGTCATGGATATTGTGGATGGGATCCATAAGATTATAGAGAGATATTCAATTGTGAATGGGATTCACAATTTATAAGTTAATGTGAATCTGATTCACATTATACAATTAAATATGAATTGGATTCACATCATACAATTAAATGTAAATGTGAATTACATTTAACATTAGATAGACGAATATGATTCATAATTAATCAATGATTTGTTTGCAGTTGCCATAAATAATTTGCAAATTATTTGGTGATATTTCGTTGATAAATAATTCTATGAATAAAGATTTCATGTAATAAGATTATATTAGAAGATTGGAGAGATAAAATCTCACTCCAATACATTGGGACGTTCACCCTCCTTAATAAAGAAAGAGGTTATCTCCTTTCCTAATTTTTGAAAAGTGGCTCTCTTCTTTATCTTTAATCATGAGAATGAAATTGATTTTAATTGAATTAAATTCGTCAAAGAATGTCTTCAACTTATATTTTTTTTCTTTTAAAATTAATTATTTATATTAGTATTACAAATTGTTGCCACCAAATCTTGGCCATTGATTCAATTAGGATAGCAATAGGAGCATCCTAGCCATCTAACTTTGTATAAAAGAAGGCCTAACCCTAGCTCTTTTCTCTACCAAGACAATTAAATTGAATAAAAGTTGCAATAACTCTATCTCTTTCTACACGCCATCTCTTTATCTCTCTACACCCTTGGTGGTCGTTCACCCTCGGGCTTGCTGAGAGCTCCATCGTCATCACATTGTCGTTGTACTGCCGGACTGACTACTCATGGATCTCTGTCTTCTTCAATGTCTCGTGCTCGTGAAGGAGACATCAGATTTCGTGAAATGAAATCAGGGATTTGTCGCTCATATCATCAACTTGGATTATGAGAAGCACGTGTTTCATCCACATGCCCACAAGTGTTCACTTCACCGGATCAAACTTGAGACATGAGGTCTCTTAGTTTAAAGACTCATGGATCGTGACAACAATCCAAAAGATAACCCTGACACTAATGTGTGGTCTTGATGAAATGACTTGGGAATCGTTCCCATGTCATGTGGTTTTATCAAAAAAATTAATTTCCATTGCCCCCTATGACTAGTATGACTAGTCGACCTAGATCTCTACGATTTGATCTTCATGCTTTTGTGATGCGAGAGACCCAAACCCTCGCCTTCACATATAGCTTCCTCTGACTACCAACAAATACCATAAAAGACCAGGACCAGAGTACATAATTCTTTTGCTCCTTTGAGTTTAATTGAAGTCCCTTGTACAACAATAGTGTTGGACATTGATGAACCTCGGTCTCAACATGTTTATTTTCCCATATTAACACCCTAGATTAAATTAGTGTCAATAAAAACCAGATTAATCGTTGTATATATCTAGGTCTTGAAATAAATTTAAAATACAAAAAATGACAAAGTTAAAAATCTTAGTGTTTTTATCCCTTTAAAATTGCTCACAAAACTATTTCTCCCTCTGTTTGATCTCTTTTGCATTTTTGGTCAACATGAAACTTGTAGATCTCATCGAGATCTACAACTTTCATGTTTTGAGTTTTTTTTCAAATTCGGCCTCCATCTCTTTCTTTTTCAACTTTTTCGTCTGAATAACCTAATTGGGCCACGTGGCTCTTTTTGGTTGAGCCACGTGGCCCACTGCCCTTGCATCCCCCGCCTCATTTTTCCACCGTCCGATCTTTCCCACATGCCTCAATCTCCATCGTTCACCCGGCTGCCATTCTCAGCCCTCCGATCGAGCACAGATAGCATCTGGATCGCACGTTTCCGCCCTCGTGTTGACCGTTGAATCATCAGATCCAATGGTGACACGTGTCTCGCCCACAGCCATCGATGGCGCTCTGATTGATTTGATCAGGGCCTTTCCCTCGCACCCTCCTCTCAGCCGTTGGATCGCGAGACCAATGGTTGCGACTTCGTCACCCACCTTGATGAATCTCGGATTCATCACTCTAAGTCTCATTAATTAAGCTCAAGTCCCTCAAAATCAACTGCATTTCTGTAGTTATTTCGCATAATTAGCATTTATGCATGATTTTATAAAAATTGCATTTTAGCATTAATTTCTGCATAAAATAATAAGCCAAAAATCCAAGCAAAAAATGACCTGTAAATAGCCTAACTTCCCCCATTTTTAACTCCTTCATGCTAACTCCGAATGACACAAAACTATCTCCACTGTGTACATATCACTAACAAGAATAAATGAAAAATACAAAAAAATCATTAACCCAGGTAAGTGGACCAAAAACCCAAATCCTAGTTTCAGGATTTTCGGACTAAAAGCCCCATATCTTCTCCATCCAGTGTCCGATATGATCCTACTCACTTTTTAACTAATGCACATTCAATTACCTTCAAAACAAGACCAATTTCAAGTGAATCAGAGCTCGTATGTGAAAGTTGGGTTTTGGGCCTCTTTTGGATATTGTATATTTTAGCGGTTTTTTGACCTTGTATTTTATGTATATATTTTCTTAATTTATAAAAAATCCAAAAAAATTAGATTTAGGTGTCTTTTATTCATCTTTGATTTCTCTATATTTTTCCGGTTTTTTATCTTGTTTAAAAATGATAAACAAATTAGAAAACCCAAAAATCAAGGTATTCTATGTACATGGGATACCCCAAAAATTCACTTTTTACATTTGACCGATTTTGGCTTTGATGTCATCATGAAAGTTGTAGATCTCATTGAGACGAGCATTTTTTGTGAAGAAACTTTTTCGATCCAAGGTCATTTGCTATTTCTTTTTGATTTTACAAAAGATTTTATCTTTGATTTTTGTGGTGCTGACACATGGCAGCCCCAGAGGCCGCCACGTGTCAGTCATTTTCGGGCCTTTTAAATTCCATTTTTATAAAAAAAAATTAAAAGCGCCCGTACGTGCGACGCACGTGCCCCCAGGCGCGTGCTCTGCACGTGCCGCTCTCTCTCCTTTCCCCCTTGCCACGTGGCCTTAGCAGGGTCGTCCGATCTCGGCCGATCGGACGGCCCCTGCCCATCGTCTCCAACCGCGCCCCCCCCCTCTCGAAAACGCCTCCGCAACCGTCGCCCCCTATCTCCGTAATCCTCAACGGCCACCCGCAACTTCCGCGAGCCTCGCTTCCATCGCCAGCCCCTCATCCTCTGTTATTTAAGACCACCGCCATCATCGTTTCCGCCCATCCGCCGATCAGCACCTCAAATCATTTCGCGACGGTGACAGCGCCCTAATCACCTTTCTCCGGCGAGATCCGAGGGTCGATCGACCTTCGTTGCAGTGCGACCTCCTCGCCTGAGCTGCTCTCGCTCCGAGCTTCTCGTCGAGCACGTTTCTTCATCAGCTACTCCACCTACGACCAACGACGATACAACCCCGCCGTCTCCTCGACCTCACCGACCTCCAGCTTCGTCTCCGACAACCTCCGCCTCAACGCTGCTCCACCGCCATCTTCATCACCAGCGACATCGACAACACCACCCCGTCTCCACTGACATCGACTGCTGCTCTGCCTGTGCGTCAACATCCATCGACAACGACGGTCATCTTCTCCGACTTCTACCGATTCCTCCGCTCCCTGGTCCTCCTCTTCGCTGGTCACAAGCCGCTTCTTCACCGACACCGACCTACGACTGTCGACCGCCGCCTGACGTCCCCGCCTTCATCGTCGTCAACGCCAGCCAACTAAAGCACCAGCCCGAGCCCCACGCGGCCTTCACACAGCCGCCACTCCGCCTTCGATCGCCGGGCGGTGGGCCCGAGACCCTCCCCGTGTGCGAGGCACGTGACGGGAGGGGACGACGTCAGCTTCACGTCACGCCCAGGTCACGTGCGTCGCATGTGACCAGGGGTCAATTTGCAGACATCCCCCCTGGTGTTCTCCATAATTGCGCAGGAACCCCCGCCTCCAAAGGGCACGTGCCATGCGCGTGCCTCTCTGGAAAATTTGCGAAGATACCCTCTGGGGGATAGGTAATTACAAACCAGCCCACCTGCATTTATTTTATTTATATTTATTGCATTTACCCCCCTGTGTTCTCCGTATGTTTTAAACCTCTTCTAGGCATTATTTTATTTATACAAAAATAACACTTTGTTCATCGCTTAATTCTCTACATTTTGAGATACTGTGGATATTTTTGTGATTGACGGTTAATTAATACATAATTGTTTTGTGGAAATTAGAATATTTTGCTCAATCTGTGCTCTTAAATTTGCCATTAATTAACCGTTGCTCTAAAAAGCCCCAAAAAATCATATAGTGTAGAGATTATTTTGATTAACATTGTGCCCAAAAATCTTTGCATTTGCATGCATAAATTGCTCTATAAAAATCATTTAGCACATTTCACTATTTAATCTTTAATATATATTCAACCCCAAATTTTCGAGGTCTAGGATTTTTCTGAGATCCATCACCTAGTGATAGATCTTAGATAATTTTATATCTTGAAAATAAGTAGGTTTAATATTTATTATAATTAAATATTGAAAATCATTCTGTTTGCATTTAAAAAATTCATAAAAAATTCAATTTGCATCCAAAAAATCCATTAAAATTACAGTGCACTCATTTCATCATAATCTACATTGTGGCCAAGTTTTGTATTTTTCATACATCGTTTGATTGAAATTTACATTTTAGTCCCTAAAATAGGCCAAAACCGCATCTTGCATCCCTTATTTGCATTGAAAATTCCAAAAAAAAGACCGCCTCGAAAACCGAACACGAAATTGGATAGACATAATTCTAGGTTGTTCTTTTGCCTCCTTGTGATCGACCTTGGGTATTGCCCAAGTAAAATAAACAAAAAACCACTTAATTAAATTGATTAAAATTTGTGGTTATTTCTTGACCATTTCCGATCGCCGCCTACAACAAACGACATTCATTATTTTTCACATACTAAGATAAAAACAACTTTTTAACTTGACGTTTCTGGACTCGTCAGATGGCGCCGTTGCCGAGGACGCAAACGGCTTAGTTTTGTGTTTTGAAATTTTTTGTTCGGTTTTTCGCATTCGGGTAGTCTGACCCCCAATTTTGTCACTGTAAATCCCATTTTATTTCCTACATTTATTTTTCAGCATTTATTTTGTTTATTTTATTTTTGATTATTTCTTGAGTCACTCTCTTACATCTTCTCTCTTATTTTTATTGCGAGGTACCCAGCGCACGTGGAGCGGTTTTTCAAGAAACTGACACATCTTCACCGACATCCGAAGAAACCGCAATAAAATTAAGATCGAGTCGAGTCATGAGAGAGCGTAGAGTCTAGGTTTTAAATTTCTGCAAATTTTAATTTCTGATCATTTATAGCGGTGTCTGTTTGGACTCTCGTGTGTGTACAAAGACTTTGAACTCTATTTGTGATGTGTCGTGGCTTATTTCACTCTCCGGTGAGGGTAGGGCCCGACTTGAGTGGCGATTAGGATAGACCTGCAAATACGGCTCTCAGAGCATTTTCATTTTTTATTGTGCTCGTAGGATCTAAGGTCACACTACACTTTAACTGAGACGCACATTAGATCGTTCAACTTAGCCAAATTTAACTCAATTCTTCCCGCTAATAGAACTTTATGCTTAGGTGCGGTTTTCATCGGCTTGCACGCATTTAGAATAAATTTTTTAATTTTGTATTGCATCCCACATGGAGATTGCGAGGAGGAACTATAAGTCTTCTAACTGAGCATACATCATTGTTTTTCGCGTGCATCGGCTTTTCCCGAACTCCTCCCTCTTGTTTTATCACATAATTTTAAAAGGAAATTGGGACTGGACGTTAGACGTGTATTTGTGCTCATCTAATTTTTTCAGTGATCACCTCATTAAAAATAGGGACTGCTAAATATAGTCGATTCCAAAATAACCCATAAAATCAAGAATTTTTGCGGGAGAGCAACCCCGACCTTGGATGTTTATATTTTTTGTGAGCGAGAGATGACACTTAAGGCTAGAGCCCAAATCCGAAATTTCAGCTCGCTAAATTTTTGCCAAGATTGATTTATCACCAACTAAAATTGAAAAGATAATAGCCGAACTCTTATGGCTTCATTGTGTGCGTTGGTGAACTCGGGGTTTGAATTGTGTTTGCATTGGTGTACGTGAACCGATTTCAAGATCAATAGGCACACATTTGATTTCTCTTGACTATCCCGTGCAATCATCTCTCCTCTTTTCTTGATAATGGAACTCTTCTCCAATAACTCTTGCAGACCCAACCCCTCATTCCTTTCAGCTCTTTCAAAAATAGCCGAACGTTTATCCGAGAATCCATCAGAGCCATACTATGAAAACGAATTCGTATCGGTTAGACCCAAAATACCTCCCCCTCAACCACCAATAAATCCATCTCCCTCTGCTAATCTGACCTGTTTCATGAATAACAACCCTTTGTATTCAGAGCACACAAACCAACAAATGATTGAGGGCTCTACTTCTTCATTTATCTATCCTCTTTACGTTGATCATACAATTCATCCTTCATATTCAGTAAATGTCAATCCACTATTTATGGGAGATGATAACCACATGATCCAATGGAATACTTCTTCACCTCTTCCATCGACCCTCCTCTTAAACACCAATGAACAATCATTATCTTGGATTGAACATAACAACCCCCTCTTCACTCATACAGAGGATTGGACCGATCACATAGGAACACATCAACCCTGTATGTTGACTCCACAATATCAAGGTTCAACCACTCAAAGGATTGAACTCTCCTCGGACCAACTCCACACACCTAGACCATATGAGCAGCCACCTTCCATGATTATTGAGGAGGTACTCTCAGAAAACGATGATCATGTACCGGATATTACAAGAGACTCCTTCTCTAGTACATATAGAAAAATGGAAGAGGACATTCAATTACAAAAACATATCCCAACTGCTGTCATGCTTGGTCATGAAGAGATTTTGGAGAATATTTTGAGGATGAATAAGAAATTTGATTTAATGGAGGATAGATTTCAAGAACTTGCCGATCGACTAATCTCTGGTAACTCGGACATGAAAATGAATGAGGAAATGATTGGATCTGAGACTGAAAATTCTGAGGATATTCAGGGACCTAGGGACGATTCTAACAATATCACTTCTGAATATTTTTTTCCTAGAAATGACTATGCCGCTGACCGTCGCCCTTAACACCAGAACCCTTGCTCATCTGAAGAACACACCACACCCCTACACCACACAGAAAATACCAAAAAATGGAAATATTTGAAAATCACAAAAAAATTGAAAATTCGGAAAATTTCATAAAAATTGAAACTGAAGACGAACTGAGGAGTTTGGATCCGAATGTACGGGAAGCACTGGAAAAACGATTGATGTTTGAACTTCCCTTTATACAGGCCATTGAACACTTCCCCGACCTTAAAAGATTTATAATAGATAAATTAATGAACAAAAAGTCGGGCAGGATACGAACAAAGACTGAAAGACATATCTTGTCAATGGCCTCCTCCTTGGTGTTGAGGAGAAAAACCAAGAGCCGTACAGTGAAGCGGTTGCCCAGATTTGACTGTGAAATCAAAGACACAATTTTCACCCATGCTCGGATTGATGACGATTCACCGATTAATATCCTCCCGACCTCTGTATTCCATAAACTCAAACTCGGACCGATTCGGAAGATACGAGAGATTGTACAATTAGCGGACCGATCGATAAAGTGGCCAAGAGGAATTATTTCTGTCATCATGAAATTCCAAGGTGCTCCGCTCAAAGTAGAATTCACGATCATTGATATTGAGCATCAAGGAGAATTCACCCAATCTCCAATCATTCTCGGAAAGCCATTCTTGGCATTGGCCAAGGCGAGTATTGATTGTGAGACTCGGGAAATCAATTTCACAGCATTAGAAGCACTTAGATCTGACCATATCTTTGAGGAACCACGATCTTCTGAGGCAACCCATGAAGTCCTCGACAACCGTAACCATGAAACGGTAGAAGAGCCCTACCCCGTAGCCACACCTGAGATAGCGGTTGTTGATGAGACTATTGATTTAGAAAATCTCCCCCCTGCTCCATTCCCAACCGCTCTCACCATGGAGAATCATGTATATGAATCATATGATCCGAAGACTTATGCATGGGCACACCCTAGGTCAACCTACTCTGACTACATGGATTACATCAACTCGACACAGGAATGTGCCAACATCGAATCAATTGAGAAAGAATATGCAGAGACTCTCCTCAGTATTTCAATTCCCGCGGATCTCAAAATAGACAAATCTTTCTACTACGATCCTGAGACAAATGCATGGTCACACCCTGGAGCAACATTCTCTGAATATCTTGACCAAATCATCCCAAATCGAGAGTGCTCAAACATTCGGGAGACTAAGAACAAGCACGCAGACCAAGCACCAACCAAGGACAATTTCAATGGCTATTCATCTGAATACTCAAGTGAACCGACACCTTCACGACGAAATAAAAAGAGAGTCACCTTTGATCTTTCGGAAGAGGAATCAGTTGATGATCCCTCATCAGGTCCGGAAAAGATGGTCTACATGAGTGAAGTCTGTTCGGCAGCCCTAAAGCCATATCTTCGTAAGGATCCAAAATTCAATTCTCGTTGGACAACTCCGGTTCCTAACTACTACTCATCCAAAGCTGATGCTTCTGCACTCTTCAAGTACACTGGAATTATTTCATATGAGCTAACTGAGACCGGTGCTTCTGAGTATTCATCTGAGGAAAAATTGATTGACCCCAAGAAGGAACGAAGTCTGAGTAAACAACTGAAGAAACAAAAAGATCAGAATACTTGGAGTATGTCCACTTTCAATTACTACTCCTCTGAGGATAACTCTGATGATGGATATCTTTCATCTGACTCAAACACTTCATCTATTATCCATCATGATTTTTCAGAGGATGACATTGATCATAGCTGGGAATCATATGCTTCATATCCGTCTCATCATTACGATCCCCCACCACAGGCTCACAAGAAGATCAACCGAAAACGACCTTAATCATCGGCTACCCACCCTCCCTCCCGACCACATCGGTCTCCTTGTGCAGCTTCTTCCTCTACTTAGGCTAACCAGGGCCTAAGTATAGGGGGGGACCGATGCCATATGTATATATCATTCCTCTCCTAACTCTCGATCGCTCCATTTCCACCATTCTTCCATACTTAGGCTGATCAGAGCCTAAGTATAGGGGGAACTAACACCCATCTGTATATACTCTCCTCATTTCCTGACCGCTTTTCTTTTCATTTTTTTCCACTCCCTTATGCTTAGCCCGAGCTATGTCTTCCGCTTCTTGTGCTCTGAGGACACAACACTCTCTAAGTATAGGGGGGTCTGTATATATACTTTGTATATATTTTACCCATATCTCGTACTTTCGCGTAAGTCTATATGTAATTACGGGGTGGGTACTAACTTGAAAAAAAAACAAATAAGCACAAAAAAAAAGGTTTTTCCACTAACACTAACCGTGCCCAAAATTTTTGAAAAACAAATGGCTTCTTATCCATTTTTGCATAAAAAATCCCTTGCATAAAATGTCAAAAAAAATGTCAGCATTTGACACTCCTATACTTCATCCAACATCACATGCATTTGCATCTGTGAAAAGTCATTGGGTTCTGAACCGAGTTATGAGCCGAAACCGAGAGTGGTCTTGACTTGACCTTAATCCACCTAATTTTCAGAGGAACTTCACCGAGAAATAGGATTTTAAGAACTTCGGGTCTTTTGACGTAATTCTTTAAGTTCCACATGACAATGTGCAGCATTTGATTCTTAGTGTCTAACCTGGTCTCTTCATTCTGGGTACAACTCTGGAATAGGGAATTAATTTGTACTCTCGCACTATGCACTTAGCTCAACACAGACGGAAAGTTGGAAGACTGTGTGAGTCTCTTTTCTGGTAGCGTGGAAATCTAAAGACCGGAGTACGGGTTGAAATAACGCTTCGGAAAAGGGATGGACGACTGGGTATAATTTTTTCTAAGACCCCAAAAAATGTACGGAACAAAAAGATTCTATATCCATAGGGGCACAACAAGATCCAAGCAGAACCACCAAAAATTCCAAATACAAAGAAGCATTCTACCAAATAAAAATCCGACCAAAAAGGTCCAAGCTTCAAAAACCTGCAGATCTTGGTGGAGACTCGGCTACACTGGTCATCTTCACAAGGAGTGGTGACTACACTGGCCACCCTCCAGTTCTTTTCTCTTTCTTCTATCTTCTCCCTCATTCGATTGTGAACACAGCGCGACAGACCTTAGAAGGAAATACCTGACTCCCCGAGGACGAGTTACTAGAGAGGAGAGGAGCATGGTAGTCTGGCATTCTGAATGGGAAGAGCTAAAACCCTTCACACACATGAGTCGGTTATTCAATATTCATAGGGTATACTTTGGGAAGAGGATTGATCTAAGATGACTTGAGCCGAAACTGTGACAATGATGTGTAGAACTTGAGAGCTGTTGATTTTAAAATTCTAAGTCTCACAGAAGTTCCGACACATTATTAATCCAAAGGTCGAGTTTAGTTTCACTTTCACCTTCAGTTCATGGTCTTGGTATGGAACCCAGTCTCATTTCACTTCATGGCATTTCTTTTTGATGCTCAGGGACGCGCATGGTTTAAGTATAGGGGGATGATGAATCTCGGAGTCACCACTTTAAGTCTCATTAATTAAGCTCAAGTCCCTCAAAATCAACTGCATTTCTGCAGTTATTTCTCATAATTAGCATTTATGCATGATTTCATAAAAATTGTATTTTAGCATTAATTTCTGCATAAAATAAGAAGCCAAAAATCCAAGCAAAAAATGACCTGTAAATAGCCTAAATTCCACCATTTTTAACTCCTTCATGCTAACTCTGAATGACACAAAACTATCTCCACTGTGTATATATCACTAATAAGAATAAATGGAAAATACAAAAAAATCATTAACCCATGTAAGTGGACCAAAAACCCAAACCCTAGTTTTAGGATTTTCGAACTAAAAGCTGCATATCTTCCCCATCCAGTTTCTGATCTAATCCTACTCACTTTTGAACTAATGCACATTCAATTACCTTCAAAACAAGATCAAGTTCAAGTGAATCAGAGCTCGTATGTGAAAGTTGGGTTTTGGACCTCTTTTGGACATTGTATATTTTAGCGGTTTTTTGATCTTGTATTTTATGTATATATTTTCTTAATTTATAAAAAATCCAAAAAAAATAGATTTAGGTGTCTTTTATTCATCTTTGATTTCTCTATATTTTTTTGGTTTTTTATCTTGTTTAAAAATGACAAAAAATTAGAAAACCCAAAAATCAAGGTATTCTATGTACATGGGATACCCCAAAAATTCACTTTTTACATTTGACCGATTTTGGCTTTGATGTCTTCATGAAAGTTGTAGATCTCGTCGAGACGAGCATTCTTTGTGAAGAAACATTTTCGATCCGAGGTCATTTGCTATTTCTTTTTGATTTTACAAAAGATTTTATCTTTGATTTTTCTTGTGCTGACACGTGGCAGCCCCAGAGGCCGCCACATGTCAGTCATTTTCGGGCCTTTTAAATTCCATTTTTATAAAAAAATTAAAAGCGCCCGCACGTGCGATGCACGTGCCCCCAGGTGCGTGCTCTGCACATGAAGCTCTCTCTCCTTTCCCCCTTGCCATGTGGCCTTAGCAGGGTCGTCCGATCTCGGCTGATCGGACGGCCCCTACACATCGTCTCCAACCGCACCCCCCCCCCCTCTCGGAAACGCCTCCGCAACCGTCGCCCCTATCTCCGTAATCCTCAACGGCCACCCGCAACCTCCGCGAGCCTCGCTTCAATCGCCAGCCCCTCATCCTCTGCTATTTAAGACCACCACCGTCATCGTTTCCCCCCATCTGCCGGTCAGCACCTCTAATCATTTCGCGGTGGTGACAGCGCCCCGATCACCTTTCTCCGGTGAGATCCGAGGGTCGATCGACCTTCGTTGCATCACGACCTCCTCGCCTGAGCTGCTCTCGCTCCGAGCTTCTCGTCGAGCACGTTTCTTCGTCAGCTACTCCACCTACGACCAACGACGATACAACTCCGCCGTCTCCTCGACCTCACCGACCTCCAGCTTCGTCTCCGACAACCTCCGCCTCAATGGTGCTCCACCGCCATCTTCATCACCAGCAACATCGACAACACCGCCCCGTCTCCGCCGACCTCGACTGCTGCTCCGCATGTGCGTCAACATCCATCGACAACAACGGTCATCTTCTCCGACTTCTCCCGATTCCTCCGCTCCCTGGTCCTCCTCTTCGCTGGTCACGAGCTGATTCTTCACCGACACCGACCTACGACTGTCGACCGCCGCCTAACGTCCCCGCCTTCATCGCCGTCAACGCCAGCCAACTGAAGCACCAGCCCGAGCCCCACGCGGCCTTCGCACAGCCGCCACTCCGCCTTCGACCGCCGGGCAGTGGGCTCGAGACCCTCCCCGCGTGCGAGGCACGTGACGGGAGAGGACGACGTCAGCTCCACGTCACGCCCAGGTCATGTGTGTCGCACGTGACCAGGGGTCAATTTGCAGACAACCCCCCTGGTGTTCTCCATAATTGCGCAGGAACCCCCGCCTCCAAAGGGCATGTGCCATGCACGTGCCTCTCTGGAAAATTTACGAAGATACCCTCTAGGTTATAGGTAATTACAAACCAGCCCACCTGTATTTATTTTATTTATATTTATTGCATTTACCCCCCTGTGTTCTCCCTTTGTTTTGAACCTCTTCTTGACATTATTTTATTTATACAAAAATAGCACTTTGTTCATCGCTTAATTCTCTACATTTTGAGATATTGTTTGATATTTTTGTGATTGACGATTAATTAATACATAATTGTTTTGTGGAAGTTAGAATATTTTGCCCAATCTGTGCTCTTAAATTTGCCATTGATTAACTGTTGCTCTAAAAAGCCCCGAAAATCATATAGTGTAGAGATTATTTTGATTAACATTGTGCCCAAAAATCTTTGCATTTGCATGCATAAATTGCTCTGTAAAAATCATTTAGTACATTTCAGTATTTAATTTTTAATAGATATTCAACCCCAAATTTTCGAGGTCTAAAATTTTTTTGAGATCCATCACCTAGTGATGATCTTAGATAATTTTATATCTTGAAAATATGTAGGTTTAATATTTATTATAATTAAATATTGAAAATCATTCTGTTTGCATTTAAAAAATTCATAAAAAATTCAATTTGCATCCAAAAATTCCATTAAAATTACAGTGCACTCATTTCATCATAATCTACATTGTGGCCAAGTTTTGTATGTTTCAGACATCGTTTGATTGAAATTTACGTTTTAGTCCCTAAAATAGGCCAAAACCGCATCTTGCATCCCTTATTTGCATTGAAAATTCCAAAAAAAAGACCGCCTCGAAAACCGAACACGAAATTGGATAGACATAATTCTAGGTTGTTCCTTTGCCTCCTTGTGATCGACCTTAGGACTTGCCCAAGTAAAATAAACAAAAAACCACTTGATTAAAATTGATTAAAATTTATGGTTATTTCTTGACCGTTTCCGATCGCCACATACAACGACCGACATTCATTATTTTTCACATACAAAGATAAAAACAACTTTTTGACTTGGTGTTTCCGGACTCGTCAGATGGCACCGTTGCCGGGGAGGCAAATGGCTTAGTTTTGTGTTTTGAAAATTTTTGTTCGGTTTTTCGCATTCGGGTAGTCTGACCCTCGATTTTGTCACTGTAAATCCCATTTTATTTCCTGTATTTATTTTTCAGCATTTATTTTGTTTATTTTATTTTTGATTATTTCTTGAGTCACTCTCTTACATCTTCTCTCTTATTCTTATTGCGAGGTACCCAGCGCACGTGGAGCGGTTTTTCAAGAAACCGACGCATCTTCACCGACATCCGAAGAAACCGCCATAAAATTAAGATCGAGTCATGAGAGAGCGTAGAGTCTAGGTTTTAAATTTCTGCAAATTTTTATTTCTGCTCATTTATAGCGGTGTCCGTTTAGACTCTCGCGTGTGTATAAAGACTTTAAACTCTATTTGTGGTGTGTCGTGGCTTGTTTCACTCTCCGGTGAGGGTGGGGCCCGACTTGAGTGGCGATTAGGATAAACCTGCAAATACGGCTCTCAGAGCATTTTCATTTTTTATTGTGCTCGTAGGATCTAAGACCACACTGCACTTTAACTGAGACGCACATTAGATCGTTCAACTTAGCCAAATTTAACTCAATTCTTCCCGCTAATAGAACTTTCTGCTTAGGTGTGGTTTTCATCGGCTTACACGCATTTAGAATAAATTTTTTAATTCTGTATTGCATCCCACATGGAGATTGCGAGGAGGCACTGTAAGTCTTCTAACTGAGCATACATCATTGTTTTCGCGTGCATCGGCTTTTCACGAACTCCACCCTCTTGTTTTATCACATAATTTTAAAAGAAAATTGGGACTGGACGGTAGACGTGTATTTGTGCTCATCTAATTTTTTCAGTGATCACCTCATTAAAAATAGGGACTGCTAAATATAGTCGATTTCAAAATAACCCATAAAATCAAGAATTTTTGCGGGAGAGCAACCCCGACCTTGGATGTTTATATTTTTTGTGAGCGAGAGATGACACTTAAGGCTAGAGCCCAAATCCGAAATTTCAGCTCGCTAAATTTTTGCCAAGAATGATTTATCACCAACTAAAATCAAAAAGATAATAGCCGAACTCTTACTGCTTCATTGTGTGCGTTGGTGAACCCGGGGTTTGAATTATGTTTGCATTGGTGTGCGTGAACCGATTTCAAGATCAATAGCCGCACATTTGATTTCTCTTGACTATCCCATGCAATCATCTCTCCTCTTTTCTTGATAATGGAACTCTTCTCCAATAACTCTTGCAGACCCAACCCCTCATTCATTTTAGCTCTTTCAAAAATAGCCAAACGTTTATCCGAGAATCCATCAGAGCTATACTATGAAAATGAATTCGTATCGGGTAGACCCAAAACACCTCACCCTCAACCACCAATAAATCCATCTCCCTCTGCTAATCTGACCTGTTTCATGAATAACAACCCTTTGTATTCAGAGCAGACAAACCAACGAATGATTGAGGGCTCTACTTCTTCATTTATCAATCCTCTTTACGTTGATCATACAATTCATCCTTCATATTCATTAAATGTCAATCCATTATTTATGGGAGATGATAACCACATGATCCAATGGAATACTTCTTCACCTCTTCCATCGACCCTCCCCTTAAACACCAATGAACAATCATTATCTTGGATTGAACATAACAACCCCCTCTTCACTCATACAGAGGATTGGACCGACCACATAGGAACACATCAACCCTGTATGTTGACTCCACAATATCAAGGTTCGACCACTCAAAGGATTGAACTCTCCTCGGACCAACTCCACACACCTAGACCATATGAGCAGCCACCTTCCATGATTATTGAGGAGGTACTCTCAGAAAACGATGATCATGTACCGGATATTTCAAGAGACTCCTCCTCTAGTACATATAGAAAAATGGAAGAGGACATTCAATCACAAAAACATATCCCAACTGCTCTCATGCTTGGTCATGAAGAGATTTTGGAGAATATTTTGAGGATGAATAAGAAATTTGATTTAATGGAGGATAGATTTCAAGAACTTGCCGATCGACTAATCTCTGGTAACTCGGACATGAAAATGAATGAGGAAATGATTGGATCTGAGACTGAAAATTCTGAGGATATTCAGGGACCTAGGGACGATTCTAACAATATCACTTCTGCATATTATTTCCCTAGAAATGACTATGCCGCTGACCATCACCCTGAACACCAGAACCCTTGCTCATCTGAAGAACACACCACACCCCCACACCACATAGAAAATACCAAAAAATGGAAATATTTGAAAATCACAAAAAAAATTGAAAATTCGGAAAATTTCATAAAAATTGAAACTGAAGACGGTCTGAGGAGTTTGGATCCGAATGTATGGGAAGCACTGGAAAAACGCTTGATGTTTGAACTTCCCTTTATACAGGCCATTGAACACTTCCCCGACCTTAAAAGATTTATAATAGATAAATTAATGAACAAAAAGTCGGGCAGGATACGAACAAAGACTGAAAGACATATCTTGTCAATGGCCTCCTCCTTGGTGTTGAGGAGCAAAACTAAGAGTCACAAAGTGAAGCGGTTGCCCAGATTTGACTGTGAAATCAAAGACACAATTTTCACCCATGCTCGGATTGATGACGGTTCACCGATTAATATCCTCCCGACCTCTGTATTCCATAAACTCAAACTCGGACCGATTCGGAAGATACAAGAGATTGTACAATTAGCAGACCGATCGATAAAATGGCCGAGAGGAATTATTTCTATCATCATGAAATTCCAAGGTGCTCCGCTCAAAGTAGAATTCACGATCATTGATATTGAGCATCAAGGAGAATTCACCCAATCTCCAATCATTCTCGGAAAGCCATTCTTGGCATTGGCCAAGGCGAGTATTGATTGTGAGACTCGGGAAATCAATTTCACAGCATTAGAAGCACTTAGATCTGACCATATCTTTGAGGAACCACGATCTTCTGAGGCAACCCACGAAGTCCCCGACAACCGTAACCATGAAACGGTAAAAGAGCCCTACCCTGCAGCCACACCTGAGATAGCGGTTGTTGATGAGACTATTGATTTAGAAAATCTCCCCCCTGCTCCATTCCCAACCGCTCTCACCATGGAGAATCATGTATATGAATCATATGATTCGGATACTTATGCATGGGCACATCCTGGGTCAACCTACTCTGACTACATGGATTACATCGACTCGACACAGGAATGTGCCAACATCGAATCAATTGAGAAAGAATATGCAGAGACTCTCCCCAGTATTTCAATTCCTGCGGATCTCAAAATAGAGAAATCTTTCTACTACGATCCTGAGATAAATGCATGGTCACACCCTGGAGCAACATTCTCTGAATATCTTGACCAAATCATCCCAAATCGAGAGTGCCCAAACATTCGGGAGACTAAGAACAAGCACGCAGACCAAGCACCAACCAAGGAGAATTTCAATGGCTATTCATGTGGATACTCAAGTGAACCGACACCTTCACGACGAAATAAAAAGAGAGTCACCTTTGACCTTTCGGAAGAGGAATCAGTTGATGATTCCTCATCAGGTCCGGAAAAGATGGTCTACATGAGTGAAGTATGTTCGGCAGCCCTAAAGCCATATCTTCGTAAGGATCCAAAATTCAATTCTCGTTGGACAACTCCGGTTCCTAACTACTACTCATCCAAAGCTGATGCTTCTGCACTCTTCAAGTACACTGGAATTATTTCATATGAGCTAACTGAGACCGGTGCTTCTGAGTATTCATCTGAGGAAAAATTGATTGACCCCAAGAAGGAACGAAGTCTGAGTAAACAACTGAAGAAACAAAAAGATCAGAATACTTGGAGTATGTCCACTTTCAATTACTACTCCTCTGAGGATAACTCTGACGATGGATATCTTTCATCTGACTCAAACACTTCATCTATTATCCATCATGATTTTTCAGAGGATGACATTGATCATAGCTGGGAATCATATGCTTCATATCCGTCTCATCATTACGATCCCCCACCACAGGCTCACAAGAAGATCAACCGAAAACGCCCTTAATCATCGGCTACCCACCCTCCCTCCCGACCACATCGGTCTCCTTGTGCAGCTTCTTCCTCTACTTAGGCTAACCAGGGCCTAAGTATAGGGGGGACCGATGCCATCTGTATATATCATTCCTCTCCTAACTCTCGATCGCTCCATTTCCACCATTCTTCCATACTTAGGCTGATCAGAGCCTAAGTATAGGGGGAACTAACACCCATCTGTATATACTCTCCTCATTTCCTGACCGCTTTTCTTTTCATTTTTTTCCACTCCCTTACGCTTAGCCCGAGCTATGTCTTCCGCTTCTTGTGCTCTGAGGACACAGCACTCGCTAAGTATAGGGGGGTCTGTATATATACTTTGTATATATTTTACCCATATCTCGTACTTTCGCGTAAGTCTATATGTATTTACGGGGTGGGTACTAACTTGAAAAAAAAACAAATAAGCACAAAAAAAGGTTTTTCCACTAACACTAACCGTGCCCAAAATTTTTGAAAAAAAATGGCTTCTTATCCATTTTTGCATATAAAATCCCTTGCATAAAATGTCAAAAAAAATGTCAGCATTTCACACTCCTACACTTCATCCAACATCACATGCATTTGCATCTGTGAAAAGTCATTGGGTTCTGAACCGAGTTATGAGCCGAAACCGAGAGTGGTCTGGACTTGACCTTAATCCACCTAATTTTCAGAGGAACTTCACCGAGAAATAGGATTTTAAGAACTTCGGGTCTTTTGACGTAATTCTTTAAGTTCCACATGACAATGTGCAGCATTTGACTCTTAGTATCTAACCTGGTCTCTTCATTCTGGGTACAGCTCAGGAATAGGGAATTAATTTGTACTCTCGCACTATACACTTAGCTCAACTCAGACGGGGTGTTGGAAGACTGTGTGAGTCTCTTTTCTGGTAGCGTGGAAATCTAAAGACCGGAGTACGGGTTGAAATAAAGCTTCGGAAAAAGGATGGACGGCTGGGTATAATTTTTTTTAAGACCCCAAAAAATGTACGGAACAAAAAAATTCTATATCCGTAGGGGTGCAACAAGATCCAAGCAGAACCACCAAAAATTCCAAATACAAAGAAGCATTCTACCAAATAAAAATCCGACCAAAAAGGTCCAAGCTTCAAGAACCTGCAGATCTTGGTGGAGACTCGGCTACACTGGTCATCTTCACAAGGAGAGGTGGCTACACTGGCCACCCTCCAGTTCTTTTCTCTTTCTTCTATCTTCTCCCTCATTCGATTGTGAACACAGCGCGACAGACCTTAGAAGGAAATACCTGACTCCCCGAGGACGAGTTACTAGAGAGGAGAGGAGCATGGTAGTCTGGCATTCTGAATGGGAAGAGCTAAAACCATTCACACACATGAGTCGGTTATTCAATATTCATAGGGTATACTTTGGGAAGAGGATTGATCTAAGATGACTTCTGAGCCGAAACTGTGAGAATGATGTGTAGAACTTGAGAGCTGTTGATTTTAAAATTCTAAGTCTCACAGAAGTTCCGACACATTATTAATCCAAAGGTCGAGTTTAGTTTCACTTTCACCTTCAGTTCATGGTCTTGGTATGGAACCCAGTCTCATTTCACTTCATGGCATTTCTTTTTGATGCTCAGGGACGAGCATGGTTTAAGTATAGGGGGATGATGAATCTCGGATTCACCACTCTAAGTCTCACTAATTAAGCTCAAGTCCCTCAAAATCAACTGCATTTCTGCAGTTATTTCGCATAATTAGCATTTATGCATGATTTCATAAAAATTGCATTTTAGCATTAATTTCTGTATAAAATAGGAAGCCAAAAATCCAAGCAAAAAATGACCTGTAAATAGCCTAAATTCCACCATTTTTAACTCCATCATGCTAACTCCGAATGACACAAAACCATCTCCACTGTATACATATCACTAACAAGAATAAATGAAAAATACAAAAAAATCATTAACCCAGGTAAGTGGACCAAAAACCCAAACCCTAGTTTCAGGATTTTCAGACTAAAAGCCGCATATCTTCCCCATCCAGTGTCCGATCTGATCCTACTCACTTTTGAGCTAATGCACATTCAATTACCTTCAAAACAAGACCAAGTTCAAGTGAATCAGACCTCGTATGTGAAAGTTGGGTTTTGGGCCTCTTTTGGACATTGTATATTTTAGCGGTTTTTTGACCTTGTATTTTATGTATATATTTTCTTAATTTATAAAAAATACAAAAAAATTAGATTTTTATTCATCTTTGATTTCTCTATATATTTTCTGGTTTTTTATCTTGTTTAAAAATGACAAAAAAATTAGAAAACCCAAAAATCAAGGTATTCTATGTACATGGGATACCCCAAAAATTCACTTTTTACATTTGACTGATTTTGGCTTTAATGTCTTCATAAAAGTTGTAGATCTCGTCGAGATGAGCATTTTTTGTGAAGAAACGTCTTCGATCCGAGGTCATTTGCTATTTCTATTTGATTTTACAAAAGATTTTATCTCTGATTTTTCTGGTGCTGACACGTGGCAGCCCCAGAGGCCGCCACGTGTCAATCATTTTCGGGACTTTTAAATTCCGTTTTTATAAAAAAAATTAAAAGCGCCCGCACGTGCGACGCACGTGCCCCCAGGCACGTGCTCCGTACGTGCCGCTCTCTCTCCTTTCCCCCTTGCCACGTGGCCTTAGCAGGGCCGTCCGATCTCGGCCGATCGGACGACCCCTGCCCATCGTCTCCAACCGTGCCCCCCCTTCTCGGAAACGCCTCCGCAACTGCCGCCCCTATCTCCGTAATCCTCAACAGCCACCCGCAACATCCGCGAGCCTCGCTTCCATCGCCAGCCCCTCATCCTCTGCTATTTAAGACCATCGCCGTCATCGTTTCCCCCCATCCGCCGGTCAGCACCTCAAATCATTTCGCGGCGGTGACCGTGCCCCGATCACCTTTCTCCGGCGAGATCCGAGGGTCGATCGACCTTCGTTGCAGCGCGACCTCCTCGCCTGAGCTGCTCTCGCTCCGAGATTCTCGTCGAGCACATTTCTTCGTCAGCTACTCCACCTACGACCAACGACGATACAACTCCGTCGTCTCCTCGACCTCACCGACCTCCAGCTTCATCTCCGACAACCTCCGCCTCAACGCTGCTCCACCGCCATCTTCATCACCAGCGACATCGACAACACCGCCCCGTCTCCGCCGACCTCGATTGCTGCTCCGACTGTGCATCAACATCCATCGACAACGACGGTCATCTTCTCCGACTTCTCCCGATTCCTCCGCTCCCTAGTCCTCCTCTTCGCTGGTCACGAGACACTTCTTCACCGACACCGACCTACGACCGTCGACCGCCGACTGACGTCCCCGCCTTCATCACCGTCAACGCCAGCCAACTGAAGCACCAGCCCGAGCCCCGCGCGGCATTCGTACAACCGCCACTCCGCCTTCGACCGCCGGGCGGTGGGCCCGAGACCCTCCCCGCGTGCGAGGCACGTGACGGGAGGGGACGACGTCAGCTCCATGTCACGCCCAGGTCACGTGCGTCGCACGTGACCGGGGGTCAATTTGCAGAAAGCCCCCCTGGTGTTCTCCATAATTGCGCAGGAACCCCAGCCTCCAAAGGGCACGTGCCTTGCACGTGCCTCTCTGGAAAATTTGCGAAGATACCCTCTGGGGTATAGGTAATTGCAAACCAGCCCACCTGCATTTATTTTATTTATATTTATTGCATTTACCCCCCTGTGTTCTCCCACTATTTTGAACCTCTTCTAGACATTATTTTAATTATACAAAAATAGCACTTTATTTTTCGCTTAATTCTCTACATTTTGAGATACTGTGGATATTCTTGTGATTGATGGTTAATTAATAAATAATTGTTTTGTGGAAATTAGAATATTTTGCCCAATCTGCGCTCTTAAATTTGCCATTGATTAATTGTTGCTCTAAAAAGCCCCGAAAAATCATATAGTGTAGAGATTATTTTGATTAACATTGTGCCCAAAAATCTTTGCATTTGCATGCATAAATTGCTCTGTAAAAATCATTTAGCACATTTCAGTATTTAATTTTTAATAGGTAGTCAACCCCACATTTTCGAGGTCTAGGATTTTTCTGAGATCCATCATCTAGTGATAGATCTTAGATAATTTTATATCTTGAAAATAAGTAGGCTTAATATTTATTATAATTAAATATTGAAAATCATTCTGTTTGCATTTAAAAAATTCATAAAAAAATTCAATTTGCATCCAAAAATTCCAAAAAAATTACAGTGCACTCATTTCATCATAATCTACCAAGTTTCATCATAATCTTCCAAGTTTTGTATTTTTCGGACATCGTTTGATTGAAATTTACATTTTAGTCCCTAAATAGGCCAAAACCGCATCTTGCTTCCCTTATTTGCGTTGAAAATTCCAAAAAAAAGACCGCCTCAAAAACCGAACAAGAAATTGGATAGACATAATTCTAGGTTGTTCCTTTGCCTCCTTGTGATCGACCTTGGGACTTGCCCAAGTAAAATAAAAATAAAAACCACTTGATTAAAATTGATTAAAATTTGTGGTTATTTCTTAACCGTTTCCGATCGCCGCCTACAACGAACGACATTCATTATTTTTCACATACGAAGATAAAAACAACTTTTTAACTCTGCGTTTCCGGACTCGTCACACTCCAAGCACCCACGTTCTCCACTACACCAACCTCGCCCCCTTCCCATTTCCTCCACCTCCTCAACATTCCTCTCGTCCCCATGAACAGGCCCGGACAAAACCCGTTCCTACCTCTTCCTCGTGGACCCCTTAGCTGACCGCGATCCCCTCCCTCTCGCTCCACATCTTTCTCACAACCACGACGTCCACCATTGGATCTTCCAACCTCTTCTACTCAATTAAGCCATCGCCGCCGCAATTTCTCCTTGTCCACCTTTATGCGGGTCACAACCTAGCATTTCTCCGCCTCCCAGTGACAGGGGGAGGTCGGATCGACGATGTGACGACCGCCATCGAGCCTGGTGTCGACCCATAGCCATGGTAGGCTATGCTCCGGCCTCCAATGCTGGCGAGCTACTCCTCTTGGCCGTGGGAGTTCAACGATGACCCGAGCTCCTCCTCGGAGATCAAGCTCAGGCTGCTGCGTCCACTAAACCTCCAGGTAAGTTTCTCAATACTTCTTTGCTTTTTCTCGTAATTTATATGAATTGATTAGGAGAATCCATACACATTCACCTTAAATTGGTCATCTTATTTGCTCCGCTCCGCTTCCACCATCTTCATTGTGCCCTATGTTTACTTGCTTGATCTTCCATATCCTCAAGCCGCTCCGCCTCCCGCTTCTCTGCCTCGCTGGAGAAGACGACCATGCCACTACCTTCTTTGCCCCATACGGCCTTCCATTCCATCCACCTCGCATCATGCATTGTCGCTTCGGCTATAGGACTAACATTGCATGTACCATCTCTCTCAATGGTTGGAGCATTGCCGGAGCTCATTTCTCGAGCATCGCCTCCGGCATACAAGTGTAACCACCCTCCTCCAAGTAGCCCAGTTTCTTCGCCTTGCTTCGATGTTGGTCTCCAACCGTCCACGAGCTCCCAGAGATCTTCATCGAGCTTGATATACATTGGAGGAGCTCCGGTAGCTTCGACGAAGACTAGTTCTCGCCGCCAACTCGCAGAGGAGGAAGAGCGTATAGTTGTCATTAGATGGCACCCTCCCGGTGCTCATACAACAATATACACTTGGACACGTTGACGCCCCCTAGCATGGCCAGCGACCGTCTGATCTTTATGATCGGATGGTCCAAGCAGAGCCACGTCATCGACCCAAGCCTCTCCGTAGAGCCTCTAGGCTTGGAGTACTCGAGCCAGGCCAGACCTCCAGCTGACGACACATGGATCGAGCCTCATACCGAGACTGCACCGACGTCTGAGCCTGGTCTCACATGCCCATGTCATGTAAGTGATGGGCAATTTGCAGGGAGGCCCTGCCATTTTCTTTTATTTGCATTCAGGTCCTCAGATCATGTGCATGACACATGCGCCTAGGGTTAATTACAACGACCCCTCTGAGTTTCAGTAATTGCAATTTAGCCCCTATGTGTGTAGGTAAATTACAGGGAAGGCCTTGCGAGTTATTTTAATTGCATTTTAGTCCTTCTAAGGACCTGTTTGCAAAGTTTTCTCTATTTATTTTGAAGTTTTTCTTACGTTTATGCCCCTAAACTCTTTTATTAATATCTTGAGCATCGAGCTCCATTTTTTTCAGTTGCATTCCGAAGCTTATTTCATTATCTTCCTAATAGCATGACTTGCTTTTTGATTTGACACTTTAAATATTGATGATTAATTTCAGCAATGCAGTGTCTTTTATGCAATGATTTCTCATGCCTTGTATTAATTTGCCAATGGAATTTGCTTCATTGTTGGATCCTGAAGTTGACTATATTTTCTTGGCTCAATTATTTTTATCCAAGTAGGGCATACTTGCATTTATCTTCACTTTCATCTCACTACACTAAAATCAAATAAAAATGTCTGCATGTGTCTACCTCGTCTACTTTATGTTTCTTTGCATGGTGACCTGTGAGTTCTTAATTCATCGCTTAATCTGAGTAATGAGAGTCTGAATATATATGTAAGAGGCTTATGTCCCTGAGTTCGACCTTGGGCTTGCCCAAGTAAAATAAATTCGACCGCTTTGATTTAATTGACAGATTAATTAGCAGTTTTTGATGGATCCAATTCAGCCCAACTGCAATCACATCCGAGTGTTAAATCCACACAATTAAAGGGATGAATTTGCAGTTCGTCAAGTGGCACCGTTGCCGGGGACATGGCTCATCTTTCATTTTATTTAGATTTTTAGTATTTGATTAAGTGATAGTTTCTAACTTGTAGGTCGATTTGTTCATGTCTCATGTGTGGTTTTGATCATTCTTTGATATATATCTAATGCATGCTTTTTATGGTAGGGACCCTTGGTGATCAAGGAGGCAAGGAGTAGGAGCTCCTGCTGCGGGGAGCCATAGAAGCACTATTGGAGAAGTAGATGAGAATTATGGTCTCACATTTTACTTCATGCATTCATTGTAATAATTATGTTTACAGTGGTCTTCATTTGAAGACTCGCGCTTGTAAATGAATGAAGGATTTTTGTGGTTGTGTGGGACTTGCCCCACTTGACTGTCGACCTAGGATCAGGCACGCGGCTCTCTGAGCTATTTCACATTTTTATCTTATGTTTTAATCGTAGGTAGGATACACATAAATTGGAGATGCACGTAGACATCGCTTCACTTAGCCAAAATTAAATATGTTCTTTCCCGCTAATAGAAGCATGCTAGGTGTTTTTTTATCGACTTGTATACAATCAGCATTTGGTTTTTAATTCAGTCTCATTTTTCATGAAGATAGCTAATGGCACTGTAAATTTTTCTCATAGATCGTGATTTCATCGAATGCATTGGCTTTTTCTCGACCTCCCTTCCTGGCTTGATCACCTAGGATTAATGGAAATTGGGAATGAGCGGTAGACGATGTTTGATTGATTTGTTCTCTCATTAAATCAGTGATAACATTACAGCTTAAAATTGGGACTGATAATGTAAGTTTACCAATAAATGGAGTAAAATCATGTTTTGGGAGAGCAACACCCTCTTTATGTAGGATGTTTTGATTTGACATTTCATTTAGCCTTACGTAAATTAGAACTTGTACTTATCACCAATAAAAATGACAAGATAAATAACCAACATGTGTTGGTTTCGCATGTGAGTTGGTGAATCAAGGGTATTGCGTGGTTGATTGAGCCTTGTCTGTTTCGACACCCCCCTAGACCTTAGGTGCTACATTTATGCCCATAGATTTATTCCTTCATGTGTAAATCCATCCTAACCTCTTTGTTCCCCTCAGATCTCCACAACTTCACTTCTCCATCTCTGTACTTAGGCTATTCTCAGCCTAAGTATAGGGGGGACCTGAGTCCCCATACATTCTTTACTCATTTATCCTTCTCTCTGATACTTAGGTTATTTTTAACCTACGTATAGGGGGTGTCCTCCTCAGTTACAGTATTTTTTTCCTACCTCTTAACTTGAGTTATGGCCTTGTATCACTTAGTGCTATGAGGGCATAACAAAATTAAG
Source organism: Ottelia alismoides (assembly GCA_037367405.1). Taxonomy (NCBI): domain Eukaryota; kingdom Viridiplantae; phylum Streptophyta; class Magnoliopsida; order Alismatales; family Hydrocharitaceae; genus Ottelia; species Ottelia alismoides. Next base: position 335,870 of record JAZKJV010011836.1, on the reverse strand, counting down.
TATAGGGGGTATAACGTATATACAATATATATGTACTTTAGCCGTAGCTCTATTTTTGAAAATTTTTGAAAAATTTAAAACTTTTTGAGCTAGAGTATATATCTTTTGAAGTAAGTTGGACAAAATGTTTTCAAAGTTTGAAAATTTCGCTACTATGTTATATTATTTTTGAAGAAAATATTTTGAAAATAGTTTTAAAATGGGTTTTACTTGTTTTGAAAAAATCGTTTGGAAAATGTTTGAAAAATCTTTATAAATGTGACACTATTTTGAAAGTCTTTTCAAAAATCTTTTCAAAAAGAGGGTTTAAATGTGTCTAACTCGTGTTTGTAAATATTGTAAAAATTTGAAAAATGAAAAAAAATAGAACAAGAATAAAAAATGGATGAAGGAGTTGGATTAATCCATGACATTTTAACATTCACACAAAATTAGTAATGTTCAAAAACACTTGGTTGGAGAGGTCTTCAGATTTCAAGTTAACCAACCTTAGTCATCAGGGTCTGACATAATTATCCATATTTCCCTGGTTTAACAGATTTGTGTGCTATATTGCATGCTTAGTCTCTAACCTTAAGAATATGATTAGCACCTCACATACACGACTGCAGTTGTGATGAGATGAGTTGAAATTTCACTTGAGGAACTGGGATGAGGGATTTGAGTTTGGACTCGATTTAATGATGCTCGAGGTTGGGATAAAATCATTGAAGGCTTCATGAAACCTGAGTGTCAGCATTTTTAGCTAGTATGAGAACATGGTTCTTATGCTAATCTCTTGACATTTACCTAAGTGTCAGGATGTCATAAAATAAAAAAATATTGATCAGTGTGTGCCAACTCTTGGTAAAAGCAGTGGAGCTAGCCAAAAATAATGAAAAGAAATATAAATGTCGAAAATAAGCTCTCACTCTACAAGCCAAATATCAAAGACTTCCACTAAAGGCGAGTGCTCCCAACCATTTCAAAGTATCCACTTGGACCACCTCTATTAGGACCAGGAGTCGGGCTTGCACCATAAAAGGGCTCTGTATCGTAAATGCTACAAGTCTGGGCGTAGAAGGAATAATAGATACTCAAAAAAGGCACACCTCGGTGTACTCCCAGGAAAACAAGTGCAGACGACTCCAACTTCTCTTGACAGGCACACCGGTCAGTGACAAAAATATATGTTGAGTTAATAAGGCACTCGAGAGGATCCTTGTTCCAATGAGAGGGAGAGAAGAAGTGACACAATCCTAAACCCTCCATCAACTGGCCTGCCACCTACATTTCTAAGTCTAACAAACTAAAGAGATGGTGGATTGATTGCAATATTTGATTTATTCCCTAGTGTTGAGGATTGGGTCCTTAGGAGAATTTCTCGGACTAGGACCTTGGGTGAAGTTTTGACTCTACTCTTGTGACTGTAGTCAACACTTAATGTCATATCCTTATTTTATACATATGCGGAGAGAGTCTGATAAACTAGAGAAATTGGACACCTCATGATTAGAGCTTGGTTCAACTTTACAATTTTCGGTCTCTAAAACTGGGAGTTCTTGAACAGATCGGATCTTCTGATCACTTGCACAATCAGGGGTTAATCCAACTTCTTCATGGTTGAGATGCTCAAGGACGAGCATAGTTTAAGTATAGGGGGATGATGAACCTCAATTTCATCATATTTATTCCCCCATATTAACCCCCTAGCTTAAACTGGTGTTAATAGAAACCAGATTAATCGTTGTATATATCTAGGTCTTGACATAAATCAAAAATACAAAAAATGACAAAGTTAAAAATCATAGTGTTTTTATACCTTTAAAAATGCTCACAAAATTATTTCTCTCTTTGTTTAATCTCTTTTACGTTTTTGGTCAACATGGAACTTGTAGATCTCATCGAGATCTACAACTTTCATGTTTTTAGTTTTTTTTAAATTCGGCCTCCTTTTTCTTTTTCAACTTTTTCGTCTGAATAACCTAATTGGACCACTTGGCTCTTTCTGGTTGAGCCACATGGCCCGCTGCCCTTTGCATCCCCCTGCCTCGCTTTTCCATTGTCTGATCTTCCCCACACACCTCAATCTCTGTCGTTCACCCTGCTGCCATTCTCAGCCTTCTGATTGAGCCCAGATCACATCTGGATCGCCCGTTGTCGTTGTCGCATTGACCGTTGGATCATCGTATCCAATGGTGACACGTGTCTCGCCCACAGCCATCGATGGTGCCCTGATTGATTTGATCAGGGGCTTTCCCTCGCACCCTCCTATCAGATGTTGGATCGCGAGACCCAACGATTGCGACTTTGTCTCCCACCTCCAGACACCCACGTTCTCCACCACGCCAACCTCACCCCCTTCCCATTTATGCCGCCTCCTAACCATTCCTCTCGTCCCCATGACCATGCCTGGTCAAAACCCATTCCTCCCTCTTCCTAGAGGACCTCTTAGCTGACTACGACCCCCTCCCTCTTGCTCCAGATCTCCCTCACAACCACGACGTCCACCACCGGATCTTCCGACCTCTCCTCCTCAAATAAGCCCTCACCACAGCAATTTCACCTCGTCCACCTTTATGCGGGCCATAGCCTAGCATCTCTCTGTCTCCCCGTGACAAGGGGAGGTCGTATCTATGATGCGATGACCGCCATCGACCCTGGTGTCGACCCATATCCATGGTAGGTTATACTCCGGCCTCCAATGTCGGCAAGCTGTTCCTCTTGGTCGTGGGAGTTCAACGATGACCTGAGCTACTCCTCGGAGCTCAAGCTTAGGTCGATGCGTCCGCTAAACCTCCAGGTAAGTCTCTCAATCCTTCCTTGCTTTTTCTCGTAATTTCTATGAATTAATTAGGCGAATCCATACACATTCACCTTCAATTGGATATATTTTTTTACTCCAGCCCGCTTCCGCCATCTTCGTTGTGCCCTCCGTTCACTTACTTGATCTTCCATAACCCCAAGCCGCTCCGCCTCCCACTTCTTTGCCTCGTCGGAGAAGACGACTAGGCTGCCACCTTCTTTACCCCATACGGCCTTCCATTCCATCCACGTTGCATCATGCACTATCGCTTCGGCTATAGGATTAATATTGCAGGTACCATCTCTCTCAATGGTCGGAGCATCGTCGGAGCTCATTTCTTGAGCACTGCCTTCGATGTACAGGCGTAATCACCCTTCTCCAGGTATCTCAGTTTCTTCGTCGTGTTTCGACGTCGGTCTCCAATTGTCCAGGAGCTACCAGAGATCTTAATTGAGCTTGATAGACGGTGACAGAGCTTTGGTAGCTTCGTCGGAGATCAGTTCTCGCCGCCAACCTGCAGAGGAGGAAGAGCATACACTTGGCTTTGGATGGCATCCTCTCGGTGCTCATCCAATGCTCTACACTTGGCCACATCGACTCCCCTTAACATGTCCAGTGGTTGTCCGATCTCTATGATCGGATGGTCCAAGTAGAGCCACATCATTGACCCAAGCCTCTCCGTAGAGCCTCTAGGCTCGAAGCACCCGAGCCAGGCCATACCTCCAGCAGATGACACGTGGATCGAGCCTCGAACCGAGCCTACATCAACATCCGTAGAGCCTCTAGGCTCAAGCTTATTTCATTATCTTCCTAATGGCATGACTTGCTTTCTGATTTGACACTTTAAATATTGATGATTAGTTGCAGCAATGTAGTATCTTTTATATAATGATTTCGCATGCCTTGTATTAATTTATCAATGGAATTTGCTTCATTATTGGATCCTGAAGTTGATTATATTTTCTTGGCTCAATTATTTTTATTCGGATAGGGCATACTTGCATTTATCTTCACTTGCATCTCACTGCATTAAAATCAAATAAAAATGTATGCATGTGTCTACTCGTCTATTTTATGTTTCTTTGCAAGGTGACCTACGAGTTCTTAATTTGTCGCTTAATCTGAGTAATGAGAGTCTGAATATATACGTAAGAGGCTCGTGTCCCTGAGTTCGACCTTGGGCTTTCCCAAGTAAAATAAAATTCGACCGCTTTGATTTAATTGACAGATTAATTAACGGTTGTTGATGGATCCAATTCAGCCCAACTGCAATGGCATCCAAGTGTTAATTCCACACAATTAAAGGTATGAATTCATGGTTTGTCAAACCATCTGATCGATCCGCTAAATACGTGATATAATTTGTACTCGTTGTAATACGTGTACTTAGCAAATCAGTCAGAATCGAGAAAAGATCTCTCTGAGGAATAGCTCTGCTTGAATTTATATCCCGGGCAAATCTGGGGTCGAACATAGGGAGGCAAAGGAACAACTTCATGTTAATTCCAAAAACTTAGATCTAGGTTTTCAATGCAAATTTTTTTATATTTTTTAATGCAAACAAAAGCAAATGCAAAATGTTGGTGAATCAACTTAATAAGAAAGCACACAACTTAGCCAAATTAATTTTAATACAAAATTAATTTAATTTAGCCAAATTATATTTTTCCTACAAACCAAATCCAGTGATGAATGCCAAACATGTTTTTTAGAATTTTATGGATTAAAATGCAACAATGAAAAATACACAATTTTATGGGTTTTTTCGTAATTTTTCACACAAATAGAGTGCAAAAAGTATGAAACTTTTTATGAAATTAAACATGATGTAACGAGTCTATAGTAATTTTTTGGAATTGTTTCGAGAATATATGAAGTTTTATAGATTTTTTAATAAAAATAGAGTGACAGTGAGTAATTATTCCTAATAAATCCACAATATCAATTTATCTAGATAGCGAATTATCTCAAAGAGGTGATCAATCCAAGAAAGTTAGAATTTCGCAAAAATATTGTTTGTTGATTTAATTAAAAATCAATCACAAAAATTACTCTATGATGAGTACATATTATACTGGTATAATAGTATAGAAAATACATAAAGAATTCCATTAATATCTGATACATACACCTCAAACATCACTTAATCCAGATTTTATCGATTCTGCAAATACAAGAAAATCACCTCTAAAAATGCATAATTAAATTAATGATCAAATTCTCTCTTCATCATCAAATCCAATTACTCATTGAAATACTTTATCCAAACAAATTGCATGGCCATTGAATCCAATTTGGCTCTATACAATTTGCTAGCAAGAAATGAAGAGGACACATTGTGCAAAATTCACATTCTTTATTCCTTCTCCCTTTCCCATACAACACATGGCTCAAGAAGCATTTAAAACCCATGTTCCCCATGCATCTTTTTCCCATACAAATATTAAATCATATGCATTGGTAATGTTTGTTGTCTTTATGTGCAGGTGAGAAGGGGAGCCACCTACAACATCTATAAAATGACCCCCTCCCATGCAAATAGGGGCACTTCTTCCTCCTAGCATCCCGACCACGCTACCTCTTATACCCTCTCGTCCCCAACGCATGCCAACTTCTCCTCAACATCCCCCTTGCTCTAACGTGCAGCAACACCGCCGGACGTGTGCTCCTCCAGCCCACGCACAGCCCGTGCGTTTTTCTCCTCTTTCGTGCACCAGCAGCTCGCATAATCGACGTTGCCGTCATTGTCATCATCTCGCATCCAGATAGAGAAGCATCTCCTTTCTCATTTCTTTTTTACATCTCCCTTGCATTTTTTGTTGTATTAGTTGTTGTTTAAGTTAAGGTGATAGAATGTTTATTTGGGAATATCTTTTGTTGATTCTAGTTTTTCTTTATAACATGTAATGCAATTCTCCATCCTTATTTGATATAACTTCTACTTAGTAATTTTTCTCCCATCTTAATTTGCAATTCATCCATTCATTTTCTTATTTAGTTGCACTCATTTCCACATTTGTTTTCTTTGATTTCTAAGAAATATTTTCACCGTAGATTGCAATTTCTCATAATTTTTCTTCCATCGCAAGAGATCAAAATTCGAATCAAGTTTGAAAGAAAGAATAAAATAGCGAGTTAGCCCAGTCTCTGCGGATACGAACCTCTACTTGCTGCTATACATCTTGTGTATTTTTATTATGCTTGTGGTTGTAACTTTATTTGTTTGATTACGGTTTTCGTGGGGTAACAACGACTTGGTAAAATCAACTTCTTAAACTGTGTAAAATCGGATCAACATTTTGGCGCCGTTGCCGGGGACTAGGCAACATTTGCAATTTTTTTCTTCATTCCTAACTTATTTTCGATATTCTAATCCGTGCAATTTTTTTATTTCAGGTACTTGAACTCTGAAAAAGAAAAAAATGAAGATCCATACATTTTTTAGCAAACTTGTAATTTTTTAAGTAGAAAGAAATTGTAATCTTAATCCCCCCCTTCTCGGAAAAGCCCGCCATCAGCAGGACAAAATATTACGGATTAGCGCCAGAAGTGCAGGCACTGTGTGTTCCTTTTTCACTTAGGCATTCTAAGATTTACATTTCTTGCATTTGTTTGCGTATCGAATTAAATCGAAAAAAAATTAAAAAAGGAGTTCTTGATTGCATCATCTCTGTGGTCTTCTCTCTCTGATAACTTAATTCAAAGACCACCAAAATTGTGCTTGATCACATTAAAAAGATAAGCTTGAAAGATCACGCAGTGATCCGAGCGAAAGCGGACAACAATTTGAATGCTTGTTTGATGCACATGGTGAATGACACAAAACTCACAAGCACATAGAAATCTATGATAGAGACAAAAATCCATGGTGCTACGTGGGATTGCAGAGAGAAATCGTAACTCCTCGACGCGTTGGACACAGGTGATAACAGGGGTACTTCCAAAAGGGTCACCATGAATAAATAATACAAGGGTTGTCGCTGAGGCGACCACTCATGGAACACCCGGGTTGATCAGCAATTAACCCACAATCCAAAGAATACAACAATCAAGCTCAAAATAAATGTGAATTAATCTTTATTTACTCTACCATAAAATGTACAGTGACAAGTATGTAGAGGTCGAACCACAGAGAGCAATACAGAATGTCATAGCCTACATGTAAATCACAGTCATCCTTGTGTGGGTTTTTGATTTTATTATTATTATTGTTGTTGTTGTTGTTGTTGTTGTTGTTGTTAATTTTTAATAATATAATTAGGTAATATGTATATATATAATATAAATAAAAATATATGTATACCCATAGAGGGTTAGTATATAGCTTATAATACATGCAATATATATATGTATATAGGTATATCTAAATATAATAAAATAAATATATATATTTTTCTTTTTTTTTATATTAAGACTAATGAGAATACATATAAATAATTACATATATATATAATATTTTTTTCTCTTTTTTTTGGATATATAGATATATATACATAAAGGGGGTATTATAATATTCACAAAAATACTCAAAAATAGTCAAAAATTCAGGAATAAAGTTGTTTTGGGATTTTCATGGTTTTTTACTGTTTTTATGATTTTTAGGTATTTTTGCAAACATTTTTAGTATTTTTAAATAGCTAAATAATAGCAAACAGTGGACTAGGTACTGGCTATCACGAAAATAGATATTAAAAATAGCTAACAGCTTCAAAAATTTTCCACACTAATTTTCTAATAAAGGTAATAAAATATAGCATAAATAGGTCCTGAGTTTATATTTTTCTGATTTTTCTTTGGTTTTTAATATTTTGTTGAAGTTTTTGGGTATTTTTGAATTGTTAAGGTTTTCCTTTTGAGATTTTTATGGATTTTTGGACTGACACTAATGTAGGTCAAAATACACCATAGGTAATTTTTTTGGAATTTTTTGAGGCATTTTCATATTTTTTTGGGGTTTTCTAAGTTAGACAGTGAATAAAAGGCATTTTTTATTTTTAATAAATGCAAAAATGCAACAAAATGCAAAACTAAAAATATGGCGTTCAAGCACGACCAAACAGGAGCTTAAGTCTATTTTTACAAGATTTTTCGATTTAATATGGAGCACAAAATAATAGAGAAAGCATTCAAAAATTAAATGGCCTGGCAGGGGTATTTCTGCAAATAAAATAGTTGACATGGGCATACATGCAAAAATCACCATAAAAATACACTTTAACTTTTATTTTCAGGACCATTTAATAAATACAGAAACCCGGCGGGGTTTAGATGCAAAATTTCACGCGCCTCACGTGGTTGCTGCACGTGAGGCGCGGAAGGACTAAAATGCAAATCTTAAAACGTCGGGGGTCCTTCCGCAAAATATACATTTTATTTACAACTGAGACTTTTATTTTCGGCATTAAATAGTACATACAAAAAGTAGAGGGGCTTGATATGAAATTTACCCCTAAACAAAGCTTTTCATCCGACGACGCAGCTCTCTTCACTTGCCACGTGTCGCTACCTCCTAGCCCGATGACGCTTCGCCGATGGGAGGCTGAGATTAGATCAGCCAAGCTGATCTGACGGTGGATGCGATGCTCCATCGGACGGCTCCTGCTGGATCTGGGACGAGCCCTTCGATCTGACGGTTCTGAAGATGCCTGGAAGAACGAGGAGGAAGCTCGCCCCCGGCAGAGGAGGAGCCCCGATTCGCCAGGACCTAGAGTCCTGGGTTGGACAAATGTGCGCAATAGATGGAGAAGGCGTAGAGGAACGAGATGGGGTGAACGAGGCGGTCGGAGACAGTCGGAACCACGGTGGAGAAGTCGCCGGAGCTGAGCTCCGGCGAACTTCGGATTTCGATTTTTAAGCTACAGGCATGAATTAAAACCTAATCTAATGACTGGAATGAAAAAACTAACATCTAAGACTAATTAAAAATGCATAGAAGGTCAGCTCTTATACCTAGGGGCCTCCAGGGAGCAGGGCGGACGCCGGAGCTCCGCCGCGTCAAAATCTCCTTCCTCCGGCCGAGTCAAGATGCTGGGCTACTCCCCCTGTCACGAGGAACAATCCAGGAGCAAGATCTAGGCGTTAGGTTGGAATAAAAGTGGCCAAATTCGAGGAAGGAGGCGGAGCTTGTTATTTATAAACATTGGCAAGAGGCCTTATTACCCGGCGATTATTAACTGATCCAATGAACATCTCGTTGATCTATGATTTTGGCGGGCATCATGGAAGAATAGGGAACAATTCTTGTGAAGGAAGCGTTGTTGATTGATGGATGGTGTGTGATGAATCCACGTTTCATCATCTTTATTCTATCATTTTGGCCTTAAAAACCCTAGTAAATGCGTGTAAATAGGCTTAATATAGGCATTTTAGCATTCATGCATATGTGTATAAATATTGTATAAAATGCGGTTTTTGAAGCCAAAATAATAGAATAAAGAAAAGAAAAGAAAAAGAATAAAATATTGTAAATATTTTATGACCCGAAACCCCGAGACCTAGGCATCTTGATGAATAGGTCGACAAGGAATAAAGTAGGGGGAGATAAGGTCAGAAATACAGATAAAATACCTACAATCTTTATTCATTCTTTATTCATTTTGGGACCTATTTTTGGTTCCACTTTTTATACTTCAAATAAAGAAACTTTGAACATGAAAGTTGTAGATAAATTAATAAAGAAAAATACAAAATTGATTTCACAGAAAAATAATGTACAGATAAAAAGTTATGGTCTGAATAAAAATCCAGAATGCCAACTTCCCAGACCCGTATCTCACAAATAAAAACTCCAAATGCAGCGTACTCACCTTTAATTGTATATAGAAGGAAATAAGCTAATTAATGGAGGTGGTTTCGCATTTGGCGGAGGTACGGTTTGAAAGTTGACTTTTGGACCCTCATTGTATACTTGTACATATTAAAATATTCAATTTATTATGTATTTATTATTTTTATACTTTTATATTTTTATAATGTTGTAAATAATACTTATAATAATTATGTACATTAAAATCAGAATAAAAACATAATTAAAATACAAATAAAAATACTTGTATATATAGGTATAATACAGGTAGCGATACCTATACAAATAACACTTTCATTTTATTAAGTATATAAAATATATCAGAAAATTAAAATAAAAATATATTTGTGTCTATAAAAGTATTTTGTAATTTTAGAAAATAAAAACCAAAATAAAATAAATTAAAAATACCTACATAAAAATAGAATACTTAAATATATAGATATAGATACCTATAGGGGCATAAATGCAAACTTGTAAAAATATACCTCATAAAAATAATTAAAAATAAGAATAAAATACTACATAAAATTACAAACACTTTTCATTTTATAATTAAAAATTAATAAAATCATTTCCTATTTTTTATTGAATTTAGAAATCTTTTTTCCAAGGTTTTTTCTGGTTGGTCCACGTGGACCAACCAGACTTCTCCCTTGGTTGACCTCGGTCAACTCTCTGACCGAGGTCTGATGCCTGTCAGAAATGAGTTTTCTTGATTTTCGTGGATTTTTGGAGGGCGATCCTTTCACCGAATGAGGTCGGTCTCTTCACGAGATTTGTAGTCCTACATGTGATCTTACACGCCCAGGCATTGGCTTGGCGTTTTGATCGAAAACGCGCCCGTGATTCATCCTTGAAAGTCGCCCCTTGGCCATGTTCAAAACCGCCCAGCCATGCCCTTTTCACTTTGAACCCCATTTGACTCGTTTTGGCCCCCCTTGCTTGAGCTCAGGACTGGTCTCGGTGATAGGGAGACCTCCAGCCCTCTTGGGAGGCGATCATGTGTTGATTGGGCGCTCCAACCCCATCTCCGGCGGCCTAGCCACCGTGAGGTTCTTCCTCGTAGCATCGGCCACTGAGGACCGTATTCTGTGCATTTTCTTTGCTGTTTAGTTAGCGGTTACTCTTAGGTTTTCTCTCATGTCATTCGTTAGTAGTTTAATCGACTAATACGCCCCCATCTATCCCCTCGCCGGAGCTTGCTCCGGCGAGCGTCTATCTGCGCCAAACTTCACCATCTCGACCACGTTTTTGCATCTAAGAAGATCTGGGACCTCGTACTGTCACCCTTCGTATTCTTTGCAGGTCCCAGGTGTGCTGGAGGCCCATCTGGGCCGATTTTTGGGAATCGTCGAGGCTCTTGAGTGCAGCTCCAGGCCGTCACGCCGCTGTGGCCTCCCCGTGCTCCTCGCGCGGTTTTGAGGCCACCAATCCGTAGAGAGGGCTCCCAGGAGTCGCAGAACCTTTTTGGAGAGCCAACGGCCGCTGGAGAAGAGAGCATCATCGAGTAGAAACGCGCCAAGGCCGTGTTCGTCGAGGGTTCATCCAAGCCGCTCCGCAACCGTCCGATCGGGGCTAGTTCTTGGCGCACAGCAGCTGGCGTCGGATCTCGGGCCACAGCAACCGTTGATCGGCCTTAGACGATCTAATCAAGACCATCCAGACGAAGGGGTATCGGCCCCCCAGCACCTGACGCGTGGCATAAGTGGGATGCTCCCCTCCGTCTGATCAACCCGTCTGCGTGGGTAATTTTGCCCCATACCCCCGCGCGTTTTTGCATTTTTAATTTAGAACTCAATCATTCTTCAGCAGCTTAAATATGTTGTATATTTTGCATCATAGCCCCCGCAAGTCTTGAGAATTGCAGAGCAGCCCTTCCCAGGTGCGCGTGATTTGCACGTGGACTTGGGATTTTTGTAATGTTACCCCTGCGGTTTTAGTGATTGCTGTTTAGTCTTTAAAAATTAATTTCAGTGCATCTTTTTGTGAGAACATTGCACGCAGGGCCCCCAACTTTCATTATATTATACAAATGCCCCTGTGCGCATGCTTTTTCTTTTTGTTGCTCTAATTATTGCATGCATCTATTAAACCCTAAAAAATCTACAAAAATTAACTTAAGTTCCTGTTGCATTGTAGATTTATGTCATATTTTTATTTTTCGTAATTATTGCATTTTAATATTTATTAAAAATCAAAAACTTCCATTTTCAGCATTGTTTGCATTAGAAAATCACTAAAAAATATAAAAACACCTCAGAAAAATCCCAAAAAAATATATTTTGTGTCTTTTAGTTTGTTTTAATTCCCAGCCAAAAATCATTAAAAAATATAAAACAAACTCCTAAAAATTGCAAAACTCTAAAAACCTTCATAAAAATTTATAAAATTCATAAAAAATCCAAAAATAGTGTTTCCTTTTCCTAAATTTTCTTTATTTCATTATCTTTCACTGAAAATTAACTTGGAGAATTTTTGTTACTTATTGCTATTTTATTTCTCCATTTTAAGTTTCAGCCTTGTATTTTCTTCACTGTTTTCCTTATTTTGATAATTAAATATACCAAAAACATTCTAAAAATTACCCAAAAATCATAAAAACAGTAAAAAAGTATAAAAAGACCAAAAAGACTTTATTTCCTTATTTTTGAGTATTTTTATCTATTTTTATAAAAACTTTGGTTTCCCTTTTATTACATTGTCTTTAATTTCCAATATTAAAAAAAAGAAAATATAAAAATATAAAATATAAAAAGAAAATATAAAATCAGAAAATTAAAATCCAAAATACAAAAATATAAAATTAAAAATTAAAAAAAATATATAAAAGTAAAAACCCACAAAAAAATAGCATAATAGGCATTTGATCACAATTCACACATTTTTGTGCACTTGTGCCCCGTTCTACCTGTCTGCTCCCTGTGTTCGACCTCTACAATACTTGCACCTATACACATCTTTGTTGTAGAGTTATAATAAATTTTAACTCCGCACATTTACAATCATCGCTTGATATATCTGTCGTGGGTTAATTGTTGTTTGAATCGGGATTTCGAGCGGTCACCGCATCGACTGCGGTTTCGCCTTGTGAAACCGTACGACCCTCTATTTCTCGGTTCAACAAATGGCGCCGTTGCCGGGGAGCAACAGCGCTTAGTTCGGGTCTTGTTTTTGATTGTGATTTATTGTCTATTTTCGCGGCTTTTATTTTCGCTATTTATTTTCTTTATTTTTGATATATCTCTTGATCGGTCTAACCTCCTCTTTTGTTAACTTTGTGCGAGGAACCGCGGATCGAGGGAGGCGCTCCACCCTAGGCGCTTACGCACCCACGTGAAGCCGGTATCTGCTAGCCAAGCACCGAGGAGACGAAGAGGAATTTTGAAGACCGTGCTCTACTTAGTTGCATTTTCTTTTTGTAGTATTTATTTTTGTAATTTTTGTGAGAGAGAGACCACTATTATTGTAATAATACAGGTACCCCCGAACTTGGACATTAGAGCCTAATTTCCAAGTGATTGTTCACTTGGGGGCTCACCGCAGTTTTGACGGTTTTCATCGCATTTTTTTGACTTTGTTTTTCGATTTTCGATTTTCTTTATTTTGTGTGATTGAGCCCTTAGTTTTAGGATTGTTTGCGTAGAATTAGGTCCAAACATCTTAATCAACATTGCATGTACCTATAGTCGCGTTTGGACTTAGTCAAATTTAAACAGTTGATTCATCATCTTCGATCCACCGCGCCGCGAGCTCTCCCCGCAAAGCGCTTTCTCCTACCCTCAATTTGTTGAGCAGAGGAGGGGTGAGCCTAGACCGGACTCTAGGGTTGAGGATTGGTGGTCGGCTTGTGGTGCTTCCCGCTAATAGCAATTTTTGAACTTAGGGCGATTTCATCGATTTGCATTTGCATATAGATAGGTTTCAATTCTGCTGAGCATCCTTGCATGTAGAGTGCTGGAGGCAAGGTGAGCATTTACGCTTTAGCATCCATCATCGTTTTGATCGCTTGCATTTCTTTTCCGACTCTACCTCTGATTTTGATCACCTAGGATCTTAAAGGAATTGACTCCTCGTTAGGATCGTGCATTCTCACTAAAAATCCAAAAAAAGTGATAACCAATAAAATTGGGACTACTAATATTACTCGACCCTAAAATCGACCAAAAAGAAAATATTCTCTTGGGGCGAGTAATCCCCTCATTGTCTTCGCTTTTATTTGCTCACGCACACCTTAAGGATTAGTGCCCAAATCCCATCAAGCCCCCTAAGTGTGTGTGAAATTCTTTGACTTCTCACCTAACTCTAAAACAGATAAGATAAAAAGATCGCTCTTGCAGTCTCTACTGAGTTGAGTAGGCGAATTGAGGGTTCATCCAAGCCGCTCCGCAACCGTCCGATCGGGGCTAGTTCTTGGCGCACAGCAGCTGGCGTCGGATCTCGGGCCACAGCAACCGTTGATCGGCCTTAGCCGATCTAATCAAGACCGTCCAGACGAAGGGGTATCGGCCCCCCAGCACCTGACGCGTGGCATAAGTGGGAGGCTCCCCTCCGTCTGATCAACCCGTCTGCGTGGGTAATTTTGCCCCATACCCCCGCGCGTTTTTGCATTTTTAATTTAGAACTCAATCATTCTTCAGCAGCTTAAATATGTTGTATATTTTGCATCATAGCCCCCGCAAGTCTTGAGAATTGCAGAGCAGCCCTTCCCAGGTGCGCGTGATTTGCACGTGGACTTGGGATTTTTGTAATGTTACCCCTGCGGTTTTAGTGATTGCTGTTTAGTCTTTAAAAATTAATTTCAGTGCATCTTTTTGTGAGAACATTGCACGCAGGCCCCCCAACTTTCATTATATTATACAAATGCCCCTGTGCGCATGCTTTTTCTTTTTGTTGCTCTAATTATTGCATGCATCTATTAAACCCTAAAAAATCTACAAAAATTAACTTAAGTTCCTGTTGCATTGTAGATTTATGTCATATTTTTATTTTTCGTAATTATTGCATTTTAATATTTATTAAAAATCAAAAACATCCATTTTCAGCACTGTTTGCATTAGAAAATCACTAAAAAATATAAAAACACCTCAGAAAAATCCCAAAAAAATATATTTTGTGTCTTTTAGTTTGTTTTAATTCCCAGCCAAAAATCATTAAAAAATATAAAACCAAACTCCTAAAAATTGCAAAACTCTAAAAACCTTCATAAAAATTTATAAAATTCATAAAAAAATCCAAAAATAGTGTTTCCTTTTCCTAAATTTTCTTTATTTCATTATCTTTCATTGAAAATTAACTTGGAGAATTTTTGTTACTGATTGCTATTTTATTTCTCCATTTTAAGTTTCAGCCTTGTATTGTCTTCACTGTTTTCCTTATTTTGATAATTAAATATACCAAAAACATTCTAAAAATTACCCAAAAATCATAAAAACAGTAAAAAAGTATAAAAAGACCAAAAAGACTTTATTTCCTTAATTTTGAGTATTTTTATCTATTTTTATAAAAACTTTGGTTTCCCTTTTATTACATTGTCTTTAATTTCCAATATTAAAAAAAAAGAAAATATAAAAATATAAAATATAAAAAGAAAATATAAAATCAGAAAATTAAAATCCAAAATACAAAAATATAAAATTAAAAATTAAAAAATATATATAAAATTAAAAACCCACAAAAAAATAGCATAATAGGCATTTGATCACAATTCACACATTTTTGTGCACTTGTGCCCCGTTCTACCTGTCTGCTTCCTGTGTTCGACCTCTACAATACTTGCACCTATACACATCTTTGTTGTAGAGTTATAATAAATTTTAACTCCGCACATTTACATTCATCGCTTGATATATCTGTCGTGGGTTAATTGTTGTTTGAATCGGGATTTCGAGCGGTCACCGCATCGACTGCGGTTTCGCCTTGTGAAACCGTACGACCCTCTATTTCTCGGTTCAACAAATGGCGCCGTTGCCGGGGAGCAACAGCGCTTAGTTCGGGTCTTGTTTTTGATTGTGATTTATTGTCTATTTTCGCGGCTTTTATTTTCGCTATTTATTTTCTTTATTTTTGATATATCTCTTGATCGGTCTAACCTCCTCTTTTGTTAACTTTGTGCGAGGAACCGCGGATCGAGGGAGGCGCTCCACCCTAGGCGCTTACGCACCCACGTGAAGCCGGTATCTGCTAGCCAAGCACCGAGGAGATGAAGAGGAATTTTGAAGACCGTGCTCTACTTAGTTGCATTTTCTTTTTGTAGTATTTATTTTTGTAATTTTTGTGAGAGAGAGACCACTATTATTGTAATAATACAGGTACCCCCGAACTTGGACATTAGAGCCTAATTTCCAAGTGATTGTTCACTTGGGGGCTCACCGCAGTTTTGACGGTTTTCATCGCATTTTTTTGACTTTGTTTTTCGATTTTCGATTTTCTTTATTTTGTGTGATTGAGCCCTTAGTTTTAGGATTGTTTGCGTAGAATTAGGTCCAAACATCTTAATCAACATTGCATGTACCTATAGTCGCGTTTGGACTTAGTCAAATTTAAACAGTTGATTCATCATCTTCGATCCACCGCGCCGCGAGCTCTCCCCGCAAAGCGCTTTCTCCTACCCTCAATTTGTTGAGCAGAGGAGGGGTGAGCCTAGACCGGACTCTAGGGTTGAGGATTGGTGGTCGGCTTGTGGTGCTTCCCGCTAATAGCAATTTTTGAACTTAGGGCGATTTCATCGATTTGCATTTGCATATAGATAGGTTTCAATTCTGCTGAGCATCCTTGCATGTAGAGTGCTGGAGGCAAGGTGAGCATTTACGCTTTAGCATCCATCATCGTTTTGATCGCTTGCATTGCTTTTCCGACTCTACCTCTGATTTTGATCACCTAGGATCTTAAAGGAATTGACTCCTCGTTAGGATCGTGCATTCTCACTAAAAATCCAAAAAAAGTGATAACCAATAAAATTGGGACTACTAATATTACTCGACCCTAAAATCGACCAAAAAGAAAATATTCTCTTGGGGCGAGTAATCCCCTCATTGTCTTCGCTTTTATTTGCTCACGCACACCTTAAGGATTAGTGCCCAAATCCCATCAAGCCCCCTAAGTGTGTGTGAAATTCTTTGACTTCTCACCTAACTCTAAAACAGATAAGATAAAAAGATCGCTCTTGCAGTCTCTACTGAGTTGAGTAGGCGAATTGAGGGTTCATCCAAGCCGCTCCGCAACCGTCCGATCGGGGCTAGTTCTTGGCGCACAGCAGCTGGCGTCGGATCTTGGGCCACAGCAACCGTTGATCGGCCTTAGCCGATCTAATCAAGACCGTCCAGACGAAGGGGTATCGGCCCCCCAGCACCTGACGCGTGGCATAAGTGGGAGGCTCCCCTCCGTCTGATCAACCCGTCTGCGTGGGTAATTTTGCCCCATACCCCCGCGCGTTTTTGCATTTTTAATTTAGAACTCAATCATTCTTCAGCAGCTTAAATATGTTGTATATTTTGCATCATAGCCCCCGCAAGTCTTGAGAATTGCAGAGCAGCCCTTCCCAGGTGCGCGTGATTTGCACGTGGACTTGGGATTTTTGTAATGTTACCCCTGCGGTTTTAGTGATTGCTGTTTAGTCTTTAAAAATTAATTTCAGTGCATCTTTTTGTGAGAACATTGCACGCAGGCCCCCCAACTTTCATTATATTATACAAATGCCCCTGTGCGCATGCTTTTTCTTTTTGTTGCTCTAATTATTGCATGCATCTATTAAACCCTAAAAAATCTACAAAAATTAACTTAAGTTCCTGTTGCATTGTAGATTTATGTCATATTTTTATTTTTCGTAATTATTGCATTTTAATATTTATTAAAAATCAAAAACATCCATTTTCAGCACTGTTTGCATTAGAAAATCACTAAAAAATATAAAAACACCTCAGAAAAATCCCAAAAAAATATATTTTGTGTCTTTTAGTTTGTTTTAATTCCCAGCCAAAAATCATTAAAAAATATAAAACCAAACTCCTAAAAATTGCAAAACTCTAAAAACCTTCATAAAAATTTATAAAATTCATAAAAAAATCCAAAAATAGTGTTTCCTTTTCCTAAATTTTCTTTATTTCATTATCTTTCATTGAAAATTAACTTGGAGAATTTTTGTTACTGATTGCTATTTTATTTCTCCATTTTAAGTTTCAGCCTTGTATTGTCTTCACTGTTTTCCTTATTTTGATAATTAAATATACCAAAAACATTCTAAAAATTACCCAAAAATCATAAAAACAGTAAAAAAGTATAAAAAGACCAAAAAGACTTTATTTCCTTAATTTTGAGTATTTTTATCTATTTTTATAAAAACTTTGGTTTCCCTTTTATTACATTGTCTTTAATTTCCAATATTAAAAAAAAAGAAAATATAAAAATATAAAATATAAAAAGAAAATATAAAATCAGAAAATTAAAATCCAAAATACAAAAATATAAAATTAAAAATTAAAAAAATATATATAAAATTAAAAACCCACAAAAAAATAGCATAATAGGCATTTGATCACAATTCACACATTTTTGTGCACTTGTGCCCCGTTCTACCTGTCTGCTCCCTGTGTTCGACCTCTACAATACTTGCACCTATACACATCTTTGTTGTAGAGTTATAATAAATTTTAACTCCGCACATTTACATTCATCGCTTGATATATCTGCCGTGGGTTAATTGTTGTTTGAATCGGGATTTCGAGCGGTCACCGCATCGACTGCGGTTTCGCCTTGTGAAACCGTACGACCCTCTATTTCTCGGTTCAACAGTGTGCCCGGGAAAAAGGCATGAAATTGGGGGAATGGACAGTTCAGAGATGCCAGGCAAGGGATGGGACAGTTGACATGGGAGTCAACGAAGGCCGGCGCCTCATTGGGCCACGTCAGCCGCTACGAGACAAAATCGAAGACCTGATTAGAGATTGATTTATTTGACACCCTAAATGATTTTATTAATTTTTTCTTATAAAATAAAAAATGTGTATTATTTTGTCTAGTATTTATTTATGATTTTTATTGAATTTTTCGAGGTGTTTTATTATAGTTTTATTTGGATAATGTGTATATGCATGTATTTACATGTATTTTTATGTATTTTATTTTTAATTTGTTTATTTTCTTTTGTTTATTTTATTGGCTTATTTTATAAATTTATAATTTATTTTTGTGAGTATAAAGGTATTTTTGTTTGATTGTTATGAGTTTATTTATATTTTTAAATAAATAGATATAGGTATATGTAGGTATACTTGTAGGTATTTTATCTATGTATTTTGTATACTTAATTTATTTATTGTATTTTCTTGATTTTTATTTTGGTTTTGTATTTTTAATGAGTTATGTATAATGTATACATTATTATAAAAATATAAAAGAGCAAAAGAATCAAGGATTAAACCCTTTTTATTTATAGATAGGTACATAGCATAGGTATTTTGTCTATGAATTTGTAGACTTATTTTATTTTACAAATTAATTTTGGTTTTCTTTAACTTCTCTCATGTGTATGCATTATGTACATTATTTACAAAATTCTAAAAATATGAATTTATACAAATAATGAATATTGAATAAAATGAATATTTTAATCAGTCCTATATACTAGGAGGGCCAAAAACCTAACTTCTGCATATGGACTCCAAAAATCATGAAATCAATTTTATTAAATAGTTTATGTAATGCTATATACAATTAAAGGTGAGTTTGGGTGATTTGAAGTTTTTATTTGCAAGATATGGATCTGTGAAGTTGAGATTTTGGCTTTTTATTCTGTGTATAAAATGTACACTGGGGATTATTTTTGTACAAACTCAAATTTGCATTTTTATTCATATTATTATCTACACCTTTCATGTACAAAGTTTCTTTATTTGATGAATAAATAATTATGTACAAAATAGGTATCAAAAATGCATAAATAAATGCATGAATAAATGAGGTATTTATTGTACACTGGCCCTTATCTCCCCCTACTTTATTCCTTGTCGACCAATACCATGCTGGCCTTGGTCTCGGGGTTTGGGTCATAAAATATCTACAATAATTTATTCCTTTTTCTTTTCTCCTCTTTATTTTATAATTTTGGCAGTAAAACCTTATTTAATGTAAACTAAATACAATGAATAATGAATGCTATTATGTACAATTTGATGCCATTTACATGCATTTGCTGGGGTTTTTGAGGCCAAAATGATAGAATAAAGGTGATGAAATGGAGATTCATCACCCCCCTATACTTGCCTTTGCTAGTCCCTAGCAAACACTTATGCAATAAGTACAAAAAGAATAAAGAAAAGAAAAAGGAGAATAAAAGAGAGAGAGAATGAATAAGGGTGCTTTCAGTGCAATGCATGTCCTTACAAAATTTGAATTTGGAGCTCCTGTCAGACCTTGGGTGTGAATGTGTGTGGAACCTAGTCGAGAACCAGCTCTAAAATACAACAGCCTTCGATAGTCACAGAACTCGGTTCAACCCACCTCAATAGCCGGGTCAGAACTAGTCTACATCATACGTAAACCCTTATAACTATGAAGCTGACTTGTACGGTGTAAGTGATAGTGGCTCTCCCCAACTGAAATGATAAAGGAGCTGACTTCTCCAGAATGATAACCCGATGATTCCCCAATCCAACAACTCTTTCCTCGAGGAGCAGGGTATTCCCTTCTAAGTTCAAGTGGCAACCAGCTCAAGAGGAGGGGGTGAAGAGAAGAATGGACGGTAGCCAGTCTAGCTACCTATCCCAGGATGCAAGACCAGTGTAGTCAAGTCATCCAGCTGCAGGCTCACATATTTGTCTTTGGAACTCAAGCTTGCTTATTGACTTTGTACATACTTTGCAGGCATTTTATTTTTTTTTGTACAGGCCTGACCATTTTTTTTTTCAACTTACTATTCACAGCAGCATTTACATAAGGAGTTTTTCCTCTTGAGCCGGTAGACTATCCCTCTTTTGAAGCTTTATCGCAACCCACATCTCCTGTCTTTAGACCTCATGGCTATTGAATCAGGTTGGGGTGCACTTCCCTCCCTAGACGAGGACGAAT
Source organism: Ottelia alismoides (assembly GCA_037367405.1). Lineage (NCBI taxonomy): Eukaryota > Viridiplantae > Streptophyta > Magnoliopsida > Alismatales > Hydrocharitaceae > Ottelia > Ottelia alismoides. The sequence continues at coordinate 315,216 of JAZKJV010011836.1, read as the reverse complement.
GTTTCCACCCGTGTGCATCTCAGACTGGCAAATCCAACCCCCTCACCACTCCAACTGAGTTGAGCCAAGTGAAGGGTGCAAGTGTCCAAGTTAGGTCACGATCGGTAAGAGTCGTACGTGTGTCTCGAAAAGTTCTAGTTAGTCCACTGAGGTGACTTGAACCCAGCCCTGATTTCTCAAAGAATTAAGTCTGCATAGACCTGAAGTACCTTAAACCTAGTTACCATAAGGTTCTAGTGCAGTTAGGTGCGGTAAGGTCCGACCAAGCTCCAATTTGAGACTTTATTAGACTGATTCAATCATCAAGCTCACTCAAAAAGAATATGAATGGTATGCTTATGCTATGCACAATGAATGATGCAAATTTTTCACAAAAAGTTTGGAAAGAATCAAAGAATGTTTTTACACAAAGAATTTTTGCAAATAAACTAAGAACTGGACATACACAAAAAGTATATACAATTATTTACACGGGCGTGCTGCTTTACAAAACGTATGAATTTCTACAAACTTTACATGTTTGAATGGAGTAGTTTATTTAAAACTATACAGAAAGAATTGTATGTGTCTTATTTATGATTTACAAGAGTTTGTAAGAGTGTTCTTATTAGGTTTTGAAAATACTTTTGCAAACTATAGTACACAATAATTTTCGCAATCATTTACACACATTTGAAATCTATTTTTGCAAAGATTTGTCACACTATATATGTATAATTTTCACAATAGTTTTGACAAGCATTTTTCAAAATATTTGCACATAGGTTTTTCAAATCCTTTCTTTCACACAAAGAAAAAATTTGCAATCAAAATGTTTTCACATATTTGAAATCATTTCACATCAAATTTTTCAAAACTGGTCACACTATTTTTCAAAGCATACTGTATAGGTATCTGATTTATTAATCAGTATGTACAAAAGAAGAAAAATAGTATTTGGTGTATAATATGGTTTTGGTTCTTTTAGGCTTTGTTTGGGCCTATTTATTATTTACAAATGAGAGATTTTTGTGTGGACTCCTCAGACTTAATCGAGAACCATTTTCACAAGGATTTTGGAAACTATAGTCCAAAATAATTTTGCAAACTTGTTCACGCATTTGAAAATCCTTTTACAAAGGTTTACACAACATAGATAGATTTTTTTCAAAACCATTTTGTCAATCAAATTTTTCACAATCATTTGCACACTGATTTTCATACATTTTTGGTTTCACTCAAAGAAAATAAATTTTACACACAAAACTAATTTTTCAAACATTGAATACTTGTACACACTATTTTCAAACAAATTTCACAAGATTTTTCAAAAGAGAATGTTTTGTACAAAACACTTTTCTGATTCAATAATCAGTACAATTACAAAGAGTCTGAGGAACTCACAATCATCTTTCATTATTATAAAGCTACTTTTTACATTTTATTTTATGTTGAAGTGATATTTTAATTTTCAGTATGAGTTATGGCTTTTAGTATATACATGGTATATACGACCCCCTATACTTAGCTTGAGCTATGTCCTCATAGATCGAAAGGAAAAGCAAAGACATAACTCGTACTGAGTATAGACAGATCTAAAGAGAACTATGAATAAAATGAATGAATGAGAAGTTGACCGTCCCCCCTATACTTAGGATCAAATAATCCTAAGTATAGCAGACTGTACAAAAAGCATGGAGGGTCAAGGGTGGGAAAATACAGATCGTACTCAGATTGTCCCCCCTATACTTAGGGTAAGATACTCCTAAGTATAGACAAGAAGAGGAGACAATGGAGAGGATCGAAATGAAATGAAAAACTTGGGGTGCACATTCCCCCTATACTTAGGACCAAGTACGTCCTAAGTATAGAAAACTGTCTACAAGGGCGGCACCTTTTGTTACGAACAAGAAAATAGAAAATGAAAAGAAGAAAAGAAAAAAATCAGATAAACAGTTGTTGAATGGCATAGTCTGAATCTTTCGATGCCGCAGGTGCTGTGAAGGTGCCATCATGGTGCATTAGCTGAATAGAGTCAACAACGGCCAAGAATGCATCTGGTTCGAGGTAAGGCTTCAGTAGTTGGCCGTTGACGACGAAGGTTTGTGCGTCAGGAGACAAATCTGATATCGCGATACTGCCATTGTCACGCACCTCACAAACTCGGAATGGCCCTGTCCACTCACTCTTTAATTTGCCTGGAAATATCCGTAACTTTGCATCAAACAGCCACACTTTCTGTCCAACGTCGAAGGTCTTTCGTCTGATGTGCCGGTCATGCCAGCGTTTCACTTTCTCCTTGTACATCAAGGTGTTATCGTATGCACAGTCTCGGAATTCCAAGAGCCTGTTCAGATCGTCTTTTCTCTTCTGACCACTTCTTCGTGAGTCCAAGTTACAATTGCTGATTGCCCAAAGAGATTTATGAATTAATTCCACGGGCAGATGGCATGGTTTCCCATATACAAGACGGTAGGGCGACATGCCCAAGGGAGACTTGTAGGCGGTTCTGTAAGCCCAAAGAGCTGAGTCCAAGAGTTGAGACCAGTCTTTTCTGTTTGGCCTAACAAGTTTCTGCAATATGTTCCTGATTTCTCTGTTTGATAGCTCCGCCATGCCATTGGTCTGCGGATGATAAGGAGATGCGACACGGTGATCGATGTCGTATTCCTTCGTTAATTTCTTGACTTCTTTGTTGATGAAAAGGCTACCCCCGTCTGAGATGAGAATCTTTGGTATCTCAAACCGTGAAATGATGTTCTTCTTCATAAACTGGCAAACTGTTTTGCTGTCGGCGGCTCGGGCGGGAATAGCTTCAACCCAACGACTCATGTAATCGATGGCAAGAAGGATGTGCTCAAAACCTTGACTGTTACGGAAAGGTCCCATGAAGTCAATGCCCCATGCATCGAAAATGTCTGCTATCTGAATGATTTTCAGAGGCATTGAATCTTTGGCAGTGAGTGTACCTTTCAGTCGCTGACAGTCAATACATCTTTTAACAAATTCTGCTGCATCCTTGAATAATGTGGGCCACCAGAAGCCACACTGCAATACTTTAGCTGTCGTACGATCTCCAGAATGGTGCCCACCATATTCGAGCGAATGACAATGCTCGAGGACACTTGATTGCTCCGTCTGAGGGATGCACCAGCGCCAAATACAATCTGCTCCTTCTCTGAATAAAAGAGGATCTTCCCACTGGTAGAAGCGGATGGTTGACATGAATTTGTTCTTCTGATTCTTCGTCCAATCCGAAGGTATTACCCCAGAGGCGAGGTAATTGACAATGTCAGCATACCAAGGGAGAGAATCCACTGCTAAGATAGCTTCGTCAGGGAAGGTTTCTGTGATTGGTGCATTGCTCAGAGGGGACTCATGCTGCTCTATTCTGGATAGATGGTCTGCTACCACATTCTGAACTCCAGGTTTGTCTTTGATTTCCAGATCGAATTCCTGGAGGAGAAGGATCCAACAAATCAGTCTTGGCTTGGCATCCTTCTTCTGCTGTAGGTACCGGATAGCAGAGTGGTCCGTGAAAATTGTGACCTTCGACCCCAACAAATAGGATCTGAACTTCTCTAAGGCGAAAACCACAGCCAGCAGTTCTTTCTCTGTCACTGTATACTTTCTTTGAGCTTCATCTAATGTTCTGCTGGCATAGTGAATGGCATAGGGCGCCTTGTCTTTCCTCTGTCCAAGAACAGCTCCGACTGCAAAATCTGACGCATCGGTCATTATCTCAAATGGAAGAGTCCAGTCGGGAGGCTGTAAGATTGGAGCCTGAGTGATAAGCTCCTTCAACTGATTGAAAGCAAGGAGAACTGGCTGATCAACAATGAAATCGGTTTCCTTGCATAAAAGTTCTGTTAGAGATCGGGCAATGCGGCTGAAGTCCTTGATAAATCGTCTGTAAAATCCCACATGCCCCAGGAATGACCTCACATTCTTTACTGACTGAGGTGGCTGAAGGTTTGAAATGACATCCACCTTGGTCGGGTCGACTTCCATGCCACGTTTGGAAATGACATGGCCCAGCACAATACCTTCTGGGACCATAAAGTGGCTCTTTTCCCATGAGAGAACTAAATTGACTTCACGGCACTTCTGAAGCACTCTGTCTAGGTGCTCAAGACAAGAATCGAAACTATCACCATAGACAGAGAAATCATCCATGAACACCTCGAGAAAACTGCCTACCATCTCGGCGAAGACTGCTAGCATGCATCTTTGGAAGGTTGCGGGTGCATTGCATAATCCAAAGGGCATCCTCTTGAAGGCGTAGGTACCGAACGGGCAAGTGAAGGTAGTCTTCTCTTGATCTTCAGGGGCGATCACCACTTGGTTGTACCCGGAGTACCCATCCAGAAAGCAGAAGAACTCCTTGCCTGCTAATATCTCCAGAACTTGATCAATGAATGGCAAGGGAAAGTGGTCCTTCTTGGTTGCTGCATTGAGTCGGCGGTAGTCAACACACACCCGCCAGGAGGTCGGTACCCGAGTAGAAATTTCCTCTCCTTTGTCATTTGTGACCACGGTAAGCCCTGATTTCTTGGGAACTACGTGCAGTGGGCTTACCCATTTTGAATCGGAGATGGGATAGATGAAGCCTGCGTCACACCATTTAGTGATCTCCTTTATGACGACGTCCCGAAGATTAGGGTTTAGCCTTCTCTGAAATTCGTGGGACGGCTTGGCATCTTCTTCCAAGTAGATGTGGTGTGAACACATGGCTGGATTTATCCCTCGGAGGTCTGATACGCTCCAACCAAGTGCCTTGCGGTTCTTTTCCAGAACCTCGAGAAGTCGAGATTCTTGATCCGGATTCAGCCTGCTGCTGATGATGACCGGATACATTTGCTCTTCACCCGCAAGGAAAGCATACTTCAGGCCTGCAGGAAGTGGCTTGAGTTCTGGTTTTGATCTGTCCACTTTATCTGTCACTTCAGATACCATGCCGGTGGTGGAATGTACTTTGAGGCTGTTGCCATCCTCATCATTCTGTTGAGATCCTGGAGATGCACCGAACGGTTCTGTGCTATGCGGATCATGTTCGGTCTGGAGTGAATGCTCAAGAAGATGCGCCTGCATCTGAGAATCTGTCTCCCAAGAATCATCGGAGCATATGCTGACTGCGCTTTCCAAGTCCTCCTCAAGAGTGAGGATTTCTCGAGTCCATGGATCGTCCAGTGATAACTCTGAATCTCTGATCTCTGCGATAAAATCACAGTCTGCTTCTGATGCTACCTAGCTCTCATCAGTCGTGGCATTCCGTTCTTTGTTCATGCTTATCGTGATTTGCTGGGTGTTCGAGCTGAAAGTGATCTTCCCAGACCCGTAATCAACCACGGCACCGAAAGTACGGAGGAATGGTCTGCCAAGGATGATAGGGGTCTGGAGCAGGGGTGCAGGTGAGTCCATATCAAGGACTACAAAGTCAGCTGGGAATTTCATCTCCTGCACGGTAACTATCACGTCTTCCAACAGACCTCGGGGCCGCTTGACGGATCGGTCAGCGAACTGAAGGATCATGTGTGTCTGCTTGAGCGTTCCCAGCCCGAATTCTTGCATTATAGACGAGGGCAGAAGGTTGATGTAAGAACCACTGTCAAGAAGAGTCCGCTTGAAAACCTGGTCAAAAATCACACAACTGATGAGAGGTGCTCCTGTATCATGCTTTTTCTGGGGGAGGTTGCTGATAGCTGCAACTGTGGCCATGGAGAGAACGTGCTTTTCTACTTCTCGGCGTATATTGTCTTGCGTTGGGCGACGCCTGTTAGTACATGCCTCTTTCAGTCCTTTCTTTACAGCTGGCATGTATTCCACAGCCTTCAATAAGGGAATCTCAACAGTCAATTTATCCAAAATCTCCACAACACCAGGATCAAACAATACCTTTTTTGTTTTGCAATTTTTTTGGATTTTTGTATTGCATGTGGAAAAGGAATATTCACATTACTCGCAGGAAAATTAGAGTTCCTATTTACATCAAAATCATCGCCCACAGAATGTTGTACATCCGGACTACAAAAAGGAGTACAAGCTTAATCAGAACATGCTGGTGCTGTTGGGCGATCAAAAAGAGTAGCATCGGCTCCATCGGCTGGCGAGGGATCGACTGCTGCTAGCGGCTACTCCAAGGCTGGCGCGGCTTTACTTCTGCTACACGTGTCTTTTTGGTGTTTTTGCTTTTGTTGATTTTTTTGTGTTTTTGGCTGGAGTTGTTGCTGACAAGGCACGACGGCTGGACTGGCTTCTCCTTCCTCTTCCTCCTCACCCGCCCCTGGAGCTGGCACGGCTGCGGAAGATGGCGATCCACCTGTATCTTTATTCACCCCACTGGTAGTAGCAGGCGGAGGCAAGGCCCTACCGCTCCTGCTCTTTCTTCTTGAAATTGTTGGGGTTGGCTTCGACCTGCGCCGGAATAGTGGTTCGGGTGGCGGTCAGGTCATCAAGCTGCTCTGTCATATCCGCTAGCCCTTTAACAAGCTGGGCCAGACAATCCATAGCGGGGTTCACAGAGGGCATTTCAGAAGATTCAGCGTGCAGACCACGCTGATGTTGGTTAGATGGATGTGGAGGCTGTTGTTGGTGGTGCTGCTGTGGTGGTGCAGGGAGTTGAAGCTGTTGGTACGACAGGAGAGGATACTGCTGATATTGTGGAGAGGGCGCAGCTGCGTACTGGTGATACGGCTGCGGATGGCGGTACTGCGGCTGCTGTTGATACGGAAAGTTCTGCCTCCATTGCTGTGCAAACTGGGGAGGCTGCTGGTACTGCTGGTGCTGCTGGGAGGATTGACCAAAACGACCACCCTGAGGTTGGTGGTACTGCCGGTTGACAAATTGCTGACCCTGGGGTTGTCCCTGAGGACGGGTCGGCTGTGCATCCTGAGTCCATACCCCATTTACTTCTTGAATTAGGGGTGGTGGTGGAAAGACTGGATCAGGCACAGGAAGGAACTCTGGTTGGTATACGACCATCTGCTGCTGCGGCGGGCCCTGGTCGGGAGCCTGCACGTAGTACACGTGCTGGACTGTCGGTGGCTGCTGGCTCGGCTGAGGCTGATGCTGCGGTTGCGGCTCGTCCTTCTTCTCAGCGGGAGCGTCTGATGGTGTAGCCGACTGGACAGAGTTGATCGTACCGACCAACAGCTCGAGGTACTTGTTGATCTGATCTAGCTAATCCAGGTTCTGGGTCCTCTTCTCGATCACAGTGAGTTTCTCGAGGTCCTGTGATCGCTTCTCAATGATATCTACCTTAGAGAGATGGCCCCCGATGATGCTGAGGTTGGAGCTCTCATCTCTCTCTGCTTCCTTGGATGCAGCCATGTGAACTTGTTTCTGGAGGATCTGGGGCTGCTTCTGGTATGCCTTGGATGAAGAGAGGGCGGCCTCTCCTTCGGCCATTTCTTCAAAAATCTGCCAGACAACATCTTCATCCTTGTTGAAATGGCAGCCCCCACATGCTGCGTCCACGAGCCTTTGGCTTTCAATGTTCAGTCCCCCAAAGAAATGCTGGACCAAGCTGGTCTTCGGGATATCATGATGGGGACACTTCTCCTGCAGATCAGTGAATCTCTCCCAAGCCTCGTGTACTGACTCATGTGCTCCTTGGGAGAAATTACTAATACGTGCTCGCATCTGGTTGAGCCGACCGAGAGGGTAGTATTTGTGCAGGAAGGCGGACTTCAACTCCTCCCAGGTCGTCATGACCTTTCCCATATGATTGACCCAATAGAGGGCCTTGTCCTGTAGACTGAAGGGGAAAGCCGTCATCTTTACAATGTCCAGAGGGACATTGGGATAGTGTGTGGTACGACAAATGCGGGAGAATTGCTGCAGGTGAATGTACGGCTCTTCGTTCGTGTTTCCATGAAAGGCAGGGAGAAGGGCTATGAACTGGGGCTTCAACTCAAAGTGAGCGTGTACCGGTGAAATGAGAATCCACTCGGTCATCTGGCTGTCTCCCGGATTGTATGTTTCTTTTAGTGTCGGCTTCGGTTGTGGTAATTCAAAGTCATCATCAGGAGGATCACCACCTCCACCTCCACCTCCTCCTCCCCGGCCTCCTCTGCCTCCTCCTCCATCGTCACGGTTCATCATGTCATTCAACTGCTGCTGCTGTGTAAGGGCCTGCTCGGTCAGCTGCTGTTGTATGGCCTGGATAGATGCCAGCAACTGTGCATTGACTTGGTTCTGATCTGGCACCTGTCCCTCTGGTATGGGTGGCTGCTGACCCTTGCCCTTTCCTCCTGGTGCCATGTCAGGGTCTGAGTCGGACGAAATGAACTCCGGAGTAGTCTCCAGGGCTCGCACTGTCTTCTATCTGCAGAATGAGATAGTCCGAATCAGATCACTTGCAATTAACTTTCAGCTGCCGTGATTAAGCAGGAATTCAGGTCAACCCCAGCATGTTGTGAATGGGAAAGGGATGTAGACTGTAATCGACTCCCATTCACAACGGCGAAAGCGGGACAAAAGTGATCCCGGTTTATTGGGTGGCCAAGAGAAGGGTAGAAAACGAGGAGTCTGGAGATCGATCCGCAAAGTCCGGATCGGGTTCTCAGGAATCGCCTCGAAATTATTGGCAAAGTTGAGTCTATGGAATCGATGTAGGTGTCGGCATGGTCCCGACGAAACCATCCATGGATCAACTTCGCGAAGCAAGAGAATGTCGGATTGTTGGAAGAATGATACGATGGTCAACGAGGAATAAAAGGAGTGTAAAACAGTAGAAAGGCTCGGTTGAGCGGGGTGGTCAAAGGGAAACACAACAAAATGTGCGCAAATGCGCGGGACTTGATCTTTGAACCTTAATCTAGATTCATACAAACACAATACAAAAATCGGGTTCACCAACTCACGCCATGTGAAGCCGTGAAAGTTCGGCTATTTATTATCTTTTCATTTTTAGAGTTGTGATTTTCAGGCATATCTTATAACAAGTCCTTAGTACGCTACCCTATAGGAGAGAGAGTACTGCCGGAAGAGTATCCTGTACTTTTCCTCCTCCTGTGTAACCTGTAGTCTGTACTTTTTGGAGTCCTCGTAACCCTTCCTGGATCCCTACTCAGCCAAAGAAAAGAGAGAGGAAGCCGATAGGCGAAACCAATACTTCGGTTCTCGCTCGCAACGGAATCACCCGTGAGCGTGCAAGAACCTACTCGGACGCAGGACAATGAGACAGACACCCCCGTGAAGGCGTGGCCTATGCTCAATACTTCGGACAGGGTCGATGCTCTCACAACAGAGAGTCACCATTGGTGACCAAGTCCTACTCGCCTACGTACGATAGAAGCGTCATTACTTCGGAAATCCAGGCGATACACAAGGCAATTGCATACTGGGTTTTGGGCTTTAATCCTTAGGGGTCGCACTCGCTCAAGGGAGTAGGGTTTTGGTCCCCCTCCAAGGTACCTGAAAACAATGAGGGCTTTATAAACCCCGTACAATGATAGTCCTTTACGAATTTTAATTAAGGTCAAAGTTTATTTAGCAGTCCCCTTGTTTTACTTTTTTGGGTTTTCACTTTTTTTAGATCTGTTTCATACCAGCGCCTAACGTTTTTGTAGATTTTTGTTTAAGTCCTAGGTGCTCAAAATCAGAGGGAGATAGCGGAAAAGTCGTGCAAGTGGTTCCATGATGGAAATCTCACCATTGAACCGAATGATGCATGCTGAGTTAGATTACTTACAGTGCATCCCAGCTCTCTCCATGTGGTATGCAAAACAGAATTTTTAAACCTATCTACATGTCGGTATGCAAGGCACAAAATCGCCCTAAACATAAGCAGCTATTAATCGTGAAGAACCATAAGCCGCTAATTCATCTCTAGCCCAAGAGAGTCCGGTCTTGGCTCACCCCTCCTCTGCTCAACAAATTGAGGGTAGGAGAAAGCACTTTACAGGGTTCTCTACGGCACAGAGGGCTAAGAGACAAATTAACAACTTGTTTAATTTTGACTAGATCCAAGCGAAGTAGACTATAGGAACATGCATTCTTATTAATGTTTGGACCTAGCTACCGAGTCAAGCAACCTATATCTAGGGGCTCCAAGCACATAAAACAAAATAAAAGAAAGGCGGAAAGCTCAAAACTTCGGAAAACAAAATAAAAGAAGGCGATGAAAACTCGAAAAGCCGCGATGAGGCCCCTAGGTGAACAATCACCCGGGCACTGGACCTCATTGTGAAGAGTAGAGTCATGTTTATATACATGCCAAAATAGTCTCTCTCTCTCACCATAAATTACAAAATAAATACTCCTAAGTGTCTAGCCTATCTAATGCACATCTCCTTTCTTCTTTGGTGCACTCTCCAGATGGTCATGAGAAGAAGACCATCCTCCTCCAAGCTTGGTTGCATTGGCCTCCTAAGAAGCCATCCTCGCGTGGCGGTCCCTCGCATCAAAGTCACAAAAAGAATGCATTAGTAGAGCTCAATCAACTAAATAGAGCAGAGAAAATAATCACAATAAATGAAGAAATGAAGCATGGTGATTAATAGCAATAAAAATAGCTGCTCACAAAAATGAATAATAAATCAAGAATCTTTTTATACAAGAATGACAACATGAATTAGGCTATGCTCATTGCTCCCCGGCAACGTTGCCATCTGATAACAGGGGTACTTCCAAAAGGGTCACCATGAATAAATAATACAAGGGTTGTCGCTGAGGCGACCACTCATGGAATACCCGGGTTGATCAGCAATTAACCCACAATCCAAAGAATACAACAATCAAGCTCAAAATAAATGTGAATTAATCTTTATTTACTCTACCATAAAATGTACAGTGACAAGTATGTAGAGGTCGACCCATAGAGAGCAATACAGAATGTCATAGCCTACATGTAAATCACAGTCATCCTTGTGTGGGTTTTTGATTTTATTATTATTATTATTATTATTGTTAATTTTTAATAATATAATTAGGTAATATGTATATATATAATATAAATAAAAATATATGTATACCCATAGAGGGTTAGTATATAGCTTATAATACATGCAATATATATATGTATATAGGTATATCTAAATATAATAAAATAAATATATATATTTTTCTTTTTTTTATATTAAGACTAATGAGAATACATATAAATAATTACATATATATATATAATATTTTTTCTCTTTTTTTTGGATATATAGATATATATACATAAAGGGGGTATTATAATATTCACAAAAATACTCAAAAATAGTCAAAAATTCAGGAATAAAGTTGTTTTGGGATTTTCATGGTTTTTTACTATTTTTATGATTTTTGGGTATTTTTGAAACATTTTTAGTATTTTTAAATAACTAAATAATAGCAAACAGTGGACTAGGCACTGGCTGTCACGAAAATAGATATTAAAAATAGCTAACACCTTCAAAAATTTTCCACACTAATTTTCTAATAAAGGTAATAAAATATAGCATAAATAGGGCCTGAGTTATATTTTCTGATTTTTCTTTGGTTTTTAATATTTTTTTTGAAGTTTTTGAGTATTTTTGAATTGTTAGGGTTTTCCTTTTGAGATTTTTAGGGATTTTTGGACAGACACTAATGTAGGTCAAAATACACCATAGGTAATTTTTTTTGGAATTTTTCGAGGCATTTTCATATTTTTTTGGGGTTTTCTAAGTTAGACACTGAATAAAAGGCATGTTTTTGATTTTTAATAAATGCAAAAATGAACAAAATGCAAAACTAAAAATATGGCGTTCAAAATGCACGACTAAACAGGAGCTTAAGTCTATTTTTACAAGATTTTTCGATTTAATATGGAGCACAAAATAAATAGACAAAGCATTCAAAAATTAAATGGCCTGGCAGGGGTATTTCTGCAAATAAAATAGTTGACAGGGGCATACATGCAAAAATCACCATAAAAATACACTTTAACTTTTATTTTCAGGACCATTTAATAAATACAGAAACCCGGCGGGGTTTAGATGCAAAATTTCACGCGCCTCACGTGGTTGCTGCACGTGAGGCGTGGAAGGACTAAAATGCAAATCTTAAAACGTCGGGGGTCCTTCCGCAAAATATACATTTTATTTACAACTGAGACTTTTATTTTCGGCATTAAATAGTAAATACAAAAAGTAGAGGGGCTTGATATGAAATTTACCCCTAAACAAAGCTTTTCATCCGATGGCGCAGCTCTCTTCACGTGCCACGCGTCGCTACCTCCTAGCCCGATGACGCTTCGCCGATGGGAGGCTGAGATTAGATCAGCCAAGCTGATCTGACGGTGGATGCGATGCTCCATCGGACGGCTCCTGCTGGATCTGGGACGAGCCCTTCGATCTGACGGTTCTGAAGATGCCTGGAAGAACGAGGAGGAAGCTCGCCCCCGGCGAGCTTCGATCGGGTAGCTCAGGCTCCTCCGGGCGTCTTCCTCGCCTCTGACGCGCTCTACTCGAAGCTGATGACATCCCGCGTCGATTGGTGGTACTTTCATGGCTCATGGGGGTCCGAGTCGATGGAGCGAGGTCGGAGAAGAAAGGGGCCCTCAGGAACCTCTTCCTGGTTCAATGCGAGCCTATTTGGGCTCGATTCTTCGATATCCCTGCACAGGAAGAACCGCGGGCGAGAGAGCTTTCTCCTCGACCCGGGGTTTGGAAGCCGCAACGCAAAAATGAGGTGGGCGGAGGGGCTCCGGCGAACGGCGGAGGAGGAGCCCCGATTCGCCAGGACCTAGAGTCCTGGGTTGGACAAATGTGCGCAATAGATGGAGAAGGCATAGAGGAACGAGATGGGGTGAACGAGGCGGTCGGAGACAGTCAGAACCACGGTGGAGAAGTCGCCGGAGCTGAGCTCCGGCGAACTTCGAATTTCGATTTTTAAGCTACATGCAAGAATTAAAACCTAATCTAATGACTGGAATGAAAAAACTAACATCTAAGACTAACTAAAAATGCATAGAAGGTCAGCTCTTATACCTGGGGGCCTCCAGGGAGCAGGGCGGACGCCGGAGCTCCGCCGCGTCAAAATCTCCTTCCTCCGACCGAGTCAAGATGCTGGGCTACTCCCCTGTCACGAGGAACAATCCAGGAGAAAGATCTAGGCGTTAGGTTGGAATAAAAGTGGCCAAATTCGAGGAAGGAGGCGGAGCTTGTTATTTATAAACATTGGCAAGAGGCCTTATTACCCGGCGATTATTAACTGATCCAATGAGCATCTCGTTGATCTATGATTTTGGCGGGCATCATGGAAGATTAGGGAACAATTCTTGTGAAGGAAGCGTTGTCGATTGATGGATGGTGTGCCCGGGAAAAAGGCATGAAATCAGGGGAATGGACAGTTCAGAGACGCCAGGCGAGGGATGGGACAGTTGACCCGGGAGTCAACGAAGGCCGGCGCCTCATTGGGCCACGTCAGCCGCTACGAGACAAAATAGAAGACCTGATTAGAGATTGATTTATTTTACACCCTAAATGATTTTATTAATTTTTTCTTATAAAAAAATGTGTATTATTTCATCTAGTATTTATTTATGATTTTTATTGAATTTTTCGAGGTGTTTTATTATAGTTTTATTTGGATAATGTGTATATGCATGTATTTACATGTATTTTTATGTATTTTATTTTTAATTTGTTTATTTTCTTTTATTATTTTATTGGCTTATTTTATAAATTTATAATTTATTTTTGTGAGTATAAAGGTATTTTTGTTTGATTTTTATGAGTTTATTTATATTTTTAAATAAATAGATATAGGTGTATGTAGGTATACTTGTAGGTATTTTATCTATGTATTTTGTATACTTAATTTATTTATTGTATTTTCTTGATTTTTATTTTGGTTTTGTATTTTTAATGAGTTATGTATAATGTATACATTATTATAAAAATATAAAAGAGCAAAAGAATCAAGGATTAAACCCTTTTTATTTATAGATAGGTACATAGCATAGGTATTTTGTCTATGAATTTGTAGACTTATTTTATTTTACAAATTAATTTTGGTTTTCTTTAACTTCTCTCATGTGTATGCATTATGTACATTATTTACAAAATTCTAAAAATATGAATTTATACAAATAATGAATATTGAATAAAATGAACATTTTAATCAGTCCTATATACTAGGAGGGACAAAAACCTAACTTATGCATATGGACTCCAAAAATCATGAAATCAATTTTATTAAATAGTTTATGGAATGCTATATACAATTAAAGGTGAGTTTGGGTGATTTGGAGTTTTTATTTGCAAGATATGGGTCTGCGAAGTTGAGATTTTGGCTTTTTATTCTGTGTATAAAATGTACACTGGGGATTATTTTTGTACAAACTCAATTTTGTATTTTTATTCATATTATTATCTACACCTTTCACGTACAAAGTTTCTTTATTTGATGAATAAATAATTATGTACAAAATAGGTATCAAAAATGCATAAATAAATGCATGAATAAATGAGGTATTTATTGTACACTGGCCCTTATCTCCCCCTACTTTATTCCTTGTCGACCAATACCATGCTGGCCTTGGTCTCGGGGTTTGGGTCATAAAATATCTACAATAATTTATTCCTTTTTCTTTTCTCCTCTTTATTCTATAATTTTGGCAGTAAAACCTTATTTGATGTAAACTAAATACAATGAATAATGAATGCTATTATGTACAATTTGATGCCATTTACATGCATTTGGTGGGGTTTTTGAGGCCAAAATGATAGAATAAAGGTGATGAAATGGAGATTCATCACCCCCTATACTTGCCTTTGCTAGTCCCTAGCAAACACTTATGCAATAAGTACAAAAAGAATAAAGAAACGAAAAAGGAGAATAAAAGAGAGATAGAATGAATAAAGGTGCTTTCAGTGCAATGCATGTTCTTACAAAATCTGAATTTGGAGCTACTGTCAGACCTTGGGTGTGAATGTGTGTGGAACCTAGTCGGGAACCAGCTCTAAAATACAACAGCCTTCGATAGTCACAGAACTCGGTTCAACCCACCTCAATAGCTGGGTCAGAAATGATCTACATCATACGCAAACCCTTATAACTATGTAGCTGACTTGTACGGTGTAAGTGATAGTGGCTCTCCCCAACTGAAATGATAAAGGAGCTGACTTCTCCAGAATGACAACCCGATGATTCCCCAATCCAACAGCTCTTTCCTCGAGGAGCAGGGTATTCCCTTCTAAGTTCAAGTGGCAACCAGCTCAAGAGGAGGGGGTGAAGAGAAGAATGGACGGTAGCCAGTGTAGCTACCTATCCCGGGATGCAAGACCAGTGTAGTCAAGTCATCCAGCTGCAGGCTCACATATTTGTCTTTGGAACTCAAGCTTGCTTATAGACTTTGTACATACTTTGCAGGCATTTTATTTTTTTTTTGTACAGGCCTGACCATTTTTTTTCAACATACTATTCACAGCAGCATTTACATAAGGAGTTTTTCCTCTTGAGCCAGTAGACTATCCCTCTTTTGAAGCTTTATCGCAACCCACATCTCCTGTCTTTAGACCTCATGGCTATTGAATCAGGTTGGGGTGCACTTCCCTCCCTAGACGAGGACGAATGTTTCCACCCGTGTGCGTCTCAGACTAGCAAATCCAACCCCCTCACCACTCCAACTGAGTTGAGCCAAGTGAAGGGTGCAAGTGTCCAAGTTAGGTCACGGTCGGTAAGAGTCGTACGTGTGTCTCGAAAAGTTCTAGTTAGTCCACTGAGGTGACTTGAACCCAGCCCTGATTTCTCAAAGAATTAAATCTGCATAGACCTGAAGTACCTTAAACCTAGTTCCCATAAGGTTCCAGTGCAGTTAGGTGCGGTAAGGTCCGACCAAGCTCTAATTTGAGACTTTATTAGACTGATTCAATCATCAAGCTCACTCAAAAAGAATATGAATGGTATGCTTATGCTATGCACAATGAATGATGCAAATTTTTTACAAAAAGTTTGGAAAGAATCAAAGAATGTTTTTACACAAAGAATTTTTGCAAATAAACTAAGAACTGGACATACACAAAAAGTATATACAATTATTTACACGGGTGTGCTGCTTTACAAAATGTATGAATTTCTACAAACTTTATATGTTTGAATGGAGTAGTTTATTTAAAACTGTACAGAAAGAATTGTATGTGTCTTATTTATGATTTACAAGAGTTTGTAAGAGTGTTCTTATTAGGTTTTGAAAATACTTTTGCAAACTATAGTACACAATAATTTTCGCAATCATTTACACACATTTGAAATCTATTTTTGCAAAGATTTGTCACACTATATATGTATAATTTTCACAATAGTTTTGACTAGCATTTTTCAAAATATTTGCACATAGGTTTTTCAAATCCTTTCTTTCACACAAAGAAAAATTTTGCGATCAAAATGTTTTCACATATTTGAAATCATTTCACATCAAATTTTTCAAAACTGGTCACACTATTTTTCAAAGCATACTGTATAGGTATCTGATTTATTAATCAGTATGTACAAAAGAAGAAAAATAGTATTTGGTGTATAATATGGTTTTGGTTCTTTTAGGCTTTGTTTGGGCCTATTTATTGTTTACAAATGAGAGATTTTTGTGCGGACTCCTCAGACTTAATCAAGAACCATTTTCACAAGGATTTTGGAAACTATAGTCCAAAATAATTTTGCAAACATGTTCACGCATTTGAAAATCCTTTTACAAAGGTTTACACAGCATAGATAGATTTTTTCAAAACCATTTTGTCAATCAAATTTTTCACAATCATTTGCACACTGATTTTCATACATTTTTGGTTTCACTCAAAGAAAATAAATTTTACACACAAAACTAATTTTTCAAACATTGAATACTTGTACACACTATTTTCAAACAAATTTCACAAGATTTTTCAAAAGAGAATGTTTTGTACAAAACACTTTTCTGATTCAATAATCAGTACAATTACAAAGAGTCTGAGGAACTCACAATCATCTTTCATTATTATAAAGCTACTTTTTACATTTTATTTTATGTTGAAGTGATATTTTAATTTTCAGTATGAGTTATGGCTTTCAGTATATACATGGTATATACGACCCCCTATACTTAGCTTGAGCTATGTCCTCATAGATCGAAAGGAAAAGCAAAGACATAACTCG
The DNA here is from genome assembly GCA_037367405.1 of Ottelia alismoides. NCBI lineage: Eukaryota > Viridiplantae > Streptophyta > Magnoliopsida > Alismatales > Hydrocharitaceae > Ottelia > Ottelia alismoides. Next base: position 298,155 of record JAZKJV010011836.1, on the reverse strand, counting down.
TACTGAGTATAGACAGATCTAAAGAGAACTATGAATAAAATGAATGAATGAGAAGTTGACCGTCCCCCTTATACTTAGGATCAAATAATTCTAAGTATAGCAGACTGTACAAAAAGCAGGGAGGGTCAAGGTTGGGAAAATGCAGATCGTACTCAGATTGTCCCCCCCTATACTTAGGGTAAGATACTCCTAAGTATAGACAAGAAGAGGAGACAATGGAGAGGATCGAAATGAAATGAAAAACTCGGGGTGCACATTCCCCCTATACTTAGGACCAAGTACGTCCTAAGTATAGAAAACTGTCTACAAGGGCGGCACCTTTTGTTACGAACAAGAAAATAGAAAATGAAAAGAAGAAAAGAAGAAAATCAGATAAATAGTTGTTGAATGGCATAGTCTGAATCTTTCGATACCGCAGGTGCTGTGAAGGTGTCATCATGGTGCATTAGCTGAATAGAGTCAACAACGGCCAAGAATGCATCTGGTTCGAGGTAAGGCTTCAGTAGTTGGCCGTTGACGACGAAGGGCTGTGCGTCAGGAGACAAATCTGATATCGCGATACTGCCATTGTCACACACCTCACAAACTCGGAATAGCCCTGTCCACTTACTCTTTAATTTGCCTGGAAATATCCGTAACTTTGCATCAAACAGCCACACTTTCTGTCCAACGCCGAAGGTCTTTCGTCTGATGTGCCGGTCATGCCAGCGTTTCACTTTCTCCTTGTACATCAAGGTGTTATCGTATGCACAGTCTCGGAATTCCACGAGCTTGTTCAGATCGTCTTTTCTCTTCTGACCACTTCTCCGTGAGTCCAAGTTACAATTGCTGATTGCCCAAAGAGATTTATGAATTAATTCCACAGGTAGATGGCATGGTTTCCCATATACAAGACGGTAGGGCGACATGCCCAAGGGAGACTTGTAGGCGGTTCTGTAAGCCCAAAGAGCTGGGTCCAAGAGTTGAGACCAGTCTTTTCTGTTTGGCCTAACAAGTTTCTGCAATATGGTCTTGATTTCTCTGTTTGATAGCTCCGCCATGCCATTGGTCTGCGGATGATAAGGAGATGCGACACGATGATCGATGTCGTATTCCTTCGTTAATTTCTTGACTTCTTTGTTGATGAAATGGCTACCCCCATCTGAGATGAGAATCTTTGGTATCCCAAACTGCGAAATGATGTTCTTCTTCATAAACTGGCAAACTGTTTTGCTGTCGGCGGCTCGGGCGGGAATAGCTTCAACCCAACGACTCATGTAATCGACGGCAAGAAGGATGTGCTCAAAACCTTGACTGTTAGGGAAAGATCCCATGAAGTCAATGCCCCATGCATCGAAAACGTCTGCTATCTGAATGATTTTCAGAGGCATTGAATCTTTGGCAGTGAGTGTACCTTTCAGTCGCTGACAGTCAATACATCTTTTAACAAATTCTGCTGCATCCTTGAATAATGTGGGCCACCAGAAGCCACACTGCAATACTTTAGCTGCCGTATAATCTCCAGAATGGTGCCCACCAGATTCGAGCGAATGACAATGCTCGAGGACACTTGATTGCTCCGTCTGAGGGATGCACCGGCGCCAAATACAATCTGCTCCTTCTCTGAATAAAAGAGGATCTTCGTAGAAGCGGATGGTCGACATGAATTTGTTCTTCTGATTCTTCGTCCAATCCGAAGGTATTACCCCAGAGGCGAGGTAATTGACAATGTCAGCATACCAAGGGAGAGAATCCACTGCTAAGATAGCTTCGTCAGGGAAGGTTTCTGTGATTGGTGCATTGCTCAGAGGGGACTCATGCTGCTCTATTCTGGATAGATGGTCTGCTACCACATTCTGAACTCCAGGTTTGTCTTTGATTTCCAGATCGAATTCCTGGAGGAGAAGGATCCAACGAATCAGTCTTGCCTTGGCATCCTTCTTCTGCTGTAGGTACCGGATAGCAGAGTGGTCCGTGAAAATTGTGACCTTCGACCCCAACAAATAGGATCTGAACTTCTCTAAGGCGAAAACCACAGCCAGCAGTTCTTTCTCTATCACTGTATGATTTCTTTGAGCTTCATCTAATGTTTTGCTTGCATAGTGAATGGCATAGGGCGCCTTATCTTTCCTCTGTCCAAGAACAGCTCCGACTGCAAAATCTGACGCATCGGTCATTATCTCAAATGGAAGAGTCCAGTCGGGAGGCTGTAAGATTGGAGCCTAGTGATAAGCTCCTTCAACTGATTGAAAGCAAGGAGAACTGGCTGATCAACAATGAAATCGGTTTCCTTGCACAAAAGTTCTGTTAGAGGTCGGGCAATGCGGCTGAAGTCCTTGATAAATCGTATGTAAAATGCCACATGCCCCAGGAATGAACTCACATTCTTTACTGACTGAGGTGGCTGAAGGTTTGAAATGGCATCCACCTTGGCCGGGTCGACTTCCATGCCACGTTTGGAAACGACATGGCCCAGCACAATACCTTCTGTGACCATAAAGTGGCTCTTTTCCCATGAGAGCACTAAATTGACTTCACGGTACTTCTGAAGCACTCTGTCTAGGTGCTCAAGACAAGAATCGAAACGATCACCATAGACAGAGAAATCATCCATGAACACCTCGAGAAAACTGCCTACCATCTCGGCGAAGACTGCTAGCATGTATCTTTGGAAGGTTGCGGGTGCATTGCATAATCCAAAGGGCATCCTCTTGAAGGCGTAGGTGCCGAACGGGCAAGTGAAGGTAGTCTTCTCTTGATCTTCAGGGGCGATCGCCACTTGGTTGTACCCGGAGTACCCATCCAGAAAGCAGAAGAACTCCTTGCCTGCTAATCTCTCCAGAACTTGATCAATGAATGGCAAGGGAAAGTGGTCCTTCTTGTTTGCTGCATTGAGTCGGCGGTAGTCAACACACACCCGCCAGGAGGTCGGTACCCGAGTAGAAATTTCCTTTCCTTTGTCATTTGTGACCACGGTAAGCCCTGATTTCTTGGGAACTACGTGCAGTGGGCTTACCCATTTTGAATCGGAGATGGGATAGATGAAGCCTGCGTCACACCATTTAGTGATCTCCTTCATGACGACGTCTCGAAGATTAGGGTTTAGCCTTCTCTGAAATTCGCGGGACGGCTTGGCATCTTCTTCCAAGTAGATGTGATGTGAACACAGGGCTGGATTTATCCCTCGGAGGTCTGATACGCTCCAACCAAGTGCCTTGCGGTTCTTTTCCAGAACCTCGAGAAGTCGAGATTCTTGATCCGGATTCAGTCTGCTGCTGATGATGACCGGATACATTTGCTCTTCACCCGCAAGGGAAGCATACTTCAGGCCTGCAGGAAGTGGCTTGAGTTCTGGTTTTGATCTGTCCACTTTATCTGTCACTTCAGATACCATGCCGGTGGTGGAATGTACTTTGAGGCTGCTGCCATCCTCATCATTCTGTTGAGATCCCGGAGATGCACCGAACGGTTCTGCGCTAAGCGGATCATGTTCGGTCTGGAGTGAATGCTCAAGAAGATGCGCCTGCATCTGAGAATCTGTCTCCCAAGAATCATCGGAGCATATGTTGACTGTGCTTTCCAAGTCCTCCTCAAGAGTGAGGATTTCTCGGGTCCATGGATCGTCCAGTGATAACTCTGAATCTCTGATCTCTGCGATAAAATCACAGTCTGCTTCTGATGCTACCTGGCTCTCATCAGTCGTGGCATTCTGTTCTTTGTTCATGTTTATCGTGATTTGCTGGGTGTTCGAGCTGAAAGTGATCTTCCCAGACCCGTAATCAACCACGGCACCTGAAGTACGGAGGAATGGTCTACCAAGGATGATAGGGGTCTGGAGCAGGGGTGCAGGTGAGTCCATATCAAGGACTACAAAGTCAGCTGGGAATTTCATCTCCTGCACGGTAACTATCACGTCTTCCAACAGACCTCGGGGCCGCTTGACGGATCGGTCAGCGAACTGAAGGATCATGCGTGTCTGCTTGAGCGTTCCCAACCCGAATTCTAGCATTATAGACGAGGGCAGAAGGTTGATGGAAGAACCACTGTCAAGAAGAGTCCGCTCGAAAACCTGGTTAAAAATCACACAACTGATGAGAGGTGCTCTTGTATCATGCTTTTTCTGGGGGAGGTTGCTGATAGCTGCAACTGTGGCCATGGAGAGAACGTGCTTTTCTACTTCTCGGCGTCTATTGTCTTGCGCTGGGCGACGCCTGTTAGTACATGCCTCTTTCAGTCCTTTCTTTACAGCTGGCATGTATTCCACAGCCTTCAATAAGGGAATCTCAACAGCCAATTCACAACATCAGGATCAGACAATACCTTTTTGCCTTTTGCAATTTTTTTGGATTTTTGTATTGCATGCGGAAAAGGAATATTCACATTACTGGCAGGAAAATTAGAGTTCTTATTTACATCAAAATCATCGCCCACAGAATGTTGTACATCCGGACTACAAAAAGGAGTACAAGCTGAATCAGAACATGATGGTGCTGCTGGGCGATCAAAAAGAGTAGCGTCGGCTCCATCGGCTGGCGAGGGATCGGCTGTTGCTAGCAGCTCCTCCAAGGCTGGTGCGGCTTTACTTCTGCTACAAGCGTCTTTTTGGTGTTTTTGCTTTTGCTGATTTTTTTGTGTTTTTGGCTGGAGTTGCTGCTGACAAGGCACGACGGCTGGACTGGCTTCTCCTTCCTCTTCCTCCTCACCCGCCCCTGGAGCTGGCACGGCTGATGCGGAAGATGACGATCCACCTGTTTCTTTATTCACCCCACCGGTAGTAGCAGGCGGAGGCAAGGCCCTACCGCTCCTGCTCTTTCTTCTTGAAATTGTTGGGGTTGGCTTCGACCTGCGCCGGAATAGTGGTTCGGGTGGCGGTCAGGTCATCAAGCCGCTTTGTCATATCCGCTAGCCCTTTGACAAGCTAGGCCAGACAATCCATAGTGGGGTTCACAGAGGGCATTTCAGAAGATTCAGCTTGCAGACCACGCTGATGTTGGTTAGATGGGTGGGGAGGCTGTTGTTGGTGGTGCTGCTGTGGTGGTGCAGGAAGTTGAAGCTGTTGGTACGACGGGAGAGGATACTGCTGATATTGTGGAGAGGGCGCAGCCGCGTACTGGTGATACGGCTGCGGATGGTGGTACTGCGGCTGCTGTTGATACGGAAAGTTCTGCCTCCATTGTTGTGCAAACTGGGGAGGCTGCTGGTACTGCTGGTGCTGCTGGGAGGATTGACCAAAACGACCACCTTGAGGTTGGTGGTACTGTCGGTTGGCAAATTGCTGACCCTGGGGTTGTCCCTGAGGACGGGTCGGCTGTGCATCCTGAGTCCATACCCCATTTACTTCTTGAATTAGGGGTGGTGGTGGAAAGACTGGATCAGGCACAGGAAGGAACTCTGGTTGGTATATGACCATCTGCTGCTGCGGCGGGCCCTGGTCGGGAGCCTGCACGTAGTACACGTGCTGGACTGCCGGTGGCTACTGGCTCGGCTGAGGCTGATGCTGCGGTTGCGGCTCGTCCTTCTTCTCAGCGGGAGCATCTGATGGTGTAGCCGACTGGACAGAGTTGATCGTACCGACCAACAGCTCGAGGTACTTGTTGATCTGATCTAGCTTATCCAGGTTCTGGGTCCTCTTCTCGATTACAGCGAGTTTCTCGAGGTCCTGTGATCGCTTCTCAATGATATCTACCGTAGAGAGATGGCCCCCGATGATGCTGAGGTTGGAGCTCTCATCTCTCTCTGCTTCCTTGGATGCAGCCATGTGAACTTGTTTCTGGAGGATCTGGGGCTGTTTCTGGTATGCCTTGGATGAAGAGAGGGCGGCCTCTCCTTCGGTCGTTTCTTCAAAAATCTGCCAGACAACATCTTCATCCTTGTTGAAATGGGAGCCCCCACATGCTGCGTCCACGAGCCTTTGGCTTTCAATGTTCAGTCCCCCAAAGAAATGCTGGACCAAGCTGGTCTTCGGGATATCATGATGGGGACACTTCTCCTGCAGATCAGTGAATCTCTCCCAAGCCTCGTGTACTGACTCATGTGCTCCTTGGGAGAAATTACTAATACGTGCTCGCATCTGGTTGAGCCGACCGAGAGGGTAGTATTTGTGCAGGAAGGCGGACTTCAACTCCTCCCAGGTCATCACGACCTTTCCCATATGATTGACCCAATAGAGGGCCTTGTCCTGTAGACTGAAGGGGAAAGCCGTCATCTTTACAATGTCCAGAGGGACATTGGGATAGTGTGTGGTACGACAAATGCGGGAGAATTGCTGCAGGTGAATGTACGGCTCTTCGTTCGTGTTTCCATGAAAGGCAGGGAGAAGGTCTATGAACTGGGGCTTCAGCTCAAAGTGAGCGTGTACCGGTGGAATGAGAATCCACTCGGTCATCTGGGTGTCTCCCGGATTGTATGTTTCTTTTAGTGTCAGCTTCGGTTGTGGTAATTCAAAGTCATCATCAGGAGGATCACCACCTCCACCTCCTCCTCCCAGGCCTCCTCTGCCTCTGCCTCCTCCTCCATCGTCATGGTTCATCATGTCATTCAACTGCTGCTGCTGTGTAAGGGCCTGCTCGGTCAGCTACTGTTGTATGGCCTGGATAGATGCCAGCAACTGTGCATTGACTTGGTTCTGATCTGGCACCTGTCCCTCTGGTATGGGTGGCTGCTGACCCTTGCCCTTTCCTCCTGGCGCCATGTCAGGGTCTGAGTCGGACGAAATGAACTCCAGAGTAGTCTCCAGGGCTCGCACTGTCTTCTATCTGCAGAATGAGATAGTCCGAATCAGATCACTTGCAATTAACTTTCAGCTGTCGTTATTAAGCTGGAATTCAGGTCAACCCCAGCATGTTGTGAATGGGAAAGGGATGTAGACTGTAATCGACTCCCATTCACAACGGCGAAAGCGGGACAAAAGTGATCCCGGTTTATTGGGTGGCCAAGAGAAGGCTAGAAAACGAGGAGTCTGGAGATCGATCCGCAAAGTCCGGATCGGGTTCTCGGGAATCGCCTCGAAATTATTGGCGAAGTTGAGTCTATGGAATCGATGTAGGTGTCGGCATGGTCCCGACGAAACCATCCATGGATCAACTTCGTGAAGCAAGAGAATGTCGGATTGTTGGAAGAATGATACGATGGTCAACGAGGAATAAAAGGAGTGTAAAACAGTAGAAAGGCTCGGTTGAGCGGGGTGGTCAAAGGGAAACACAACAAAATGTGCGCAAATGCGCGGGACTTGATCTTTGAACCTTAATCTAGATTCATACAAACACAATACAAAAATCGGGTTCACCAACTCACGCCATGTGAAGCCATGAAAGTTCGGCTATTTATTATCTTTTCATTTTTAGAGTTGTGATTTTCATGCATATCTTATAACAAGTCCTTAGTACGCTACCCTATAGGAGAGAGAGTACTGCCGGAAGAGTATCCCGTACTTGTCCTCCTCCCGTGTAACCTGTAGTCTGTACTTTTTGGAGTCCTTGTAACCCTTCCCGGATCCCTACTCAGCCAAAGAAAAGAGAGAGGAAGCCGATAGGCGAAACCAATACTTTGGTTCTCGCTCGCAACGGAATGACCCGTGAGCGTGCAAGAACCTTCTCGGACGCAGGACAATGAGACAGACACCCCCGTGAAGGTGTGGCCTATGCTCAATACTTCGGACAGGGTCGATGCTCTCACAACAAAGAGTCACCATTGGTGACCAAGTCCTACTCGCCTACGTACGATAGAAGCGCCATTACTTCGGAAATCCAGGCGATACACAAGGCAGTTGCAGACTGGGTTTTGGGCTTTAATCCTTAGGGGTCGCACTCGCTCAAGGGAGTAGGGTTTTGGTCCCCCTCCAAGGTACCTGAAAACAATGAGGGCTTTATGAACTCGGTACAATGATAGTCCTTTACGAATTTTAATTAAGGTCAAAGTTTATTTAGCAGACCCCTTGTTTTAATTTTTTGGGTTTTCACTTTTTTTTGGATCTGTTTCATACCAGCGCCTAACGTTTTTGTAGATTTTCGTTTAAGTCCTAGGTGCTCAAAATCAGAGGGAGATAGCGGAAAAGCCGTGCAAGTGGTTCCATGATGGAAATCTCACCATTGAACCGAATGATGCATGCTGAGTTAGAAGACTTACAGTGCATCCCAGCTCTCTCCATGTGGTATGCAAAACAGAATTTTTAAACCTATCTACATGTCGGTATGCAAGGCATAAAATCGCCCTAAACATAAGCTGCTATTAATCGTGAAGAACCATAAGCCGCTAATTCATCTCTAGCCCAAGAGAGTCCGGTCTTGGCTCACCCCTCCTCTGCTCAACAAATTGAGGGAAGGAGAAAGCGCTTTACAGGGTTCTCTACGGCACAGAGGGCTAAGAGACAAATTAACAACTTGTTTAATTTTGACTAGATCCAAGCGAAGTAGACTATAGGAACATGCATTCTTATTAATGTTTGGACCTAGCTACCGAGTCAAGCAACCTATATCTAGGGGCTCCAAGCACATAAAACAAAATAAAAGAAAGGCAGAAAGCTCAAAACTTCGGAAAACAAAATAAAAGAAGGCGATGAAAACTCAAAAAGCCGCGATGAGGCCCCCAGGGAACAATCACCCGGGCACTGGACCTCATTGTGAAGAGTAGAGTCCTGTTTATATACATGCCAAAATAGTCTCTCTCTCACCATAAATTACAAAATAAATACTCCTAAGTGTCTAGCCTATCTAATGCACATCTCCTTGCTTCTTTGGTGCACTCTCCAGATGGTCATGAGAAGAAGACCATCCTCCTCCAAGCTTGGCTGCATTGGCCTCCTAAGAAGCCATCCTCGCGTGGCGGTCCCTCGCATCAAAGTCACAAAAAGAATGCATTAGTAGAGCTCAATCAATTAAATAGAGCAGAGAAAATAATCACAATAAATGAAGAAATGAAGCATGGTGATTAATAGCAATAAAAATAGCTGCTCACAAAAATGAATAATAAATCAAGAATCTTTTTATACAAGAATGACAACATGAATTAGGCTATGCTCATTGCTCCCCGGCAACGGCGCCATCTGATAACAGGGGTACTTCCAAAAGGGTCACCACGAATAAATAATACAAGGGTTGTCGCTGAGGCGACCACTCATGGAACACCCGGGTTGATCAGCAATTAACCCACGATCCAAAGAATACAACAATCAAGCTCAAAATAAATGTGAATTCATCTTTATTTACTCTACCATAAAATGTACAGTGACAAGTATGTAGAGGTCGAACCACAGAGAGCAATACAGAATGTCATAGCCTACATGTAAATCACAGTCATCCTTGTGTGGGTTTTTGATTTATTATTATTATTATTATTATTATTATTATTATTATTATTGTTAATTTTTAATAATATAATTAGGTAATATGTATATATATAATATAAATAAAAATATATGTATACCCATAGAGGGTTAGTATATAGCTTATAATACATGCAATATATATATATGTGTATATGGGTATATCTAAATATAATAAAATAAATATATATATATATATATTTCTTTTTTTTATATCAAGACTAATGAGAATACATATAAATAATTACCTATATATTTATAATACTTATTTCTCTTTTTTTTGGATATATAGATATATATACATAAAGGGGGTATTATAATATTCACAAAAATACTCAAAAATAGTCAAAAATTCAGGAATAAAGTTGTTTTGGGATTTTCATGGTTTTTTACTGTTTTTATGATTTTTGGGTATTTTTGCAAACATTTTTAGTATTTTTAAATAGTTAAATAATAGCAAACAGTGGACTAGGTACTGGCTGTCACGAAAATAGATATTAAAAATAGCTAACAGCTTCAAAAATTTTCCACACTAATTTTCTAATAAAGGTAATAAAATATAGCATAAATAGGGCCTGAGTTTATATTTTTCTAATTTTTCTTTGGTTTTTAATATATTTTTTAAAGTTTTTGGGTATTTTTGAATTGTTAAGGTTTTCCTTTTGAGATTTTTAGGGATTTTTGGACTGACACTAATGTAGGTCAAAATACACCATAGGTAATTTTTTTGGAATTTTTCAAGGCATTGTCATATTTTTTTGGGGTTTTCTAAGTTAGACAGTGAATAAAAGGCATGTTTTTGATTTTTAATAAATGCAAAAATGCAACAAAATGCAAAACTAAAAATATGGCGTCCAAGCACGACCAAACAGGAGCTTAAGTCTATTTTTACAAGATTTTTCGATTTAATATGGAGTACAAATAAATAGACAAAGCATTCAAAAATTAAATGGCCTGACAGGGGTATTTCTGCAAATAAAATAGTTGATAGGGGCATACATGCAAAAATCACCATAAAAATACACTTTAACATTTATTTTCAGGACCATTTAATAAATACAGAAACCCGGCGGGGTGTAGATGCAAAATTTCACACGCCTCACGTGGTTGCTGCACGTGAGGCGCGGAAGGACTAAAATGCAAATCTTAAAACGTCGGGGGTCCTTCCGCAAAATATACATTTTATTTACAACTGAGACTTTTATTTTCGGCATTAAATAGTAAATACAAAAAGTAGAGGGGCTTGATATGAAATTTACCCCTAAACAAAGCTTTTCATCCGACGGCGCAGCTCTCTTCACGTGCCACGCGTCGCTACCTCCTAGCCCGATGACGCTTCGCCGATGGGAGGCTGGGATTAGATCAGCCAAGCTGATCTGACGGTGGATGCGATGCTCCATCGGACGGCTCCTGCTGGATCTGGGACGAGCCCTTCGATCTGACGGTTCTGAAGATGCCTGGAAGAACGAGGAGGAAGCTCGCCCCCGGCGAGCTTCGATCGGGTAGCTCAGGCTCCTCCGGGCGTCTTCCTCGCCTCTGACGCGCTCTACTCGAAGCTGATGACATCCCGCGTCGACTGGTGGTACTTTCATGGCTCTTGGGGGTCCGAGTCGATTGAGCGAGGTCGGAGAAGAAAGGGGCCCCCAGGAACCTCTTCCTGGTTCAATGCGAGCCCATTTGGGCTCGATTCTTCGATATCCCTGCACAGGAAGAATCGCGGGCGAGAGAGCTTTCTCCTCGACCCGGGGTTTGGAAGCTGCAACGCAAAAATGAGGTGGGCGGAGGGGCTCCGGCGAACGGCGGAGGAGGAGCCCCGATTCGCCAGGACCTAGGGTCCTGGGTTGGACAAATGTGTGCAATAGATGGAGAAGGCGTAGAGGAACGAGATGGGGTGAACGAGGCGGTCGGAGACAGTCGGAACCACGGTGGAGAAGTCGCCGGAGCTGAGCTCCGACGAACTTCGAATTTCGATTTTTAAGCTACAGGCATGAATTAAAACCTAATCTAATGACTGGAATGAAAAAACTAACATCTAAGACTAACTAAAAATGCATAGAAGGTCAGCTCTTATACCTGGGGGCCTCCAGGGAGCAGGGCGGACGCCGGAGCTCTGCCACGTCAAAATCTCCTTCCTCCGGCCGAGTCAAGATGCTGGGCTACTCCCCCTGTCACGAGGAACAATCCAGGAGCAAGATCTAGGCGTTAGGTTGGAATAAAAGTGGCCAAATTCGAGGAAGGAGGTGGAGCTTGTTATTTATAAACATTGGCAAGAGACCTTATTACCCGGCAATTATTAACTGATCCAATGAACATCTCGTTGATCTATGATTTTGGCGGGCATCATGGAAGATTAGGGAACAATTCTTGTGAAGGAAGCGTTGTCGATTGATGGATGGTGTGCCCGGGAAAAAGGCATGAAATCGGGGGAATGGACAGTTCAGAGACGCCAGGCGAGGGATGGGACAGTTGACCCGGGAGTCAACGAAGGCTGGCGCCTCATTGGGCCACGTCAGCCGCTACGAGACAAAATAGAAGACCTGATTAGAGATTGATTTATTTGACACACTAAATGATTTTATTAATTTTTTCTTATAAAATAAAAAATGTGTATTATTTCGTCTAGTATTTATTTATGATTTTTATTGAATTTTTCGAGGTGTTTTATTATAGTTTTATTTGGATAATGTGTATATGCATGTATTTACATGTATTTTTATGTATTTTATTTTTAATTTGTTTATTTTCTTTTATTATTTTATTGGCTTATTTTATAAATTTATAATTTATTTTTGTGAGTATAAAGGTATTTTTGTTTGATTTTTATGAGTTTATTTATATTTTTAAATAAATAGATATAGGTGTATGTAGGTATACTTGTAGGTATTTTATCTATGTATTTTGTATACTTAATTTATTTATTGTATTTTCTTGATTTTTATTTTGGTTTTGTATTTTTAATGAGTTATGTATAATGTATACATTATTATAAAAATATAAAAGAGCAAAAGAATCAAGGATTAAACCCTTTTTATTTATAGATAGGTACATAGCATAGGTATTTTGTCTATGAATTTGTAGACTTATTTTATTTTACAAATTAATTTTGGTTTTCTTTAACTTCTCTCATGTGTATGCATTATGTACATTATTTACAAAATTCTAAAAATATGAATTTATACAAATAATGAATATTGAATAAAATGAATATTTTAATCAGTCCTATATACTAGGAGGGCCAAAAACCTAACTTATGCATATGGACTCCAAAAATCATGAAATCAATTTTATTAAATAGTTTATGGAATGCTATATACAATTAAAGGTGAGTTTGGGTGATTTGGAGTTTTTATTTGCAAGATATGGATCTGTGAAGTTGAGATTTTGGCTTTTTATATCCTGTGTATAAAATGTACACTGGGGATTATTTTTGTACAAACTCAATTTTGCATTTTTATTCATATTATTATCTACACCTTTCATGTACAAAGTTTCTTTATTTGATGATTAAATAATTATGTACAAAATAGGTATCAAAAATGCATAAATAAATGCATGAATAAATGAGGTATTTATTGTACACTGGCCCTTATCTCCCCCTACTTTATTCCTTGTCGACCAATACCATGCTGGCCTTGGTCTCGGGGTTTGGATCATAAAATATTTACAATATTTTATTCCTTTTTCTTTTCTCCTCTTTATTCTATAATTTTGGCAGTAAAACCTTATTTAATGTAAAATAAATACAATGAATAATGAATGCTATTATGTACAATTTGATGCCATTTACATGCATTTGTTGGGGTTTTTGAGGCCAAAATGATAGAATAAAGGTGATGAAATGGAGATTCATCAACAGGTTCTTGTGGGAAGAACAGATCATCTATCTGAGTACTGCATCATGGATCCCCCAGCCGGATTAGGACATCGATTTCTCACAATCTTCCACACCCACCTCTTCATTAAGGATCTTTAATTCTATGATAACATTTGTTGAATCACTAAATTTAAATCGAAAAGATAACCGCTTCCGCGGCAATTTTTGTGTGGAGTTGGTGAATCAACAAATTGTTTTGTGTTATTCTATTGTGTACTTGTCTGTACTTGAGAATCTTTATTCATGGAAAAAATTCAAGTTATGCTCAATGAGATGCATGAGAAAACGAGGCTGAATTGGGCTATCGCATTGAATTATGTGGAGGATACGAAACGATCTTCTCGACCCATTGATCCACCTATTTTATTACCGATTGAGCGTGAGATTGATGAAATGATGCATCTAGTGCAAAAATATCAAGAAGATCAGGAAGACAAAAAGAATGGGTCATCCAATCAAACGCCAAAACCACCCCATGATGACCCTATATTAGAGGAATTTCTTGCATTACCCTCTCCTACATGCCCTTCCTTTGTCTTCCAAACCACTTTCACACACAGAACACTCATCCATCGAATACTGGACTAACCTCCGATTCTTTAAGAAATCATTCAATCTCCTTACCCCTATCACCGACCCATGAAAGTGACTGTCAACATACTCTTCAAGAATTAGCTATCCAAATCCAACAAAACCAGGGAGCACTTATGGATGAGTGTAATAGGATGCATGAGAATGTCAGTAAACAACTTTTGGAAATTCGTGCTCACTTGATGAATAGGCCAAATAGTTTGACGGATGAATGCAATATATCTCAACAATATTTTGAGAAACATCAAGAAAAGAAAATTGAGGATTTCAGACACTCAAGGGAAGAAGAAAAATGGGTCCCAATATCAGTGAACCAAACAAAGATACTTCCTTTTGATGAACTACATGTGAGATGTATAGAAGAAGATTTTATTGATGAAATAGTGCCATCTCCATGTCTCCTCAAACCCAGATTGGCAAAATTTTATGATATCCCCATCTTTGCTCCTCCTGTGTCAGACCATGTATTAATTGTGTCAGACCATGTATTAATTGATATGCCCAATGATTTAATAGAGGGATGTTGTCTCTTGGAAAGATTCGAAAACTTTGAGCATGAAACTTCATTTTGTTATCTTGAGGGACGTCTTATGGAATATGACTCTATGGATGAAATTGAGGAGGAATGTGATATAATTTCAGCATTCATGAATCATATTGATCAGAATGATTTTGGAGAGTTTTATAAGGACATTTTTGAATTTGAGATCATGCCCCTAGTACAACTCGATCACGACCCACTCTTGATGGATGCATGTATTAATGATGGCATCGATATTTCCTTAGACTATTCTGAAGGTTATGAACCTCAGTCTACTAATAATATTGATTGGTCTGAGATAATAGTTGAATTTGAGGATAGTATTGGTACTGACTCCAGCGAAGAAATCGAGGAAGATTTGATGTTTGATGTTAATTCTGGATGTGATATTACGGTTAATGAAAAAAGCCCAAATTTAGAGTTTGAATATGAGGACATAGTAGACAATGAATTGACTTCTTCATGCACCAAGACTCTCTTCCAACAAGCACATGATTATATGTTGAAGATCTTTTATGATGATCCTTTCAAAGATGAGATTTCCAACTCCATTGCCTTCACCATTAAGAAAGAAGATCCACTCAATTCGGTTGATGACTATAAGAATAGATCTTCTACCACTGAGTTAGAATCGGATCAGAATGATTTTTTATTCTCTGATTCTTTTTGGAATGAAACCGAGGAACTACTCAAAACATTCGAAGACAATCATCCGATCATTCATGCAAAACAGCCTTTGTCAAATCCAACCTCTATTGGCATACCTCCTAATTCAATAGCCGACACTCCCCTGCTCCTGACCTTTGAATACCCAAATCATATTTCTGAGAGAGAATCGCCCTCGTGGCTCAAGCAGAGAATTGAAATGAAATTCACAATAGATGCAACCGAAAATAGCCATGATGATTATTTGAGGGAAAATGATGATTTATCACAATATATGTTTGAGGATCACATGCTTATAACCGCTCAACCTTCTTTGATGGAAGAATCAATTCTTGGTCACTTGGAGCTTGACTTCAACCCATCAAACCAACTTCCGATCCATGAGCCCATTGCCAATTCACCTATTCCCCTCCCACTACATCTAGTCCAAGATCAGACAGCTTCATCTCTGATTCATGTTCACCAACCAATTACTTTCTTCACTATGTTAATGATATCGCACATCTATCAAACCCATCAACCATACTCCCACATCTTGGTCAGGATAATCATGTTGAACCAATGGTTTCATAGGGGTTTTCTGAACACAGCTTCTGCACTCACATGTAGATACTCTTGAAAAGCTGAATCGTCGAGTTGGGACGCTAAACCAACAGCATTTTGTGGGTCCACACCCATTGGTATGTTTCTTTTCTCTGCATTTTAAATTTATTTTTCTTCTTCTTAGCATTAAATAAGTATGGGGGTAGACTTTTGAAAATTACAAATCCAAAAATATTCGAAAAATAATGAAAATTAAAAATATAATATAAAAACAAACAAAAACAAAAACATTATGAACTACCCCTGCATCATTACACTCCCTTGATCATTTGGTCCTCTTATTAATTTTCAGCATGGGGGTGTCTGCATATTTCTCAAAATTCCATAATTTTTAAAATTGCATATTTATCTTGAAAAATTCTTTCTAAAAAAACATCTGCATACACACAAAAAATCAAATAAAAATTTGCAAAATTCCCTCAAAATATTTTTCCAAAAACATCGTAAAACCTTTTCAAAAACCACCAAAAATATATTATTTCTCTTTATTTTTATTCTATTTTTGAGAAATCAGCTCTTCATTGCATAGATCATAGACTGAAGCTGAGTTGACCCTAATCCACTTAATTCCATCATAATTTCACTAGGCATGAGTTTTTAAGCTTTCTTCAGGTCCATATGGACTTTATTCTCTCAGCTCCACTAACTCCACTGGTGAATGAACTTCTGTATCTAACTAGATCACCTGAGCAACTAGTAGCACTCTTAAACTCTTTATTGGATATTAAGCAACTGCACATTCCACTTAGCTTGATTGAGTTTATTTTACGAGATACAATTACAATCTAGTTGAGGTGAGGAGTTGTCCTCTTGGTTGTGCCAATGCATGAACCTTGTTTATAGTCAGTGAAGGAACTTGACTCAAGAGCAACATGATCTCTCTAGTCTAAGTATGTCAACAAATAAGCCAGTATCGTGCCTCCAAAGTCAATATTAAGCCGATACTACCTTTGATGCCAAACCCAAAACAAAAACACCACAAAAAGGCATATCACAATACAAAAGAATGCCAAAAACCACCAATCATGCAAAGATATGCAAAGTAAAAGCAATGAAAGAAGACCACCAAATAACCCTTCTCCACCAACAAGCCATGGTAGCAGCCCAATGATGCTACCCAATTTCTTAAAAAAGACCCAAAGAGGCCCAGGGTTATGCTCTACAAAAGGAAAAAAAATGAGAGCAACGGACCAAAGCGGTCTACGGAAAATCCCAAAAATTAAGTCCCATTCTCCAATAAACTATGACCTATTTTTTATGCTGACATACTTGGTTGAAAAGAGAATATGCCTAAATTCAGGTGAGGACTGAGGCTATATGTCTAGGGAATCATTCGGTACCTTGATAGATTGTGTTGTTAGCTCGTTCTCTTGACTCACGAAAGCTAAAACATTACAACATCATTTATATCCATTCAAGGTCAAAGAGAATACCTGTTGATTAGAATGATCTGACTTGATCGACTTTTTGAAACCAATTCGATTTTGTTGGAACTGAGAGGATGTTGAAACTACAAAACTCAAGTCAAGTCGACAATTCAAACAAATCATTAATCCATGGATTGACTCTACTGAAGTTTGAGTTTTTGTGTGGTTAGGATCTGAAAACTCGAAACTTTGTGGGTATGTCTGCTGCAAACCCTCACCCAATCTATCTTGGCTATTTTCCTTGTCCTTCATTATTACTTATCTTATTCTTGCTCGGGACTATCAAGATTTAAGCATGGGGGTGTGATGAGTACATATTATACGGGTATAATAGTATACAAAATACATAAAGAACTCCAGTAATATCTGATACATACAACTCAAACATCACTTAATCCAGATTTTATCGATTCTGCAAATATAACAAGAAAATCACCTCTAAAATGCATAATTAAATTAATGATCAAATTCTCTCTTCATCATCAAATCCAGTTACTCATTGAAATACTTTATCCAAAAAAATTTCATGATCATTAAATCATGTTTGGCTGTACACAATTTGTTAGCAAGAAATGAAGAGGAAACATTGTGCAAAATTCGCATTCTTTATTCCCTCTCCCTTTCCCATACAACACATGGCTCAAGAAGCATTTAAAACCCATGTTCCCCATGCACCTTTTTCCCATGCACCTTTTTCCCATATAAATATTAAATCATATGCATTGGTAATGTTTGTTGTCTTTATGTGCAAGTGAGAAGGGGAGCCACCTACAACATCTATAAAATGACCGCCTCCCATGCAAATAGGGGTACTTCTTCCTCCTAGCATCTCGACCCCGCTACCTCTTATACCCTCTCGTCCCCAACGCAGGCCAACTTCTCCTCGACATCCTCCTTGCTCTAACATGCAGCAACACCGTTGGACGTGTGCTCCTCCAGCCCACGCACAACCTGTGCGTTTTTCTTCTCCATCGCACACCAGCAGCTTGCATAATCGCCGTTGTCGTCATTGTCATCATCTCGCATCCAGATAGAGAAGCACCTCCTTTCTCATTTCTTTTTACATCTCCCTTGCATTTTTGTTGTATTAGTTGTTGTTTAAGTTAAAGTGATAGAATGTTTATTTGGGAATATCTTTTGTTGACTCTAGTTTTTCTTTATAACATGTAATGCAATTCTCCATCCTTATTTGATATAACTACTATTTAGTAATTTTTCTTCCATCTTAATTTGCAATTCATCCATTCATTTTCTTATTTAGTTGCACTCATTTCCACATTTGTTTACTTTGATTTCTAAGAAATATTTTCACCGTAGATTGCAATTTCTCATAATTTTCTTCCATCGCAAGAGATCAAAATTCGAATCAAGTTTGAAAGAAAGAATAAAATAGCGAGTTAGCCCAGTCCCTGCGGATACGAACCTCTACTTGCCGCTATATATCTTGTATATTGTTATTATGCTTGTGGTTGTAACTTTATTTGTTTGATTACGATTTTCTTGGGATAACAACGACTTGGTAAAATCATCTTCTTAAACCGCGTAAAATCAGATCAACACTCTACAATTTATTTAAGGCACAGAACCACTCTATTTAAGATGAAATTTGGATACTAATTAAAACACATTTCAAAGCATCAAGTCTGATTTTTGTGGAATTTTTGGAGCAATCGTGACTGAAATATGAATTTAAGAGCTCAAATTGGGTAAAATATGCAATTTTTCACTTAAACGGACTTAATTAATTATCCAAAGATCACAAAAATATAAATAAATAGCCAAATTATAGACAATTAGTTGCTCAATAACATTACATTTTTCATTAAATAAATAGATGCAAAAGTGATGTCCAAATTAACACATGCACAGAGGGGTATCCGTGCAAATTTGGAAACTAAAAACTTACAAACAAACTTACAGGGATGTTTTTGTAATATTGAAAACTTAAAATAGAAATAACACATTTTTTATAAAAAAAAAAAATACAAAGGAAAGAGGAGACCTTCTTCCATAAGGTCGTTAGGGCATGATGTTTGTGGGGGGGCGGGGGTGGAGGACGAGCCGCGGCTGACGGCTGGAGGAGGCGCTGCAGACGGTGGCAGCGAGGCACGTCGTGCGTGGGCACGAGGAGGCTACAGGGGGTCGCTGATGGCAGTGGCGGGCGCGGTGGGAGGTCAGCCTGCAATTGGAGGGGGTGGTCATCCGTAGGCTGGCGGAGGAGGAAGGTCGTGGGCAAAGATGGCTTGGAGCTGGCGGTGGGGCCGCAGTAACCTAGAGTTGCAGGTGACAGTTGCTGGAGTTCTACGGGCCACATGTGGCAGCAAACTGGCAATGACAGAGAGGTGGAAAGGGGTGGTGGCCTGGAGGTGGCGATCGAGGGTGAGCAGATGGCCTGGCGGTGCTGGAGGTAGGGCCAAGGGTGGTCGACTATGGAGAAGGCGGTGGTCAAGATTTTTGTCTTCTTTCTTTTTTTTAATTTTTTAAAATTTTTTGAATAGATTTTTTAAATTTTTAAATTTTTTTTAATTTCTTAAACCGGGAATAATGACAAAAGATGAGAATGATGGTGTGGTGTTATGCTTAAAAAAATAAAATAAACAAATGAAGGTGTGTGGGTGGTGATGTGATGTGATAAAAATGAAAATGATAAAACAAAATGATGACAAATGATAAAAAAGGGAACTTACCTACGATGGAAGTGGGCACCTATGGTGTGCTCATGAGAAGCACGGTCCTCGCTCGAATCGTCGGCGAGCGATGAGCTCGAGCAGCGCGTGGGGGCGACTACGACGTTGGTCGAAATGCCAATGGATCTCACCGGAGAGGAGGCAGTTGTCGCTCTAATTCATCACTTAATCTGAGTAATAAGAGTCTGAAATATACGTAAGAGGCTCGTGTCCCTGAGTTCGACCTTGGGCTTGCCCAAGTAAAAATAAAAGTCGACCGCTTTGATTTAATTAACAGATTAATTAGAGGTTTTAGATGGATCCAATTCAGCCTTACTGCAATGGCATCCGAGTGTTAATTCCACACAATTAAAGGGTGAATTCGTGGTTCGTCGTACATGCAAACCCATAACGATACATTGTGCAATAGATGTTATTGCAGATATCATTCCCTGATATGAAATCAAGAACAACTAATCTGCATAATAGATCCCCTTATACAATTAGGGTTACATACCATGGTCATATTAATAATCACACAATTAAATTTTCAAATGTTGAATCGTAGAGGCGGGTGCTTGGATGATATCTAAAGAGTTAGATTGAGAACTCATCAAGCATTGTCAAGTGATTGTTAAGAGAAGATCTCCAGCGACAGAAGAAGATGGCAATTCTTCTCTAAAGGTTGATATCTAACCAACCTCTAGATGTAGGTCCTCTACATAGGAATAGAGATTTGAAGGTATTAGATAAGTTAGGTCAAAGATTTGACTTAACAAGATCGAGATAACCAAGACTTATGTCGCATACTATCACGATATAGGCACGCATCCTCTGACTAGAGACGGATGTGTTACTATATGTTTGAGTATTTATATTTGGCAGGTCGATAGGTTGATGATCAAATCAAGGTCTATACACATGTAAGCTGGTGCGCATACATGGGCATATGATTAATACAATCTCTCAAATGGATCATACAGGTTCATTATTGAACCGGAAGACATGAGCTCACTCATGAGATGTTGGGGTCAAATTCCATGCACGGTCGTCTCGCTTTGGAAGCTTGACTGAATTTGTAGGTCTGATATATGCTTTTGTAAAGTATATGATCACTACCTAGGTATGATATATGCTTTTGGAAAGTATATGATCGATACCAATGCTCAATGATCAAATGAGAAACTTAATAATAAAACCCTGAAGAAGACAATATTAAATTGATTCAAATCTTCGGGTTTATTCTAGGTCTTCCAATACGTAGGATGCACGGGTATTAGGAATACTTGAGGGTGATGTGATCATAAATAATTGTATAACCATGATTCTTTCATTCTGAGGGAGTGATGAAATAGGTTTGGATTTTAGTGATTCCTCTCAATAGAGAAGTAATATGATCTTAGTCCAAATGTTGGACATTGATCTGAATATGATTCAGATGCAATGAGAAGATTAAATATACGGCCTTGATTTAATCAAGCATCTATGAGAGGTCCCCAAGATCTGGATTTGAGATACGATCTCAATATCAAAGTCACTATATGTGAAACGTACAATTGCCATGTCCATATCTCCAAGTATCCGTGGAGAAATCGCATTTTTCTTGAAAGAATTCAAGAATAATTCTATTGTTGATAATACATCTGAGTATTGAGCTAAAAAGAATAATTGAATGTGATTTAATTATTATAAATAATAAGAATTTGATTCATATTATTTGAACACTGAGAATGGGCATCCAAGATGTATAGAAGTGATTTCATTATCAAAGATATGAATAATGTGGATAGTACTATCCATATAATTCATGGATATTATAAATGTGATTTATAATATATTAGAGAGAGATAATTGTAATTTGTATTTACGAATTAACAGTTGATGTGAATTGGATTCAGAGAACAATTGATTGTACATGCAATTACATCTTATTTTGGACGTTTGAATATGATTCACAATTTTCAATGGCATGATTGTCAAAAAAAATAATTAGGAATTATTTTGGTGAATAATTATGCAATACAAGTTAATTTATATGTGAAATATTTGTTGAGAATTAAGATCTCAATAAAATTGGAATGAATGTGCCTCCTTACCATACAAGAAGGTGACAACCATGTTGATCTCTCTCAACTTGTTGGTCTTACACCCTATATATTGTATGTGGCATCATTCTTTTCCAATGTATCCCATGTTTGTTGCTTTTATTTGAATTAAAATATGTTGATTGATTTCAATATATTTAATTTAATTTAAAGCCAACAAATCTGTTTTTTTGGTAATTAGAACACAACAAAATCATGACCAATGATTGAAAGCACAAATCAATATCAACCATTGGAATTGTGTGCACATGGATTGAGATCCATGGGCATCTGATTAGTACAAAAGGAGGGGTATGCCTAGAATTTTTTTCTTACATACATTCCCTTGAGTAACCCCCTCTCCCTCTCTCCCTCTCTACATCCTCTCTCTCTCTCTCTCTTTCTTTCTCTCTTACTTGTGGTTGTCCACATTGTGTTGGAGAAAAGTCATCACTGTCCTTACGTCGTCGTGTCATCACCTCCACTGCTCGTGGATCTCCACCTTCTTCGGTGACTCTTGCTAGTGGAGAAGATGTTGGATTTCATGAGATGAAATCGGGAGATTCATTGCTCGGATCATCAACGTGGA
Source organism: Ottelia alismoides (assembly GCA_037367405.1). Taxonomy (NCBI): domain Eukaryota; kingdom Viridiplantae; phylum Streptophyta; class Magnoliopsida; order Alismatales; family Hydrocharitaceae; genus Ottelia; species Ottelia alismoides. The sequence goes on along the minus strand of JAZKJV010011836.1, from coordinate 275,816 downwards.
TTGCGGGAAGCATGCGATTCATCCTCGCACCAGCAAGTGTGATCTTCACCGTATCGGACTTGAGACAGGAGATCTCTTCATTTAGAGATGCGATCACAAGCATGCTTTAAAAGATAACCTAATTCTCATTTGTGATCTTGATGATATGATTCAAGATGTGTTCTTGGATCATGTGATTTCGTCACATTTTTTTAAATTCTGTTGCCCTGAGCAACTAGTGCGACTAGTTGCTCCTGATCACATATGATGCGATCTTTATGATTCTGTGATGTGCTTGAGGTTTTTCCCATAACCTTAAAGTGGTATCAGAGCCTGGTCTAGATCTTAATATGATCCTAAACCCTAGGTGATCAAGGTTTATGCTTTGGATGCGCGGGAATCATTATTTTTGCATTAGATGCAAGATTCGAATTGGTTTCGCTAAAATAAACACCTCGGTTTTGTGAATTGTTTGGATGTGTTTTTGTTATTAAAATGTATTTAGAATTTCTAAATATTTCCCAAAATCAGTAGCCTATTATTGGTCCAAAGTGCATAATTAAAATTCTAATAGTTTCCACTATGAAATTATTTTTGCATGTATTAGAAGATCTATAAGAAAATTAATTTTGTTTACTATTTTCACATCAAGAAAGTTCTATAATACGGCCTTTGGTGGCGGACTCTATTTAAAGACGCATAAGATTTTGTCAAGCATTGCACTGACTGTCAGAGACTGGGTGCTACCATTGGAATAATAGACACAATGCCTCTGAAGTACATTCAGATTTCAGACGTGTTTGATGCATGGGGCATTGACTTCATGGGCTCGTTCCCTAACAGCCAGGGATTTGAGTGCATTCTACTCATTGTCAATTACATAAGTCGTTGGGTGCATGGAAGTAAATTTCACGATATTTCGATGAAATTTCATCAAAATTTCGATTTCGACGTGTGGAGGGCATCGAAAATGATATGTATATCGATATCCACGGTTTCGATCGAAATCTAGCGAGATATCGATGAGATTTCAGACCCTTTCGATATCTCGACCGACAGAGGGAATGTGGCATTAAAAAAATCCACAGATATGCCGATATGGACCGAAATTTCGATCGAAACTCTCTCATTTCGACCGAGTTCGAGCAGAGACTTCTCCAACTTCCTCCAAGGCCATCTTGCTTCAAGATAAGCCAAATTTGGCCAAATCTTCATCAAATTCTGAAATTTGTTTAGGGGTTTTACTCTTAGAATTTTGATATAGCTTGGTATGGTTTTTTTTAGAGATTTCGAATATATAGCTTTAAATTTGGAGACGAAAATTAGGGGTTTTGTGTTTCAATTGCACAATAGTGATAGCTATGAACGTATTATCTTGGATCTTGTGTATAACATGAATTAAAACATACTTTGAGAACATTTTGTTAGATCCATGGAAGAGGAAATTGGGGCTTTTGTGGTTTAATGTGGAACGATGATGAGTTCTTCATTATAAATTCAGATCTTAAGTTATGGAAGTAGAAATCATGTTTCGGATTTTTTTATAAATGAAATTTAAAAATTGAGTAAATCCGAAAATCATATGTTACATCTTTTGGTTTTTGTACATATTTTGTGTCACTTAGGTAGTCTTTCTTGAAAATAGTCTCCTAATTGCTAGATCTAAGACCCTAATCTATAGATATAAGGTATTTTTTCTGAAAATCAGAATATTAAGAGTATTCTTTCAATTTCAAACACCAAGTATTTATGATTTTATGTGTATTAGGTGTTAGAAAAATTAAAAATATAATAATTCCGAAAATTAAAAAAATTAATTAGCAAATTCATAACTGGTCACATTGTATGCCTCCTTAATAATTGTTCTTCAATTTCCTTGCAGATTTTGATGATCATCATCATGGCACATTCCGGTTTCGGATCAGGTTCTGACAGTTCTGAGGATCAGAGGGGTGATTTCAGTGGGGACATTGGTTGGAGGTATGCCTCCGCTCCTGATGGAAATAAAGCGAACTGCAATTTCTGTGGAAAGAAGTTTGGAGGAGGCGGGATCACGAGGATGAAGCAACATCTTGTTGGCAATAACAAGAATATTGTCAAGTGCACGCGTTGTCCCAAAGATGTGAGGGACAAGGTGAAGACCAGCTTGGACTGGAAGAAGGAGAGATATATAGAGAGGGTAAGAAGGGATGAACAATTGAAAGAGTTCATGTTTGACAAAGAATTCAACGTCCTTTCATATTCAAACGACGACAACCTTGCTGACATTCAGACTACAGCGGAGAGGAGAGCATATAGAGGGCCAACAAAAGAATCAATGAGGAGAGAGTTCGAGAGGAGAGAACTCGGTGGTGCACGTGGTTGCTTCAATAGTACAAGTGGCAGTAGGAGTGGTTCTGGAGGCGCACCAGTACCACCACCCACCAAAAAACACAAGGGGGAGGGAATTGAGCCCTTCTTGACGAGGAGCGGATCCATGCAATACGAGGCAAGCAAGGATCTGAGGCAGAAAATGGTGAAGGGAACGTTCACCAATGCACGAGAAAGGGTAGGAAAAGACATCATCAAGCTCTTCTTTGGGGAGAGCATTCCTGCCAACATTGCTAGCGGGCCATTTTTGCAGCATGCCATTGATGAGATCACTGCAACGGGAACATGAGTGAAGGCTCCTACATCCTACGAGATAATGAACAAATATCTGGGGATGGAGAAGGAGGAGATGAATAAGTACATCGCCGAGTTGAGGAGGAGATGGCCAGAGTACGGGGTGACATTGATGTGCGATGGGTGGATGAGCTACACAAGTAAGCAGATCATCAACTTCCTCATTTACTGCGATGGGAAGACAATCTTTTTGAAATATGTTGATGCATCTAATCATGTGAAGGACCACAAGTACCTGCTGAAGTTAATGAAGGACGTCATAAAAGATGTTGGGAAATATCACATTATCTAGATTGTGACGGATAATGGCAGCAACTTCAAGAAAGTGGGTGAAACAATAATGAAGTCTAGCAGCTACAGAATTTTTTGGACATCATGTGTTGTGCATTGCATTGATTTAATCCTAAAGGATTTCAGCAAGAGGAAGCTCGTCTCAAGGGTGGTGGAGAATGCACGAACGATCACCACATTCATTTACAACCACGACAAAGTGATGGCATTGATGAGGCGGATGTGCAATGGTGAGCTGGTGAGGCCTGGCATCACACGCTTTGCAACCAATTTTATAGCGTTGCAAAGCCTCAAACAACAAATGACAAGTTTTAATACCATGTGTTGCCAAGGTGAATGGTTCGAGATAGCTGAAGCTTGGACTGAAGGAGGACGGAAGGTGGAGTCATTGATCAATGATATCAACTTATGGGATGACATGACTCGGGTCACAACGACCATGGATCCAGTTGTTTCTGCATTGCGGATCGTGGATGGCAATAAGAAGCCCACCATGGGAGTGATCTACGAGGAAATGCGTTGCATGAGAGAGAAGGTCAGAGAAGCGATTGGAATAGGATCCAAAGCATGGTTGGACATCATAGACGAGCGATGGTCCAAGATGTTCTCACATCCTCTTCACAAGGCCGTTATGTCTTATGTAAAAATCTAATTTGTTTTTCATTTTTTAAATTTTTATACATCTTTAGAATATGAGTATTGAGCTTGTTCGTAAATTTGTGTCCAGCTTATTACTTCAATCCTAAGTACCAGTACAAGAATGAACTTGGTACAAATGCTGACCTTCTAGCAGTTGCACAAATTACGGTAGAGAAGTTCGTCAAGGATGAGAAGTTACAGATCTTGTGCATGAATGAGGTAATCCTCATTTTGAAGCTAAATTAGGACTTAGGGGTCACAAAAATAATCTTTCAGAGTATTATGTAACATATAGTTAAACATATATGTGTAGGTTAAGTATTTCCGGGATACCTTGGGTTCCTTTTGTTGAATTACTGTGGTAAATGGACGGGGCAATACTCTTCGTGGTAGGGACGAAGACAAATAAAACCACTGATTGTGTGTCATTTATTCCTACTATTGATTTATCTCGTTTTCATTTTCTACAGCCAAATGGTGGTTATTATACGGGATGGAAGCGCCCAACCTACGAAATGTGGCAGTGAAAGTGTTGTCTCAAACCGCATCTGCTGGGGTTATGAGAGGAACTGGAGCACGTTCAACTTGATCCATTCCAAGAGATGGAACAGATTGGGAGAACAGAAGCTCAATGACCTTGTCTACGTGCATTACAACTTGAGGCTGAAATTAAAACATGCACGGGAGGGACAAGACAAAGAGGACTACACATACCCTATTGATCTTGCGTACATTTTCAAGATGCACGATGACGATGCTAATGAAGACGTTCTCCAGAGGTGGATGGATTCCAATGGTGCTCCCGTTCTCGATCAAACAGGTGGAAGACCAAATTATAATATAAGCCAGTAAATGGGCGCAGATGTAGGTGACAATTTGGCAAGATCCGGGCGGATTACAGACCCTGTTGGAGGGTTGGAGGCCGAGATTGATGCGGTTGTTGATGAAATTCTCTCCACTAGCTCCAAATCCAAAAAGTCGAAGTATGTCAGTGGAGATGATGATGATGATGATGATGATGATGATGATGTTGGTCGTGGTGGACCTGGTGATGGTGGGGAAACATACTCAGGTGGGCCAGGAGGGGGTGGTCGTGGACCACAAGATACAAGATTTGAGGAAGGGCTACATGTAGGACGTGAATATATGGAGAGATAGAGGAACACACATGGACAGTTTGTTCCAAGTCCGAGCCCAAGACCTATGGATTACGAGTACAATCGTGGCCATCATCCAACCGACAGCTACATGGACGATTTGATATCATCTGTAGGTTCCTTGAGCTGCATGGACATTGACAGCCCGTATCACGGAGGAACACCAAGTCCTTTAGGTGGTTATGGATTGTCGCATAATGAGAGATCATTTGGCATCTTCCCGGAATATTTCCATGCTCCTCCTCCAAGACCTCCTCCTCCTCCTCAAGAGTATGCACCTCCATCATATTCATATGGTTACAGTGGGTATGGGGATATAGTAGCTACAACGGTGACAACTACCAAGGTAGCCAACCTGAGCAGACCAGGGAAGCTTCTTTGGGGGTGACAGTTATGGTTTCTTCCCTGAGTACACGTCAGTTCCTCCTCCTCCGCAGAGATCTTCTCCTACTCTGTCGTTGTCGTCCCGAGGATCTCAGGCCAGTAGTTCGCAGCCTTGTTGTGCCACTCATGATAACGGATCTAGTGATGCTTATCCTCGTCTCAGGATACACATAGGCATCGATGACCACCAATACATGCAGAATGTGATGGATTACAAGGCCATTTACTCATACATGACATGGGAGAACTACTACGAGTTCATTGAATTTGTGATGCGTTATGAGAGACAACAAGGAAGGGGGGCCATTCAGATCCACCGCGGAACTCTTGGTTCTAAACCAAACATATCACCAGGTAATATGTTTTAATATTTTATTGAATTGATCATTAATGTGCATGTTCTTATTACTCTACATGAAATATATGTATTTTCATTTGTTGTAACTTGTAAGACTATTACTCTATTATTAAGTATTAACTATTAACAACGATATGTTCGATATGGTTATGGTGTGTGGCATGCCGTCATAATCATAGATCATAAGATGATTGATACGTATGCTATAATTCTATAAGTGTATATCTATTGTTTCGTTGTTTGAAATACTTAGATTAACTCCATTTGCAATATCTAAAATATTCTACAATATGACCGATATGACTGATATGGTTGATATGACCGATATGTCAATATAAGGGGTATAGATGAGTAGTATGTGTGAAATAATTGTGTATTTATATGGTATTTATTATTCTAATAACTTAGAAAATCAAAATTTACAATAAAATTGAAGAAAAAAAAGTTTTTTTGAGCCACTTCTGACTTTTCCACCGAAACTGTCGAAATTTCGGCAGAAGTTCGATATTTCAGGTGACCGACATGAAATTGAAATCGAGATTTCGAACCTTGGTTGGGTGGAGCCATCCCAACTTGAGTTGCAGATAGTCGTACCGTTTGCCGATTCCTCAAGGATCAAATTATTGCAAGGTTTGGGATCCCCAAAATTCTGATATCTGATGGGGGTAGACACTTCGTCAACAGAGAGGTGAAGAAACTGACACAAGAATTCTGCATAGAACATCGTGTCACCTCTCCATACCACCCACAGTCCAACAGCCTATTCGAATGTTCAAATAGGAAGATAAAGACAATATTGTAGAAACTCATATGCCCCGACAGGAAGAATTGGTCACAATTGCTAGACTTAATACTATGGGCCTATCGGACATCGTACAAGTCACCGTTCGGAATGTATCCCTACCGCCTAGTATATGGCAAGACATGCCATATGCCCGTGCAACTTATTCACAAATCATTATGGGCAATCAATATCTGCAATTTGGATTCCAAGAAGGGAGGATTTTAGATAAAGTTGGATCTGAATCAACTCCTTGAATTCCGCGAGTATGCATATGACAACAGCTTAATTTACAGAGAAAAGATCAAAAAGTGGAATGACAAGCACATCCATCGCAAGACCTTCAAGCTAGGACAGGAAGTTTGGTTGTTTGATGCAAATCTCAAACTATTCCCAGGGAATTTGAAGAGCAAGTGGACTGGACCATACGTAGTGAAACAAGTGTGTGACAATTGAAGTATTGTCATATCCGGTGAGTCAGCTGACGCACAACCATTCGTGATTAGCAGGCAACTACTGAAGCCGTATCTCAAGCATGATATGTTTCTATCTGTGGTCGATTTAATTCAGGTGGTCCACGATAATGAATCCACACCCACAACAACCCCCATGAAGACAAGGCCAGCAAAAACATCTTTGAATAATAATCATTTTCTTCTTTTCTTCTTTTCCTTTTCTATTATTTGATTCTTCTGAAAAAGTCGTGTTCGTTCCATACATCAATGTTATACTTAGGATATGTTTCATCCTAAGTATAGGGGGACTGAATACATTTGGGTGATCATTCTCTGATCCCTTGCCTGTCTCCTCAACCTTTAACATTCTTTCTATACTTAGGGATATTTTACCCTAAATATAGGAGGAGACATGCCGAGCTGTTGAGTTATTTATTTGTTTCCCACCCTCGACCCTCCCTGCATTGGTATACATACTGTTATACTTAGGATTAATTGAACCTAAGTATAGGGGGACGATCGACTTCTGAATTTTTAGTCATTGTAGTATAGACTTCTCTATACTGAGTATGATATATGTCTTCCTTTCTCTTTGATCTATGAGGATATAGCTCAAGCTAAGTATCGTGGGGTCAATATATACTTTATATATATTTTAGCCATAACTCGTACTTTCGTATTTTCAATAAATATGGCTAAAACATTGAATATATATATATATACTAATCCATCAAAATAGTTAATAAAAATAATGTTTATTGCTCCTCAAAATTTTCGTACATACTGACTAATAAATCAGGTGAAAACGCTTTGCAAAATGTTTGGAAAATAGTTTGAAAACCCATTGGAAAAATATTTAGAAAACTGTTTGTAAACATTTTGTCAAATATTTTCAACCTTTGTAAAATATGTTGTTTGTAAAGTTTATTTTATTTATGTGAAACAAAAATGTTTGAAAAATAATTTACAAATGGTTTAAAAAATGGTCGTAAAAATATTTTGAAAAATCTATCTATACTGTTCGAAAAACCTTTATAAAATGATTTCAAATGTATGTAAATTTCTGTAAAATTCTTTACAAAAATTATTCTCGACTATATTTTTCAAAAATTGTTTGAAAAACCTTTGTCAAATAAGTTTGAGGAATATATACATCATACTAAAATTCTTTTTATTGATAAAATTGATCACATACCCCTTGTAAATTCTTAGAAACCTAACTCTTGTGAATATAAGATCCATCCCCGTGTAAATATTTGTACCTAGTGTTTATCCAAAATCTTTTGTGTGCGGAAACCACAAAAACATTTGCAAAACTAAAATACCAAAACATTTGCAAAATTTAAAAAAAAACGGCATCATCTTTTCAAAAACCCATAAAAAGTTCAAAAGTCTGAATATTACATCACAAACATATTTTTGCATTGTGCATAGCATGAGCGGTTTTTGAAATAATCTAGAAATTGAACAAGTCCAAGTAAAGTCTGAAGATTGGAACTTTAGGAAGACCTTAATACACTTAATTTCAGAGGAACCCATTGAGGACTGGAATTGGAGATACTTCAGGTCACCTTGACTTAATTCTTTAGATTCCATAAGACTATGTTCACGAGCCAATTCAATGTGCCTAAATAGAACCCTTCATATCATCCATACGACTCTTGACATAGTGACTTGACTGGAAACCTTGCACTTAACACTTAGCTCAACCTAGATGTTCTGTTGAAAAATCTTGGGGCCTAAGTCGGGACGATGCAAGGCCGCTTCGTCAAGGGTGGCTCAGGAACCATTCTTGGGGATTGCCGACACCAGTACTCTAACCCACTTCTTCTAATAACAATGATAGGTAAAGACTGGAGATGGAATGAAATAATGCTTCGGATGAGGGATGGTCTACCGGTGCAACTTTTTCTAGGATCGCAAAACAGTGGGTGGAACAAAATATGCTATATCCAACAGGGCACAAACAAGAATGCAGAAGCTATGCAAAGTTAAAGAAAATATTCAAAGAAGCCTTCAACCAAAAATTCCACAAATACGAGCTTCAGAATAAGCCTGCTTCTTGATGAAGATCTGGTTATACTGACCAACTTCATGAGGGAATGAAGACTACACTAGTCCATTCCCAGTTCTCTTCCCATTCTTCTAACTTCTTATCACATTCGGTTGTAAAGACCGGAAGTACCTGACCTTAGAAGGAAATATCTGACTCCACAAAGACGAGTTATTAGAAGAGAAGACACCTTGGTGGTTCAATGGTTTTGTCTGGGGAGAGCTAAACAATTTCACATACATGGTTCTGTAATTTCAAGGTAGGAAGAGTATGCGATTGAGAGAATGATTTTGACATGGCTGTGAATTGGACTGGATAATAGGAGTATGGAACCTAAAGGTTGTCGTGTCACAAATCCTAACCTCTAAGTGGTTCCGAACACATCATTACTCCAAAGGCCTTCTCTAAGCTCCAAACTTTGATATTATTAAGACAAGTTTAAAAGTCAAAAATTGTTCCAAGATCTTTCTTTTTCTTTTCTTTATTTTCTTCTCTGTACTTATAGGCATAAGTGTTTACTAGGGACTAGCAAAGGCAAGTATAGGGGGTGATGAATCTCCATTTTATCACCTTTATTCTTTCATTTTGGCCTTTAAACAATAGCTAAATGTATGTATATATCATTAATTTACACCTGTATGAAATATTGTACATATGTTGTATTTATCGCCATAATAAAAGAACAAAGGAAAGAAAAGAAAACGAGAGAAGTGTCAAGGACACTGAAGAGACCCTAGCCCCTGAGATTTAGTCATCATGATGACTTAGTTGAAAAGGAATAAAGTAGGGGTAGATAGGGAGGCTAAGTGTACAGAAAATATAAACCAATCACTCTACTAAAATAGGACAATAATTGCTTTTTGGCACCTATTTTATTCTTTATTATAAATAATGAAACTTTGTACATGAAAGTTGTATATAATAATATATAGAAAATATAAAATTTAATTCACACAAAAATAATATACAATGTACATTTTAGACACAAAATAAAATTCCAAAAGCCAAACTTCACAGACCCATATCTCCCAAATAAAAGCTCAAAATGTATCCGAATCACTCTAATTGTATATAACTTCTAATAAGCTATTTAATGAAGGTAATTTCATATTTTTTGGAGTTAAGGTGTGCAAGTTAGGTTTTGAACCCCTATTGTATAATTTACCCAATTAAATTAATCATTTTATTATTCTTCATTATTTTTATAATTTTATATGTTTATAATTTTGTACATATTATTTATAACATATGTACATATTAAAAGAAGAAGATAAAAATAAAGAAAACATTAAAATAAAATATGTATGCAAAATACATGGGTAAAATACCTATACTTATACCTATATATTTAATAAGAATTATTTATTTAAGTATATATAATATGTCAGAAAATTATAACAAAAATATATTCATGTATATAAAAATAAGCTATAATTTAAGAAAATAACAGGATTAAATAATAAAATAAAAATGCAAAATAAAAATAAAATACCTAAAACATAGGTAAATATACATATATATGTACCCTAAAAATAACTTGTAAATAAACACCTCTAAAAAATAAATAAAAATATGCATAAAATAATACAAAAAATAAGAAATATTTTTTATTTTTTAACCTAAAAATAATAAAATCAAGTTCTATTTACTATTTAATTTCCAAGGCATTTTCACCTTGGAATTTCCTGGTTGGTCCACGTGGACCAACCATGCGCTTTCTTTTGTTGACCATAGGTCAACTGTCCAGTCTCCGTTCTAACTTCTGTTAGAAGTCACGAGGCCGCCATTTCTCCCATTTCTCCACACCTCTCCCTTCACTCATTACCCTCAAGACCACCACCATCATATAGCCCTTTCATGCCTCATCCAAGCCCATCCTCGCATCTCCACTTACCGACGAACGATCGCATGCCATCGCTTCTCAAAACTTGATCAAAAATCGCCTATAAATATAACCCCTTCACCCTTTTTGATTTTTTGATCCCTCTTCTTCAAGCTTTTGCCCCTCAGATCATCACTATTGGCTTCCCCATGGTGACAACATGGTTTTGCCCTTGAATTGCAGCGAGGAGAGTTCGCGGAGTAGGTGTATCCACCACACTGCCAGAGCACTGCCGGTAGGTTCTGCTCCTGGCCTCTCAGGTCAGTTGAGCCAACTTTCCCATCGCTCTTAGGTAATCCTGTAATGTAATTTCAATTTCGCATCTTTAATTTGTAGTTTAATCGAGCGATTATCACTCAAATAAAAAATGCCCAAATTCCTGGAGCTCGAGCTCCATGTATGATTCATCGAGATCCAACTGTTGATCCACCTCAATTTCCACCCCATTTCAGCCCCTCCGCTTTCTCCATCGATATCCCTCCTCATCCAACCCAGATCCATCGTGGATCTGGGAATCGATCTCCCTCCATCGCCACCTTGTCGGAGCTCTCCCTCCATTCCATCCCCCCTATCGTTTTATGTAACCCCAGGTTGAGGAGATAGCCCTCGCACCTTGGGATCGTTTGGTGCCATTTTGCATGTCATTTGACGCGTCTGGGACATCCACAACCACCTGGAGCAGCTTCAGGTGGTCTAACCTCGCTGAAGCATCTCGATCCCTCTCGCCTTCATCAAACCCTGTTGCCGTACACGGAGGAGGACCAACTACCTGTTGGGCCTGTCGGAGGAGAGATCAACCACAAGAGCACCATGAAACAACGAATCGAAGTTCTCCAAAGGAGAGTTCTTGTGTGTTCTTCCAGTCCCCTTCCTCGCTGTTCGATCAAGAACAACGGTCCAGATCTAATCTGGACCCTTGTTATTCGCGAAGGGGTACACAACGAAGGCCACACGATCTGACACGTGGCGACTTCTGGATGGTTGGATCCTGACCCATATGTGGTATAATTTCATAGACACCCTCCATCTTTTTGTATTTACTAAAAGGTCCTATAAATATTTTACAAAGTTTAAAAACATTTGGATAAATTGCATGTAACCCCTTGAACTTTCCGTATATTACAATTTGGTCCCAGCTAGTGTCACGTGCAGGCACACGTTTATCTTGTAAAATTTGCACTGAAGCCCTCACGTATTTATGATTGTTTTTTAATATATAAAAATTCAATATTAGTGTCAGCTTTTGGGTAAAATTGCATTTTAACCCTTGCATTTAATTTTAATTGCAATTATACCCCTACAAGGCCAAGTAATTTTTTGTATCATTTTCTATTTATTAAAAATAGTTTCCATGCTCTAAAAAATACCAAAAAATAGGAATAGGTACCTAGATGCATGCTTGATCACGCTATATAATTTTTTTTGCATTTTATGCCCTTTTCCTTTTTTCCAAAATTCAAATAGTGCACGGTTAGCCATTGTTTTCCTTAAAAAGCCAAAAAAATTATAAAATCACTTTGAATAATCCCCCCCAAAGAATATATTATACTTAGTTAAATATTATTAACCTTCAGCCCAAAAATCGCTAAAAATAGAAAAAGAAAGTTCTTAAAAATTGAAAACCCTCAAAACCTTTATAAAAATTTGTAAAATCCCCACAAATTCCAAAAATAGAGATTTCTATTGTATAATTTTCTTTATGTTACTATCTTTATTTTAAAATTAATTTGGAGAAATTTTGAAGCTATTTGATATTTTTCATCTCCATTTAAAATTCGACTATTTAATTAAACCATGTTTTAGGGTATTTTTGAATTTAAAAATATAAAAAAATTAGCAAAATCACCTAAAAATCATAAAAATAGTAAAAAGGTATTTAAAACCCCAAAATATTTTATTTTCTATATTTTGACTATTTTTATTATTATTTATATCTATCTTAGTCTATATTGTATTTATACTTTATATATCGCTTTATTATATATCTTAAATGAAAAAATATGAAAATATAAAAATCTAAAAAGAAAAATATAAAATTAGAAAAATAAAAATAAAAATACAAAAACATAAAATAAAAATAAAATAAAATTTTTTATTGATTAAAGACACACATTCTTTGATAAATATAGTGCATAGTTATATATACATATACTTATATTATTTCTTTATAATTAATATACATAGTGTTACATTGTGTGTAACCTGTGTTCGACACCCTACTCCACTTGTCACTGTACGCATTTTAGTGTAGGGTTTTAATAAATTTTGATCCACTTTATCTTTATTGCTTCATAATCAAGTGTGGGTTGATTGTTGAATTGGATCGGATTTCCGTGAGCGGTCACCACACTGATTGGACATCTTGCCTTGTGAGATATCTAAACCCTCGCGGGAATCCTCTTTTTCAGTACCTGGAACACAACCCCTGCGAGCAATTTTGGCCTTCGTCGGCCAACCTGGAGCAGCCCAGCTTCTCCGACCTCGTGGGCATTCTCTGGTGACTCCCGGTGATTTTGGAAGCTTCCAGCATATAGAGAATGCTGCTAGGAAGGTTTTGTAACTCAGAGGATGGGCTGAAACCACCGGAGTTGTGCCGCATCATCGATCAAAGTTCACCCGCATGGTGTTCTTCACGTGTTCCTCTAGTTGATTTCCTAGTCGTCCGATCAAGCCTGTTCGTCCTGACATACATCTACCGTCTGATGCACCTCGCCTCAGCCACTAGATCGTGATCTGGGATACAATCCCCGCTGTTCCAGGCAAACCATAATCTCGAGCTACGAACACACAACATGGCTTAAGTAGATCATCAGAGTCATCCGCCTCCACGCGTATCGGGTATTTTGCAACTTCACCCCAGTGCATTTTCTGTATTTAAAAATTGGGCTACAAACATTCATCGATCTTTATATAATTATTGTGATATTTGCATAAAAACCATTGAACTATTTTTATTTGCAATTTAGTTTGTGCTAGCTCACCTCACATGCGGTCCCACATGAGGTGTCCATTTTGCAGGCAGACCATCGCAACTTGTTTTATTTTATATTAGTCCAAAAACTTTTTATTCTAGTTCTATATTTTTGTTAAAATTGATGAAAGGCTTTGGAAGTTTATTGAAATTACATATATGCCCCTGCTAATTCAATATTTTTTTATGAATTTGTTATGTTTATTAAAAGTAGGTATTATGCTCCAAAAATCACGAAAAAATACGTGTAGATTCCTGATTGCACACACTTTCACGACATATTTTTATTTCTGCAAGTTAGGGCTTTTATTATTTATTAAAAATCATTTAGAGTACATTTTTGCCCTGTCTACACTATACAATACCAAAAATAATAAAAAGTTTTTTAGAAACTACAAAAAATATTTGTTGTGTTTATTTATTTATTTTATAACTCCAGAAACTAAAAACTCTAAAAATAGAAAAAGAAAATTCATAAAAATCAAAAGCTCTAAAATCTAGTTAAAAAGATTAAAAATTCCTAAAAATCACAAAAATATACTTTTCTGGTCTGTAATTTTATATATTATTATCTTTTGGACTTATTTTGCTATTTTTACTCTTCATTTCAATTTCAGGTATCTATTAAATCCCCAATTTAGGATATTTTTTACTTTAAAAATATAAAAAAATATTAAATTCACTAAAAACACAAAATAGTAAAAAATTATTTATAATTCTAAAATATTTAATTCTGTAATTTTTAGTTATATTTATATCTGTATTATCCTATAGTGTATATATAATCTTATATTTTCTTATATTAGATAATTAAAAGAAAACTAAATACAAAATCTAAAAATATAAAAAGAAAATATAAAAAATATAAAATTTAAAATAAAATTTAAAAATATAAAAACAAAAAGATAAAAAAATATACAAAATTAACAACCCACATAAAAAATTAGACAAGAATACCACACAATCATTTTTGCACCTCATTGCCCGATCTATCCACTCTGCTCCCCGTGTTCGACACTCTTCATACTTGCACTATACACATATTTTGTAGAGTTAAATAAAACAATTTACTCCATACATTATTTTCATTGCTTGATTATTATTGTGGGTTAATTGTTGAATAAGTCTGGGGTTCTCATCGGTCTCTTCGAAAAATGTACTCCCGCCTTGTGTGGAACACACGATCAATAAAATTCTAGCTTTTCAAGTATATGACATAAGTCTTGGTTATCTCGATCTCGTTAAGTCAACTCTTTGACCTAACTTATCTAACACATCTCAATCTCTATTCCTATGCAGAGGACCTGCATTAAGAGGCCGGTTAGATATCAACCTTTAGCTAAGAATTACCATCTTCTTCTTAGGATGGAGATCCTCTCTTAATAATCACTTGATGTTTCTTAATGAGTCCTCAATCTAACTCTTTAGATAACATTCAAGCACCAACCTCTATGATTCAACATTTGAATCAACAGTTGTGTGATCATTAAGATGGCCATGGTACATAACCCTAACTGTACTAAATGACCTATTATGAAAATTAGTTATTCTTCATGTCAGGTCAGGGAATGATATTTGATATAACATTTATTATATAATGGCTCACCATGGGATCGCATGTCCAACAATCTCCCTCTAGCCCAAAGAGCCATTAATGGGTTAATCTTTAAACCCACACCCATGTGCTAATCATTTGCTATTTAGAAAAATATCTTGGTAAGTTGACTAGTCACTCTATTCTCGAAATATTATACCAAGTCCTTTTACAGACTTGCATATCTCCTAGTAACAGTGCTCGCATCCAGTGCGAATGTTACATCTTATGCAACCAATACTCAATTTTTTAAAGCAATTATAGCGTATTTGACTCTACAATTCAATAATCACTATAACCAGTATGTAATTTCTATTATTCTTATCAGAATACCCCTTTTCCCAAAGATCTCTATATCCTAAGATTAAGACCTAGCCTTAAGTCTTATAAGGCATCTACAGTTAAGATTGTTTAGATCACCATCTATAAAGTCTTAAGTTCTTAAAGATAAGACTTTGAGATCATTATCTCAAAAGTCTTGTCGTCTTTGAAGATATCATTATAACTATAATCAAGTGTTGTATCTCCATATTAGGATTAGTAACAGTTTACTACTCCCACTACATGGAAGACATCTGACTTTTGCACACATCTAGCATACACCAGGCACCCTATAACTGATGCAGGAAGGCGTGCAGTTTTAGTTTTTTACTTCCTCAACTCTTTGAGGTGTTATCCCTTCAGATAGGTCAGTATCATATCTTAAGGGAAGGAAGCCTTCCTTGGAGTTTTCCAAAAAAATGGAACATGTCTAAGGTGTATCAATAATGTGACGGTCCCAATACCCTCTTCTCTTTGCTTCTGAACATCTTCAGAACTAAGAGTTAAGAGGTATCTTGAGATCTTTCATCTCATGGTATGGAACAACTAGATTATAAAACACTTATTATCGTTCTTATATCATTTCAAATGATTAGGACTTTGTCTACATTTAGCATGGTGAACACAATGGCACTCCCACTAAGCTTCACGTGGTCCACTAAGATTCTATCTAGAATCATAACCTTTATAATTTCATCAAATCTGATGTTCCAACTATAAGAAGCTTATATGAGTCCATATATGGAGTTCCTTAGCTTGCATACCTTGTATTCCTCAACCATGAAGCCATGGGGATACTTCATATGAATATCCTCGTTGAGGTATTCATCTAGAAATGAAATCTTGACTTTCATCTTACAGATGCCATAGTCAAGTTGTCTAATTACGGTTACCATTATTCTGATGGGTTTAAGCATGGTAACTGAAGAGCAAGTCTCATCGTAAGTGATGTCTTCTCTTGGTGTTTATCTTGTGGATACGAGCCGTGCTTTAAAGGTCTCTACGCTCTCATAAGTTTCCCTCTTTCTCTTGAAGATTCATTTACACCTAAGGGGTCATACCTTTATAAGTGGATCCTCGAGAGTCCATATACAACACGTGTATATGATGTCTATTTTAGACTTTATTACTATCATATGAAGTAAGATCATTGTCAGACTTAACTGGCACATGGAATTCATTCCCTTTAGGTGGTCTTACCACCCTTAAACTAATTAGAAGAGGTATGTATGTTTCATCTTCAGTTGTCCTTTTAGTTTTCGGTTTCAGGAGCCTCATTATCTTCTCAAGATTCAATGAGTTCCTTTACTGCATTTTCATGTTAATTCTCAAGAAAATCTTCCTATAAGAATCATATCCTTATCGATGAAATTTTTTAAGAATCTCAAGGTCATAAAATATTTATCCAATACCATCCTTTATATTCCTAATGAAGTAGAATTCTTTAGTGCTACATTCTAGCTTACTCGCATCCATGACATGGTTATGGACCAAGTTACCCTAAATACTCAAGTGTTCATCACTAGGCGAGGATCCATACATAGCTTACGAGGGTTTTCAGTTGAATGGCAATGCTCGAGGACACTGTGGACTTTCTCCTGAGGGATGCATCTTCTCCAGTTGCAGTCAGCCCCCCCCCCACCCCATTGAAATAGATATGGATCCTCCCACAGATAGAAATGGATGTCTGACAAGAACATATCTCTTTTAAGCTTAGGCCAATCTTGTGGAGTTTTATTGAATACAAGATAGTTCACAATATCGGTGAACCAGGGGAGCATGGTGACTGACAAGATGGCTTCATATGGAAAAGTGTCAGTGATTGGCAATAGTCTTTGCTCAAGAGTGTCTGGCTCTGGTAATCTTGACAAGTGATCGGCCACTACATTTTTAACTCCAGGTTTATCACGAATTTCAAGATCAAATTCCTGGAGCAGAAGGATCCATCTGATTAATCGTGGTTTGGCATCCTTCTTGGCTTGAAGATACATGATGGATGAGTGGTGTGTTTACACAATGACTTTGGATCCAAGCAAATGGGATCTGAATTTCTCCAGGGTGAATGCTACTGCTAGCAGCTCTTTTTCAGTGATAATGTAGTTTCTTTGTGCTTCATCTAGAGTTCTGCCGGCATAGTGAATAGCAAATGGAATATGATCTCTCCTCTGTCCCAGAACTGCCCCAATGGCATAATCAGAGGTATCAGTCATGATCTTAAATGGTAGAGACCAAACTGGCAGTTGAACGACAGGGGCCTGAGTGATTATTTCTTTCAACTGTGTAAAGGCCTATAGGACTCTATCATCGACAATAAAATCAGCCTCCTTGCCAAAAATCTCGGTCAGGGGTCGGGCAATTTTGCTGAAATCCTTGATGAACTATCGGTAGAATCCGATGTGCCCTAAAAATGACCTGACATGTTTCAGATTGGTAGGTGGCTCTAATTTTGAAATTACTTCCACCTTCGCAGGGTCGACCTCCATGCCACGTTTTGAGATGACATGGCCTAGCACAATGCCTTCGGTCACCATAAAATGTCTTTTTTTCCTACGGGAGCATAAGGTTCACTTCACAGCATCTTTTCAAAACTCGGTCTAGATAAGATAACCACTGATCAAAGCTGTCTCCGTAGACCGAGAAATCATCCATGAAGACCTCAAGAAAACTTCCAACCATATATGCAAATATTGCCAACATACATCGTTGGAATGTCGTTGGAGCGCTGTATAATCCGAACGACATTCTGTGAAGGCATACGTCCCAAATGGGCAAGTGAAGGTTGTCTTCTCTTGATCTTCAGGAGAAATGGAGACTTGATTGTAACCAGAGTATCCATCCAAGAAATATAAGTATTCCTTTACGGCCAGTCTTTTGACTATCTGGTCGATGAAGGGAAGTAGGAAGTGATCTTTCTTGGTTGCTAAATTCATATGTTTGTAATCTACATAAACACGCCATGATGTCGGAACTCTGGTTGCGATCTCCTCTCCTTTGTCATTTTTTATCATGGTGATCCTTAACTTCTTGAGCACAACAGGTAGGGGACTCATCCATTTTGAATCGGAGATGGGATAGATGAATCCCACATCGCACAATTTCGTTATCTCATTCATCACTACCTCCCATAGGTTTGGATTTAATCTGCGTTGAAACTCATGAGAGGGCGTTGTATTCTTCCAGGTATTTGTGATGCGAGCATAGGGAAGGAATATCCCATGGAGATCAAAAATTTTCCATCCTATGGCCTTGCGGTTTCTCTCTAGAACCTCTAGCAGACGAGATTCGTGTTCCTTGGTTAACTGTGAATTGATAATTACGGGGAACATATTCGGCGTACCCGTAAGGAAGGAATACTTCATGTTCGTTGGAAGTGGCTTGAGCTCAGGTGAAGATTGGTTCAGCTCAATGGTGACTTCTGCTACTGTGGAGGGCGATGGTGTTGGATCTTTCATCTGATGTGTGTCCACCATTGGCATTGTGGGCTCTAAGTATAGTGTTGCATAAAATTCTTCAATGATTGTATCTTGTTCACAAAAAGATGCAATGATGTCCTCTTGCTCCGTCATGGATAGGTGGCCATGAATGTGCTCCTCAGGCAAGTTAGCAAGAATCTCATCTTCAAGGACATCTGGGAACTCGACTATGCAGTCCAAGACTACCTCTATGGAGAGGAATGTGTGGGTCTCGACATTATCCATGAATAGCTTTGTATCGCGGATTTCGGCCAAAAAATCACATTCTTCTATTTGCTGCTTTGTTGGCTCACTCTCGTATGATGTAGGTGTTGAAGGTTTAGGCACTTGGATCATCTCAATTGGCACTTTATCACTATTTGAACGAAATGTTATGTGACGGGTGCCATAGTTTACCACTGCCTCAGATGTTCGAAGGAACAACCATCCAATGACGATGACATCTTCCAAAATAACTCAGGGCCGCTTAATGGATGTATCTACGAACTGCAGAATCATTCTTGTGGATTTGAGCGGTGCCAACCCAAATTCCTTGAGCAGTGACATGGGCATTAAATTGATTGAGGATCCACTGTCAAGTAGAGTTCGGTCGAACTCTTGATTGAACATCCGACATCTGACTATAGAAGCTCCCATGTCCTTCTTCTTTGTGGGGAGACTGCTGATTGCATTCACTGTAGCCGCAGTGAGAATGTGCTTTATATTTCTTTCATGAGATTTCCATGGCTATCTCTTTGAGGTACATGCTTCCTTCAGACCTTTCTTGATATTCAGCATGTACTTGATGGATTTGAGCAGAGGCATTTCAAGAACAAGATTATGAATTATTTCCGCAATATCAGGATCAGACAATGCAGTTTTCAACTTTTAAATTTTTTTGGGTTTTCTCATTGCATCAGGAAATGGAATATCTACGACATAAAAAGTAGCAATGGAAATAGTGTTCTTAGTTACAACAAAATCTGTGCCCACATCAGATTGTGCATGTGGATGACTAAAATGAGCAGGGGCCATCCAGGAAAGGTGGGCATCCAAAATCTTCAAGCAAGGCTCCATCGGCTGGCATCGGATCGACTGCAGGTGCGATCTCCTCCAAGGTCGGCTGGCTGGTGCTTCGGTTGTTGTTGATGGTGCTTTCTTTTTTGTATTTGACTTTGCTATTTTTTTTGGTGGTGCTTCTCCTTCTTCTTCTTCTTCCTCACCCGGTTTGGCTGCTGGTCCGGCTGATGCAGAAGAAGAAGACGACTCCCCCACATTCGTTTTATTCTTCCCCTTGCAAGTGGTTGAAGGCTACAAGGTCCTACCTCTCCCGAAAGTGACAACATTAGATAAAAATAATTCATCCATATCCAACTCTGTAAGACCAGAGAGAACCTCACAGACTACCTGCTCTTTTTTCTTGATGTTATTGGGGTTTGCCTCCACTTATACGGGAATGGAGGTCTTGACGGCAGTGAAATCGTCCAACTTCTGACTAAGGTCTACAAGGCCCTTGATAAGCTAGGCCAAGCAGTCCAAGGCTAGGTTCACAGGAGATACAGCCTCAGATACCTCGGCGTGCTGGCTACATTGGTATTGCTGGTACAAAGACTGCTGGTTGGGGTATTGAGAATGGTATTGAGGAGAAGGGTGATGCTATTAATACTTCTAAGGGGCTGCTGCTGATAGGGCAAAATCGTGTATTGCTGGTTTTGCTGGTGTTGCATGTATTGTAGTTGTTTATACTAATTTTGTCTCCAATTGCCATGGAATTGTGGAGATTGTTGGTGTTTTTGGTGTTGCTGTTGATTGTTCTAGACAAACCTCCCTCCTTGTTGTAGAGGGAACTGGCGGGAGTTAGCAACCTGACCCTGCTGAGTTCTGCCTAGACGGGTGGGTTGCACATCATTTGACCATACACCATTCACCTCATGAATAAGAGGTGGTAGAGGAGAGAACTGTTTTGGAATGTACTGGGGCTCCGACTGGTAGACGACCAACTGCTATTGCGATTGTTGAGGAGTTGTTGGCTCTAGGGCTTGTACGTAATAGATGTATTGAACCAATGGTTGGGGCTGATTCGGCTGAGGAGATTGTGGTTGTGCATGTTCCTTCGTCTCTGCTGGAGTGGAGGATGATGCAAACACAAAGTTGCAAGAGTTGATTATACTCACCAGCAGCTCCAGTTGCTTAGTGATTTGATCTAGTTTATCCAGGTTCTTTGTCCTATATTCGATCACAGCAAGTTTTTCTAAGTCATGTGATCGCTTCTCAATGATGACCACTTTGGACAGGTGGCTCCTAACAATGCTCAGATTGGAGCTCTCATCCCTATCCGGCTCGTGGGATGCTACCATGTGCACAGGCTTTTGAACAGATTGTTGCGGACACTGATAGGTGCGGGACAATGATAAAGCAGCCTCTCCTTCAGCCATTTCTTCAAATATCTGCCAGACAACATCCTCATCTTTATTGAAATGGGAGCCGCCACATGCTGCATCCACTAGCTTCTGGCTTTCTATTGTAAGTCCCCCAAAGAAATGTTGGACCAGGCTGATCCTAGGAATCTCATGATGGGGACAGTTTTTCTTGTAGCTCAGTGAACCTCTCCCAGACCTCATGAATGGATCCGTGCGCAGCTTGGGTGAAGTTTGCTATGCGGGCTCGCATCTGATTGAGTCTCCCACGAGAATAGTATAGTGCAAGAAGGCAGACTTCAGTTCTTCCCAGGTGGTGACGTCCTTCCCTAAGTGGTTGATCCAATGAAGGGCCTTATCTTGAAGGCTGAAGGGAAATGTCGTCATCTTGACTACCCCAAGAGGAATACTGGGTAATGAGTGGTGTCACAGATGTACCCGAACTATTGCAGATAAATATATGGTTCTTCATTGGCATCTCCACGAAAGATGGGTAGGAGTACCAGTAGCTGAGGCTTAAATTCGAAATGGGCATGGATTGCTAGAATCTGGATCCATTCAGTAACTTGCCCCGCCCCAAGATTGTATGTTTCTTTTAGAGTCATCTTGGGTCGCTCTGCTCTAGGCTCATCTGGATCTCCTCTGCCTCCACCTTCAGGATCTTCTTTGAATCCTTCTTGATTTTCTCTCCTTCTTCTCAAGTCATTGAGCATGTCCTAGAAGGCGACCTGTGCCAAGACCTGATCTGTGAGCTGTTGCTGAATTGCTTGAATATAAGCAAGGATTTGAGCATTCACAACATTTTGATCTGGCTGCGGACTTTGATCTGGTTGAGGTGGTGGTTGTGGTCCCTTCCCCTTTCCTCCAGGAGCCATCTCTTTCTCTGACCATGAGTCTGGTTCTATCACGACTTCTGGCTCTAAAGGCTCTTGATCTGCAAATGGAGTAATGCCACGATCAGTCTGTGTGGAGGCACCATAAGTAGCAAATCGATTTGTGTTAAGGTCAACACAGAATTTCATTAAGGGTGGATGTATGTATGGGGTGAAATCAGTTGCCATCCAAAATGGGCAGGTTTCGGGACGAGAGTAATCCCGGTTTATTATAGAAGATGTGGAGTCCGGAGATCAGTTCACAAAGTCTGAACTGGGTTCTCGAGAATCACCCCAAATTATTGGAGGTGACGAGCGCATGGAATCGATGTTGGTGTCAGCGGGGTCCCGACTAAGCCATCCATGTGTCGCCATCTCAAAAGTCAAGAGGAGATCAAGATTGGAAGAATGATACGGAGATAAAACATGAAATAAAGGGAGTGTAAAACTGTAGAAGGCTCCAAATGAGCGGGGGATCAAATAGGAAAGCAAAGAGAAAAAGGTGAGAAAAAGGCACACGATGTGCAGGACTGATCTTTGGACCTTATCGAATTCAAACAAACACAAAACAAGGGTAGGTTCACCCACTCAACACATGTGAAGCCATAAAAGTTCGGCTATTTTTTTATCTTTTCAATTTTTTTATTATTTTCAAGCAATCTTATCACGAGTCCTTAAGTACACTAACCCTATAGGAGTGTGTGTACTGCCAGGCGAGTGCCCCATACTTGTTCCACCTCCTTTGTAACCTATGATCTATGCTTAAAGGTCCTTGATCTTGTTCTTGGGTGGCTACTCAGCCAAAGAAATAGAAAGGAAGCCAGTTGGAGAAACCAATACTTCGGTCCTCGCACGCAACGGAATCACCCATGAGCGTGCAAGGACCTACTCAGACGCAAACCGATGAGACAGACACACCCGTGAGGGCATGGCCTACGCTCAGTACCTCAGACTAAGTTGGATGGTCCACACAAGGCGGGAACACCATGCTCGACTAGGCCCTACTCGGTCACGTACGATAGAAGCGTTAATACTTCGCCAACCCAGGTGATAACTAAGGCGCCACGGATCGAGATTTGGGCTCTTATCCTTAGTGGGCCGCGCTTCACTCTATCTGGAGTGTACCTGAAAATAATGTGGGCTTTATGAACCCCAAATAATGAATGGTTTGTTACGAATTTTAATTAAGGACAACTTTATTTAGTAGTCCCTTTTTTAATTTTTGGGTTTTCAATTTTTTGAGTATTTTTCAGAGCAAACCACACGATTTTATTTTGTATTTTTCCTTTATGTCCTAAGTGATATAAACACAGAGGAGAGAGGATGGAAAAGCCGTGCAAGTTGTCACTAAGATGGAAATCTCGCCTTAGTGACTAATGATGCATGCAAAGATAGAGTTACTTACAGTGCTTCCCAGCTCTCTCCATGCGGGATGCAAGGTGGAATTTAAATATTTACACTATATGACGATATGCAAAGGCGATAAAACGTCCTAAACAGTAGTTGTTATTATCGAGAAGAACCAAATGCCAATCACTCAGAAATGAGATCCAAAAGTCTGGTCTCTGAAGTGCATCGATGTCCGCCACAGCAGATCCTGCAAGTGTTGTATAGCACTTCTCTCGACACTCGATCTCAAGTCTAAATAATCAACAATTAATTTTGACTAAGTCCAAGTGTGTATCACTATAGGTGTATGCAATGTTGTTAGGGCTTTGGACCTTGCTACCGAGTCAAATAACTTAATATCTAAGGGCTCACTCACAGAAAACAAATAAAAACAAAGGCGGAAAGCTCAAATCACGGGAAACAAAATAAACAAAGGCGATGAAACACGAAAAATCTGGTATGAGTCCCCTAGGTGAACAGACACCCGGGCACTGGACCTCGTGTAGTGTAGAGAGTAATGTCCAAATTATTTATAGATTATTTTGTAAAAAATAGATCTCTCTCACACAAAAAAATGGAAAATGCTAAAAGCTACTCTTCTCCTCTTTCCATGTCCTTCTCTCTTGCTCTCTCCTGGTCAGCTCAGAAGAAGAAAGCCAAACTATGCTCGCCTCGACACTCACCTCCTAAGAGATAGTCCTCGTCAAGCAGTCCCTTGCAAGAAAGATAAAAA
This sequence comes from Ottelia alismoides, assembly GCA_037367405.1. Classification (NCBI taxonomy): domain Eukaryota; kingdom Viridiplantae; phylum Streptophyta; class Magnoliopsida; order Alismatales; family Hydrocharitaceae; genus Ottelia; species Ottelia alismoides. Next base: position 251,424 of record JAZKJV010011836.1, on the reverse strand, counting down.
AGAAAATTTGGGTTAGAACAGTCAAAAAATTATCAAAGAATAATTAACAGAAAAATATAAGTAAATAATGACAGCTATATATGCCAAAATGTGCTACAATCCATTTCTCCCCGACAACGACGCCATTTGAAAAGAGGATTCCTGTGAGGGTCTAGATATCTCACAAGGCAAGATGTCCAATCGGTGCGGTGACCGCTCACGGAAATCCGATCCAATTCAACAATTAACCCACAATTAATTATGAAGCAATAAATATAAAGTGGATCAAAAATTATTATAAACCCTACACTAAAATAAGTATAGCGACAAGTGGAGTAGGGTGTCGAACACAGGAAACACATGATGTAGCACTATGTATATTATTTATAAAGAAAAAATAAAAGCATATGCATATATAACTATGCACTATATTTATCAAAGAAAATGGGTTTTAACAATAAAAATTTTTTATTTTATAATTATTTTATATTTTTGTATTTTGATTTTAAATTTTCCGATTTTATATCTTCTTATTAGATTTTTATATTTTTATATTTTTTAAGAAATATAATAAAGCAATACATAAAGTACATATACAATATTAACAAAGATAGATATAAATAAAAACAAAACTAGTCTAAATAAAGAAAATAAAACATTTTGGGGTTTTAAATATCTTTTTACTGTTTTTGTCATTTTTTAGGTAATTTTGTGATTTTTTTATATTTTTAAGTCAAAAATACCCTAAAACAGGGTTAATTAAATAGTTGAATTTAAAATGGAGATGAATAATATCAAATAGCTTCATAATTTCTCCAAATTAATTTTAACATAAAGATAGTAATATAAATAAAATTATACAACAAAAATCACTATTTTGGAATTTTTAGGGATTTTACAAATTTTTATAAAAGTTTTGGGGGTTTTTCAATTTTTAAGAATATTATTTTTCTAATTTTAGTGATTTTTGGGCTGAAGGTTAATAATGCTTAAATGAGTACAATATATTTTTGGGGGATTTTTCAAAGTGATTTTTTAATTTTTTGGCTTTTGTAAGGCAAACAAGGGTTGACCGTGCATTATTTGAATTTTAGAAATTAGGGAAAAGGGCATATAATGCAAAAAAATGTATATCGTGATCAAGCATGCAATCAGGTACCTACTCCTATTTTTTGGTAATTTTTAGAGCACGACAACTATTTTTTTAAATAGAAAATCACACACAAAATTACTTGGCCTAGAAGGGGTATAATTGCAATAAAAATTAAATACACGGGTTACAATTCAATTTTACCCAAAAGTTAACACTAATATTCAACTTTTATATATTAAAAAACAATTACATAAACATGCAAGGGCTTTAGTGCAAATTTTATAATATAAACATGCACATGCACGTGACACTAGCGGGGACCAAATTGCAATATTTGAAAAGTTCATGGGGTTACATGTAATTTATCCAAAAGTTTTAAACTTCGTAAAATATTTATAGGACCTTTTAGTAAATACAAAAAGGTGAACGGTGTTTATGAAATTATACCATGTAAGCACTGGGAACCAAGCATCCAGAAGTCGCCACATGTCATATCATGTGGCCTTCCTTGTGTACCCCTCCGCGAATAACCAAGGGTCCAGATTAGATCTGGACCGTTGTTCTTGGTCCAACGGCGAGGAAGGGGCTGGAAGAACACGCAAGAACTCTCCTCCAGCGAACTTCGATTCGTCGTTTCGTGGTGCTCCGGCGGTTGATCTCTCTTCCGACAGGCCCAATAGATGTGCGGCAGCAAGGTCCGACGAAGGCGAGACGGCTCGAGATTCTTCAGCGAGGTCAGACCACCTGGAGCTACTCCAGATAGTTGTGGATGTCCCAGACGTGTCAAATGACCTGAAAAATGGCACAAAAGATCCCTGGGTGCGAGGTCTATCTCCTCGACCCTTGCTTTACACAAGACGATAGTAGGGATGGAATGTTGTGAGAGCTTCGGCGAGGTGGCGGCGGAAGGAGCTCGATTCCCATATCCACAATGGATCTAGGTTGGATGAAGCGGGATATCGATGGAGAATGTGGGGGGTTGAAATGGGGTGGACATTGAGATGGAACAATGGTCGGATCTCTGTTAATCAGTCCTGGAGCGCGAGCTCCATGAATTTGGGCATTTTTTATTTGAGCGCTAATCGCTTGATTAAACTACGAATTAAAGATGTGAAATTGAAATTACACTACAGGATTACCTACGAGCAACAGGAAAGTTGGCTCAGCTGGCCTGAGAGGCCAGGAGCAGGACTTGCCAGCAGTCCTCCGGCGGTGAGGTGGATACACCTACTCTGCGAACTCTCCTCATTGCAAATCAAGGGCTAAACCACGTTGTCACCATGGGGAAGCCAATAGGCATGATCTGAGGGGCTAAAGCTCGAAGAAGAGGGATCAAAAAATCAAAAAGGGTGAAGGAGGTATATTTATAGGTGGTTTTTGATCGAGTTTTGAGAAGCGATGGTGTGCGATCGGTCGGGGGTAGGTGGAGATGCGAGGATGGGGTGGATGAGGGATGAAAGGGCTACAGGATGGTGGTGCTCTCGAGGGTAATGAGTGAAGGGATAGGTGTGGAGAAATGGGAGAAATGGCGATCTCGTGACTTTTGACAGGCATCAGAAGGGAGACCAGACAGTTGGCCTATGGTCAACAAAAGAAAGCACCTGGTTGGTCCACATGGACCAACCAGGAAATTCCAAGGCAAAAATGCATTGGAAATTGAATATTGAATAGAATTTGATTTTATTATTTTTAGGTTATAAAATAAAAAAATGTTATATTTTATGCGTATGCTTATTTATTTTTTAAAGGTGATTATTTACAAGTTATTTTTTAGGGTACATATATAGGTATATTTACCTTTATTTTAGGTATTTTACTTTATTTGCATTTTTTATTTTATTATTTAATCTTATTATTTTCTAAAATTATAGTTTTTTATATACTTGAATATATTTTTTTATAATTTTCTAACATATTATATACACTTAAATAAATAAGTCTTGTTAAATATATAGGTATAAGTATAGGTATTTTACCTATGTATTTTGCATCCATATTTTATTTTAATGTTTTCTTTATTTTTTCTTATGGTTTTAATATGTATATATGTTATAAATAATATTTACAAAATTATAAAAATATAAAAATAATAAAGAATGAATAAAATGATTATTTTAATCGGGTAAATTATACAATATGGGTCCAAAACCTAACTTTCACACCTTAACTCCAAAAAATATGAAACCACCGTCATTAAATAGATTATTAAAAGTTATATACAATTAGAGTGATTTAGATAATTTTGAGCTTTTATTTGGGAGATATGGGTCTGTGAAGTTTAACTTTTGGAATTTTATTTTGTGTCTAAAATGTACATTGTATATTATTTTTGTGTGAAATAAAATTTGTATTTTCTATATATTATTATATACAACTTTCATGTACAGAGTTTCATAATTTGAAGTGTAATAATAAAGAATAAAATAGGTCCCAAAAAGCAATTATTGGTATATTTTAGTAGAGTGATTGCTCTGTATTTTCTGTACACTTAGCCACCCTATCTCCCCCTACTTTATTCCTTGTCGACTAGGTCATCATGATGATTAAGTCTCGGGGTCTAGGGTCACTTCAGTGTCCTTGACACTTCGCTCTTTTTCTTTTCTTTCCTTTATTCTTTTATTTTGGCAATAAATACAATAAATGTGCAGTATTTCATACAGTATTTTGTACAATTTAATGTGTTTATTTTGACACATTAGTGATATATACATGCATTCAACTAGGGTTTAAAAGCCAAAATGAAAGAATAAAGGTGATGAAATGGAGATTTATCAGGTACCTGCAAAAATGGTTAAAGGGTCGAGGGCAAAATACCTCGACCCTCCAAGTGGTGAAATGGAGGCGTGGGTGGTTCGGGCGGAGGCGCTCCGGTGAAGGTAGAGGAATTATTAGAGGTTATTAATTACAAGTTGATTTTTAGGGTTTTATTTATAGGTATATTTACCTATGTTTTGATTCTTTTTTTGTATTTTTATTTTATTATTTTATTCTCTTAATTTATACATTTAAAACTAACTTTTATATACTTAAATATATTTTAATTTTATTTTTCTTATGTAATATTTACACTTAAAAAAATAGGCTTACAAATATATATGTATAAGTATAGATATTTCATCTATGTATTTTATATACATATTTTATTTTAATGTTTTATTTAAGGTTTTGGTCTAGTTTTCATATATAAATATGTACGTTATAAATAATATCTACAAATTATAAAAAAATATAAATTATAAAAATAATAAAGAATAAATAAAATAAATATTTTATTCAGGTACTATACAATAGGGGTCCAAAAACCGAACTTTCACTGCTTAACTCCAAAAAATATGAAACCACCTTCATTAAATAGCTTATTAAAAGTTATATACAATTAAAGTGATTTTGATACATTTTGAGTTTTGATTTGAGAGATATGGGTCTTGGAAGTTGGGATTTTGGAATTTTATTTTGTGTGTAAAGTGTACAATGTATATTATTTTTGTATGAAATCAATTTGAATTTTTCTATGTATTATTATCTTAACTTTCATATTCGATGTTTCTTTGTTTGATGTATAAAAATAGAAAATAAAATGGGTCCCAAAAATGCATTATTGATGAATTAAAGAATAGGGATTTATGGGATTTATTGGCCCTTATCTCCCTCTACTTTATTCATTGTCGACCTAGTCATCAAAATGCCTAGGTCTTGGGGTTTTGGGTCATAAAATACCTTTGGTATTTTATTATTTTTCTTTTATTTATTCTATAATTTTGGCATTAAAAACAGTATTTTATATAGGTATTTATACAACAAAGAATGAATGTTAATTTGTACAAATTAAGGCTATTTACATGCATTAGCTAGGGTTTTTAAGGCCAAAATGATATAATAAAGGTGATGAAATGGAGATTCATCACCCCCCATACTTGCCTTTACTAGTCCCTTGCAAACACTTACGTAATAAGTGCAAAAAAATAAAAATAATAAAAAGGAAAAGAAATAAAATGGATTAAATTTAATACTTAAACTAGCCTTTCCAAAATCAAAGTTTGGAGCTTAAGCCGGACCTTTGGAATTTTAGTGTGGTCAGAATCTTAGCGGGAATCGGATTCAAAACACAACAGCCTTAGAGAATCCCACAACTCCGCTCAAGTCTCCTCAATAGCCAAGTCAGAATATTTCAACTCAAACGCAAATCCTTATGATTACGAATCTCACTCGTACAGTGTATGTTATAGTAGCTCCCCTCAACGGAAACGTCAAAGAGACTGATTTCTCCTGCATGACAACCTAATGATTCCCTAATCCAGCAACTCCTTCCTCAAGGAACGGGGTATTCCCATCTAAGTTCAAGTGGCAACCAGCTCAAGAGGAGGGGGTGAAGAGAAGAATGGGCGGTAGCCAGTGTAGCTACCTATCCGGGGATGCATGACCAATGTAGTCAAGTCATCCAGTTGTAGGCTCACATAATATGACTTTTGAAGCTCAAGCTTGCTTATTGACTATACAAATATGTACACTCCGGCATGCATTTTATTTTCAATCAGGCATGTCCACTTTTTTAGAATATTTTTTTTTGAAATACTATATACAGCAGCATTTACATAAGGAGTTTTTCCTCTTGAGACAGTAGACTATCCCTCTTTTAAAACATTATTGCAACCCATACTCTCATGTCTTTAGACGTCTCTGCTACTGGATGGGTGATGAATCCACATTTCATCATCTTTATTCTATCATTTTGGCCTCAAAAACCCTAGCAAATGCGTGTAAATACCTTTAATTCCAGCATCTTAGCATTCATGCATGTGCATGTAAATAGTGTATAAAATACTGTAATTAAAGCCAAAATTATAGAATAAATAAAAGAAAAGAAAAAGAATAAAATATTGTAAATATTTTATGACCTGAAACCCCGGAGACCTAGGCATCTCAATGAATAGGTCGACAAGGAATAAAGTAGGGGGAGATAAGGGTCAAGAACAATAAAGATTCTATTTATTCTTTATTCATTTTGGGACTTATTTTTTATTCCACTTTTTATACTTTAAACAAAGAAACTTTGAACATGAAAGTTGTAGATAATTAAATAAAGAAAAATAAAAAATTGATTTCACTCAAAAATAATACACAGATAAAAAGTTATGGTCTGAATAAAATTCCAGAATTCTAACTTCCCAGACCTGTATCTCAGAAATAAAAACTCCAAATGCATCAAACTCACCTTTAATTGTATATAATTTAAAATAAGATATTTAATGGTGGTGGTTTCGCATTTGGCGGAGCTACGGTTTGAAAGTTGAGTTTTGGACCCCTATTGTATACTTGTACAGATTAAAATATTCATTTTATTATTTATTCATTATTTTTATAATTTTATATTTTTATAATTTTGTAAATATTATTTATAATATATATGTATATTAAAATTAGAATAAAATACAAAAGAAATACAAAATAAAAATACATGTATATTATACATAGGTATAGGACCTATATACATACCTATACAATTAATACTTTTATTTTATTAAGTGTATAAAATACATCAGAAAAATAAAATAAAAATATATTTAATTGTATAAAAATACTTTATAAATTTATAAAATAATAAACAAAAATGAGTAAATTAAATATAAAAAATAAAAATTAAATAATAAAATATATAGATATATATACCTATACAAGCTTAAAATGTAACTTATAGTTGTATACCTCTAAAAAATAATTAAAAATCACCATAAAATAATTTATAAAATCATGAACATTTTTTATTTTATAACCTAAAAATAATAAAATCGTTTACTATTTTTTAATGAATTTCTAATTGTTTTTCCAGGGATTTTTCCTGGTTGGTCCACGTGGACCAACCAGGTGGCGTGGAAAAGTTGACTCACGGGTCAACTCTCTGAGCCCTAGCCCTGTTCCCGTCAGACCTCGGTTTTGGGTCTTGTTTGACGATTTTTGGAGACCGCATCTTTCATTATTTGGGATCGAGTCCTTCTGGGATTTTACTCCTCGTTCATCATGCATACTCTCCCAATGATTGTCTCGAGGATTAAAACATTGCATTGCCCGATACCCCTCGATCTTTGGAGCACCAGAACCATACCGTCAAACCCTACAAAATGGACCTCCGACTTTCGAGCCCATTTTGAACCCCTCTTCCATCGGTATAGCTCCCCCCTTCGTGCCCAATCGCGAGAAGAAAGTGACAGCTCTTCTCTCTGACCTTCGGGTGGGTCAAGCAATGCCTGAGGCAGCTCCATTCACCTCCGCCATTCTCGCTAGCATTGAGGTATATCCCTCTAGCTCCGGCCATCGAGGCAGTTCTTTCCCCTTTCATTTTTGTTGCATTTTGTTCACCATAGCATTAGGATTAATACCCCTCAAAAACCTTTGCTTTTCATCCATTCAATCACTCAATCGGTCACCTCGCTGGAGTGCTCCTCCGGCCGAGCCCCTTCACGATGTTTCACACCGCCATTCCACCTCTGCGGGGTCCAGGCAATTTGCCCTGGACCCTCTCACCCTTTCTTGCAGGTCAACGAGCCTTAACGAGTGTCTGGGGGTCATTTTGACCTTCGCCGAAGACACACGAAGCCTCCCAGCTCTGCCGTCATCTCCAGTGAACTCTGGCCTTCATCGGAGTGTTTAGGACCCCCCAGCAGATAGAGAACACCGCCAGGAGTCTCCAGGGCATTTTTGAAGCTCAAGGAACGCCGGAGGACGGAGTTGGAGCTCGGAAAAAGTCGCCTCGACGGCGCTCCTCCTATGTTCTTGCTCCGACCTCCGGAGCAGTTCGTGGCCCGAGCTCCAGGTGAATAGCTGTCGTTGGATCATCCCCCGCTCCGCATCGTCAGATTTGCAGGGATCTTCTAATCCAGGCCGTCAGAGCGAAGCGTCATCGTTGCACGAGGGCGTGACGTGTGGCAAGTGGAATGCCCTCGACCATCGGATCACGCACGAGGCCTTAGGCATGGGTATTTTACATCTCAACCCTCGCCCATTTTCGTATTTATTTTTAGTCCATAAACTTTTGTCTGTAGCGTAAAAACTTTTGTAATATTTGCATCTAGACCCTCACACTTTTATTATTTACATTCAGGTCTAGTCCACGTCACCTCACGTGATCTGTGCACGTGGGGTGGTGGTGATTTTGCAAGGACCCCCTCGCGGGTTTAGTTATTTAGTTTAAGTCCAGGAATTTTGACATTAAGTGTAAAACTTTTGGATATTTTGCATGTGAACCCCTGGTAGGTTTGGATATTGCAGTTGGGTCCTTCCCAGGCGCGTGCTAGTCACACGCTGGGGAGGGAATTTTGCAGGTGTGCCCTTGCGGCTTTGAATATTCGTATTTGGTCCTAGAAAGTCATTTATTAGTTATATATTTTGCGTGAAAATTGCACTTTGACCCTTGTATTTCCCGATATTTGCACTTATACCCCTGCCAGCTGTGTGATTTGTATTGGTTGTTCGCATTTATTTTATGCATCATCTTAACTCAAAAAATCATCAAAAAAATTACCATACGCTCCTGTTGCATTATTCATTCATGCCATATTTTTGTTTTGCATTTTTATTGCATTTTAATATTTATTAAAAAACAAAAATATGCATTTTTGCTACTGTTTGCATTAGAAAATACCAAAAAAATATCAAAACCCCTTGAAAAATTCCAAAAAAAAAATCCTTAGGTCTATTTTAGTGTCTTTTAGCTTTAGAACAAAAATCATTAAACATTTCAAAATAAAAACCCTAAAAAATAGAAAACCCCAAAAATCTTCCTAAAAATATAAAAAAATCTAAAAAATTCCTAAAAATATAAACTATGTTTCAGAATTTTCTTTGTTATTATCGTTATTTCAACATTAATTTAAGGAATTTTGGATACTGTTTTCTATTTTTAATCTTCATTTAAATTTCAGCCAGCAACTTAGTTCACTGATTTCCAGTATTTTTGACTTTAAAAATACCAAAAAAATTAGGAAAATCTAGAAAAATCACAAAAACATTAGAAAAATATAAAAAAAAACCTAAAAACATTTTATTTCCTAATTTTTTGAGTATTTTTACTTATTTTTATAAATACTTTATCCCTCTCTTTCTTATTTTGTATATATATTCATTTTAAAGAAAAAGAAAATATAAAAAATATAAAATACAAAAAGAAAATATAAAATCAGTAAATTAAAAATCAAAATACAAAAATACAAAATTAAAAATTAAAAAAATATAAAAATTAAAAACCCACAAAAAATTGCATACTTGTAGACTCTTGATCACAGCACATCTTTGGCATTTTGCTTGATCTATCCTGCTTGCTCCCTGAGTTCGACACTCTACATACTTGAACTATACACATTTCTTGTAGAGTTAAAATAAATTTGACTCCACATTTATTTCTCATTGCTTGATTTATTATATTGTGGGTTCACTGTTGATTTTGATCGGGATTCATTGAGGGTCGCCATAGCGACTGTTGTCTCCGCCTTGTGTGAGACACATTTAGACCCTGTGAATTTCGGTTAAATCAAATGGCGTTGTTGCCGGGGAGCAACAGCGTATAGATCTCGTTTTTGAGTGATTGTGTTTGCTTGATTACATTATTGCTCTATTTGATCTCTCTATTTTATATATCTATCTGTGAGCTATCTGACCATCTTCTCTCTTGTCTTCTTGCGAGGGACCGCGGATCGAGGAGGATCGCCTAGGGGATCCGATGCATCCTTGGAAGGTGGAGTCAGCTATTCTAGTCTAGCCGGCAGGAGAGAGCAGGAAGAGTTGAGAGAGAGGATAGTTAGTGGTTTTCTATTTTTAGTGAGAGAGAGACATTCTTAATTTGTAATAATACAGGTACCTTGGACACTTGGACACGCGGGCCTAATTTCCAGGTGTTTGTACACCTGGGGGCTCACCGTGGTTTTCATCGGTTTTCCCGCTTGTCATTTTCTGATTTTGTTTTATTTTTCTTTTCTTTTGTGGAATGAGCCCTTAGCTTTTAGGCTAGCTTGATCGAGTAAATTAGGTCCAAACATCCTAATAACCATTGCATGTACCTATAGTACATTTTGGACTTAGTTAAACTAAACAGTCGCCTCATCATCTTCAAGCCTTCGTGCTGCGAGCCCACCCTGCCAAGCGTTGCTCCTGAACTCGATGTGTCGAGAGGAGGAGGGGTGAGCCTAGATCGGACTCTTGGATTGAGGATCGGTGACCGACTTGTGGTTCTTCACGCTAGCTATTACCTGATTAGGATGATTTCCGTGTGCATATCAGCATATAGTATAGGTTTACCAATTCCTGCATTGCATCCTGCATGAAGAGAGATGGAGGCACTGTAAGTCTTTCTACTTGAGCATTCATCATTTCGGCACAAAGGTGAGATTTCCATCTTGGTGCCAACTTACATAGTTTTTCCGGCTCTCTCTCTCTCTGATTTTGGATCAATTAGGAATTAAGGAAAACTACAAAAAACGTTAGGCGCTTGTATTGAATTGACTCAAAACAAGTCATAACACCAAAAAAATTAAAAAAGGGACTGCTAAAGAAAACTTGACCTAAATAAAATTGGCTAATTGGACTCATTGCTTGGGGTGAGTAATACCCTCACTTGTATTCAGGTTGCATGGGAAGGTCTCCTTCCAAGTGAGCAGAGCGGCTTCGTAAGGATTAGAGCCCAAAACCCAGTCTGTGGCTGCCATGTGTATCGCCTGGATTTCCGAAGTATTGGCGCTACTATTGTACGTAGACGAGTAGGGCTTGGTCACCATCGATGACTCTCTATTGTGTAGAGCATCGACCTTGTCCGAAGTATCGAGCATAGGCCACGCCTTCACGGGGGTGTTTGTCTCATCGTCTTGCGTCCGAGTAGGATCTTGCACGCTCACGGGTGATTCCGTTGCGAGCGAGATCCGAAGTATTAGTTTCGCCTATCGGCTTCCTCCCTCTTTTCTTTGGCTGAGTAGGGATCCAGGAAGGGTTACAAGGACCTTAAAAAGCGCAGGCTACAGGTTACACAGGAGGAGGATAAGTACGGGAATTCTTTTTCGGCAGTACTCTCTCTCCTATATGCGTAGCGCTCTAAGGACTCGTTGAAAGATAATTGCCTGAATTAAATCTAAAAACTACAAAGATAAAAGCCGAACCTTCACGGCTTCATGCGTTGAGTTGGTGAATTACCTTGTTTTGTGTTTGATTTTCTAGTTGAATTTAGGTCAAGATCAAAAACATCGCACAATTGTGCGCAATTTTGCCCCCTCTTCTTCATTTCTCAAACTTGCTCTTCTCAGTAATCACGATGATGGGAAGGAGGTCTCTTAGGCCATCTCTGGCGGCACCGCTATCCATCACTCCTCCCTATTCATCTAGGACAACCTCGGGGAGTCCAGACCCACTCTCCGAGCCTGAGCTCACTTCCACCAAGTTTTCCCTCGACCACCCTTCTCCTTCCATCAGTCCAAGAGTATCAGAGTTTAGTGCATCATAGAGCTCAGATCATTTGACGGCACCTGAGATGGATTCTTTTGCCTTTTCAGAGAATCCAGCCATGGCAGACAAAGGAGAACACCCAGATGAACAGGAGCACCCTCCATTTCTATATGACCAAGCTGCCATCAACAACTCATTGTTAGCATCCCTGGAGACCATGCAGAGACAAATCAGAGACCAGGGAGTCTTCATGGGAGACCTCATGAGGGAAATTGCGCAGATGAGAGAGGGAAGAGAAGACATACCTGGGGGCGGTGGTGGTGATATACCTGAAGTAGCAGGCGAGGGAGGAGAACCGAATCAGAAGCGGTCGCCACAGACAATTATGAGAGAGTTGCATAATCTAGCAGCATCCCTCACTCATCGATGGATCCGACTCCCTCCCATTGATGAATCTCGTATTCATCATGCGAAAAGCCGTAAATTAAACCCCCTGCTTAATCAATCCAATAAAAATATCCTTCTATTCTTTATTTGTATCCTGTATTATATTGTGTATAAATTACCATTAAATTTCTGTATCTAATTTCCTCTATTTTTCTTGTATTTAGTTTATCCTCAAAAACCCCTAAAGATTAGGTAGATATATTGTCCATAAATCAGTGACCATTAAAAAGATAAAAAATACAAAAACATCTCAAAAACAAAAATCGGTGTTTTTATCCCCTTAAAAATACCCCCAAAAATACGTTTTGTACAAATGATCTCTTTTAGCTTTTTGACCAACATGAAAGTTGTAGATCTTGTCGAGACTAGCAACTTTCATGTTTTGACTTTTTCCTAATTCGGCCTCTAACTATTTCTTTTATAATTTTCTTTGTGTTTTATTTGAATTTTTCTGATTGGGCCACGTGGCACCCTCTGGGCCCCATACGTAGCCCGCCTCCACTTCCGTCACCCGGCACCTCCCTCGACCGTTGGATCCCCTCCGTCTCGCCTTCATCTGAAACGTCCCCCACGCTCCACTTCCCAGCCGTCAGATGCATTTCGAGGTCAAATCTCGACCACTACATCGCGCCTAAATCATAACCCTCCGATCTCAATGCCATCCATTGTTCCTCCTACTGCCACGTCACCTCTTCACACCAGTCGTCAGATCTTCAAACCATCTAATGCCTCTCCATGCTCCATGTCACCCTGCTATCTCCCACCGTTGGATCTCTCCCATCGCCCGATCTTAGCCATTCATGTCCGCTCTGTTTCCAGTCGACCGATCAGATCTCATGATCTGATCGTAGCCCTCCACCCATAACCATCCCTGCCGTTGGATTGCATGATCCAACGGCTCTCCCATCATCTTCCTCCTCCGTAACCCCCCCCCCCCACCCCTGCCGTTTCACCTCACCATCCCATCACGCCCTTCCATTTTTGGAAGGCGCCTCTGACCTTCCCTCCTCGTGGTAACGCCACCAACGCCTTCCCCGTTCTTCTGTCATCCCCGCGCGACCACCATGACACCCTCACCAACACTGCCACATCATTGAGACCTGTTCAAAAATGCTTCGCACTACCGTAACCACCGACCACCTCCGCCTATTTAAGCCGACCTCCATCATCGTCAACCCTCATCCACCATCTACGGGGGTCCGCCCTAGCTTCATCCGTCCTCCGGTGACAGCGGAGGGCGGTCTATTCGAGGCGACCATGGTCGGACCTCCCCGGTGTGATCCGTGGCCTCCGGCCACGTAGCGGTCGCCATTATGCGCCGCCGAGCACCAAGGAGTGGCCGGCCCTGTTGTGCGAAGACCCAGGACTTCATTGAAAGCCCAGGCCATTCCCCTCTGCCAACACCTCGCTCCGGCGAGGTGATTTTCTCTTCAAATTCCCGACTCCATAACTCCAATCCACTATCTCCTGACCATATCACGACCTTCGCCACCTCACCAGCATCCTCTCCGACCACGTCCCCCTTCTCCAGAACCATCCCTGCTCCACCCCATCTCCTTCTCCACTTCACCGGAGATGGAGCCCAGGGCCACCGCTCCTGTCACCTCCTTGGCCCCCACTCACCTCACCTCACTCGCACACACGATATACACGCTTCGGCTATGTTTAACGTATAGGTACCTTCAATGGTCAGAGCTCAAGCGACAGCTCCGATCTCGAGCCACAACGGCGACGACCTCGCATCGACTGATCAATCCTCGACCTCCCGCACCTTCACCTTCGGTCAAGCTTCATTGCGTGGTCTCTAGGAAGCTTCCTAGAGCTTCACCAGTCGCGAAGATCTCTAGTTGAGAGAAGGAGGGCTCACCGGAGCACAGACTTCTCCGGCAGAGGGGCGGAGCAAGAACAAACAGTTGTTGTCCGATCAAGATGGATCGGACGATGGCACGTGGCAGACCCGTGCCTCAGTCCGCAGCAACAGGCTCGGGTCATACGAACCTAGATCCGAACCTCCAGTTGCTGCCACATATTCCGAACCTGCAGGAGCTGTCCCGAGCCTGTCCCTCATGTACAGCACGCGTGGGGTGCTGGGTAATTTACGCGAAAGACCCTGAAAGAATTGTTATTTGCATTTTGGTCCTCCAGGCGCGTGCCTCACGTACGCGCCTGGGGTATTTGACAGGAAGGCCCTCCAAGTTTTGAAGATTTACAAAAAGGTCCCCATGCATATGGGAAATTTGCATAGGACCTCGACCAGTTTTTGGTATTTGCATTTAGGTCCCTCCAGGGACCTAAATGCAATATTTATCATTTATTTTTCTTGCATTTTTATTACAATTATGCCTATGCATTGTTTTTAGCATAACTTGAGCATCGTAGGTCCAAATGGCATGATTTTAGTGTCGTTTTGATCCCTGTTTTGTCCTCTACATCTTAGCATGTTTTATTTTCTCATTTACCACTGTTTTAATTGAAGTGAATTTTTGTGTGAAAAATGAGGGTCCTGCTATCATTGTTCTTGTTGTGATTGATGAATGTTTTTAATATGATGATTAATACGACACTGATTTCATTTCTATTATGTTGCTCACAATTTTTAGGGTATAATTGTAGTCTTTAATCTGTTTATAAATTCTCTTGCATATTTGCTCATGCATCATTTTAAATTGCATAAAAATAAATAAAAAATTGCATGCATCATGGCTTCGCTTTGTAAATAGCATAGTTCTTTATGTGGACCTGAAACTGAAATTAACTCACATTGTGCTTCATGAATCGAAATTCGATAAACATATTAAGTAGATGTGTCCCTGTGTTCGACCTTGGTAGACTTGCCAAGTAAAAATATTCCACAACAATCAAAGATTGTGGTTTTTGCTGAACCGAATTTGCCTCCTATACTACGACAATCTCACATTATTAAAGAGGCGAATTTTACGTTCATCAAATGGCACCGTTGTCGGGGACACAGCTTTACTTAATTATTGAATTTTGATTTTTCGTTGATTAATTTCATTTTTTTAGGACCTCGTTTCATGCATCAATATCTGCATCATATCTGCTGATTTAATTTATCGGTGTGTCTAACTTTTCTCTTTTGTGGCAGGGCCCATGATGATCGAGGATGCTTGATCCTCATGGAGGCGTGAAGTCGGGAGATTCCGCTGAAGAGGCCGCAAAAGACATTGTAAAGGAATTTGAGGATTTTTCTCAGTCAGATTGCATTTCATATTGTAAAAAAAAACTTGCATCTGCATATTTATTTTCAGTTTTGCATGTTGTAAAAAAAAGAGAGTAGATCACTTCATGATCTACCCCCCCCCCCACACACACACACACCTACACTTGCACATACACACTCACTCCCACTATCCCCCTGTATATTTCACTCTCTCTCTCTCTCTATCTCTTTCTCTCTCTCTCTGTGTGTGTATTTCACGAAACCTCTCCCCCTCAACCCTGTATCATAGAACCCTCCCCCCTAATTCAGACCTTACTTAGGTTATTTGCAGCCTAAGTATAGGGGGGACCTACCTGCTCATCCCTCTCTCGTTCTGTCTTCTTATACTTAGGTCAATTTTGGCCTAAGTATAGGGGGACCCTCATCCTCAGTTCCGCTATATCACCCGATATTTGAATCGAGCCTTGACTTCATGGCACTTGTGCTATGAGGACATAGCAAAATTTAAGTATAGGGGGTATACCGTATATTACTGTATATTTACTTTAGCCTTAGCTCGTGTTTTTAAAACTTTTGAATTTTATTTTCGGGCTGGGTTTTGGTAAACTAGTGAACTGAGTTTTGTAAAAACCTTGTAAAAATTATTTATTAAAATTGAGGGATTAATTTTTGAAAATATTCCTGAAAAAAATTAAAAATTAAAAATTAAAAATCTTTCTTGGAATTTGACTCTGACTAATAGGCTTAGTAGACATTTTCCGTGAGGGAACCTCGGTCTCCCTTAGCAGAGTGGGTGGTTTAAAGGACATCGCATTTGGCCCCGTCCTCAAGTAACACGGGTCTCGGCCCGTACTTACACTAATACTGGCTGAGAGTGGATACTTTTATTTGAGCCTGGGCCAGTCATTGTCTCTCCGAGGAATTAATTAAAAAATTAGTTAAAAAATTAAAACCCATAAAAATCTGCAAAAGACAAAAATCACACAAAAATCACTAACCTAAGGAGTTGATGTATTCCTGACACATCCACGCCCACTCAAGGCTTGAGGATTTTGAGGACACTTGATTTCTGTGATCTTGAGAGTATGAATTAACATGCTTTAGTCATTAGGGTTTTTAAGACTTAAATATCCACACTCCCTTGGTTTGAAAGATTTGAGTGCTATATTGCACTCTTTATCTCTACCTTCAAGAAAAATATGATCAGCACAGTCACTTCCACAACTGCACGATTGATGAGTTGAGTTGAGATATCACTTGAGGAACTAGGAATCAGAGATTTGAGTTTAGACCCGGTCTAATGATATTCGAGGATGGGATAAAGTTAATGAAGGCTTCAGAAAACCTGAGTGTCAGCAAAACCCTAGCCAGTATGTGAACAAGATTCATAAGCTATCTCTTTGATATTTACCTATGTGTCAGGGTATGATGAAACTTAATGGAAATTGTTGATCAGTGTGCGCCAATTTTTGGTAAAAGCAGTGGAGCTAGCCAACAAAAGAAATGAAATGTCAAAGAAAAAGCTCTGAATGAGCTTCCACCAATGGCGAGTGCTCCCAAACATTTTCAAAGTGTCCACTTGGACCAAGCGCTAATTGGGACCAAGGAGTTGGGCTGACACCACAAAAAGGGCCCTGCATCGTAAGCGATACAAGTTTGAGTGTCGAAGGTATCTTAGATACTCAGAAAAGACACACCTCGGTGTACTCCCAGAAAAACAAGTGCAGACGACTCCAACTCTCTTGACGGACACATTGATCAGCAATATTAAAATTTACATGTGTTGAGTAAAAAGGCACTCGAGAGGCCCCTTGTTCCAATGTGAGGGTGAGAAAAATAGACACAATCCCATTACCTCCATCATCTAGTCGTCCATCAACATTTCAAGTCTGACAAACTAATGAGACGGTTGACTAAAGCAAGAATAGACTTATTCCCTAGTATTGAGGATTAGGTCTAGAGGAGAGTCTTTGGGACTGGAACTTTGAGTGATGCATCGACTCGGCTCTCATGAAATGCAGTACACTAAATGTCATATCCTTATATTATATGTACAAAAAGAGAGTCTGATAATCGGAGAAGTTGGATTCCTTCTGACTAAGGCTTGGATAAACATGGAATTTTAGGATCTCTTAAATTAAGGGTCTTCGAAAGATTGAGCCTTGAATTTTTCACGCGCTGTGTCAGGAATTAATCCGACTCCTTCCTTCTATAGATGCTCGAGGACGAGCATGGTTTAAGTATAGGGGTATGATGAATCTCGTATTCATCATGCGAAAAGCCGTAAATTAAACCCCCTGCTTAATCAATCTAATAAAAATACCCTTCTATTTTTTATTTTTATCCTATATTATATTGTGTATAAATTACCATTAAATTATTGTATTTAATTTCCTCTATTTTTCTTGTATTTATTTTATCCTCAAAAACCCCTAAAAATTAGGTAGATAAATTGTCCATAAATCAGTGACCATTAAAAAGATAAAAAAATACAAAAACATCTCAAAAACAAAAATCGGTGTTTTTATCCCCTTAAAAATACCCCAAAAAATACATTTTGTACAAATGATCTCTTTTGGCTTTTTGACCAACATGAAAGTTGTAGATCTCGTCAAGACGAGCAACTTTCATGTTTTGACTTTTTCCTAATTCAGCATCTAACTATTTCTTTTATAATTTTCTTTGTTTTTTATTTGAATTTTTCTGATTGGGCCACGTGGCGCCCTCTGGGCCGCCCACGTGGCCCGCCTCCACTTCCGCCACCCGGCACCTCCCTCGGCCATTGGATCCCCTCTGTCTCGCCTTCATCTGAACCGTCCCCCATGCTCCACTTCCCACCCGTCAGATGCATTTCCAGGTCAAATCTCGACCACTACATCGCGCCTAAATCATAACCCTCCGATCTTAATGCCATCCATTGTTCCTCTTACTGCCACATCACCTCTTCACACCAGCCGTCAGATCTTCAAACCATCCAATGTCGCTCCATGATCCACGTCACCCTACTATCTCCCACCGTTGGATATCTCCCATCGTCCGATCTTAGCCATTCACGTCCGCTCCGTTTCCAGCCGACCGATCAGATCTCATGATCTGATCGCAGCCCTCCGCCCATCCTACCATCCCTGCCGTTGGATCGCATGATCCAACGGCTCTCCCATCATCTTCCTCCTCCGTAACCCCCCTCCCCCCCTACCCCTGTCGTTTCACCTCGTCGTCCCATCGCCCCCATCCATGTTTGGAAGGCGCCTCTAACCTTCCCTCCTCGTGGTAACGCCACCAACGCCTTCCCTGTTCTTCTGCCATCCCCGTGCAACCACCATGACACCCTCACCATCACTGCCACATCATTAAGACCCCATTCAAAAGTGCTTCGCACTACCATAACCCCTACCACCTCTGCCTATTTAAGCCGACCTCCGTCACCGTCAACCCTCATCCACCATCTACGGGGATCCGCCCTAGCTTCATCCGCCCTCCGGTGACAGCGGAGGGCGGTCTATTCGAGGCGACCATGGCAGGACCTCCCCGGTGTGATCCGTGGCCTCCGGTTACATAGCGGTCGCCATTATGCGCCGCTGAGCACCAGGGAGTGGTCGTCCCTGTTGTGCGAAGACCCAGGACTTCATTGAAAGCCCAGCCCGGGCCATTCCCCTCCGCCAACACCTCGCTCTGGCGAGGTGATTTTCTATTCAAATTCCCGACTCCATAACTCCACTCCACTGTCTCCTGACCATCTCACGACCTTTGCCACCTCACCACCATCCTTGCCGGCCACCTCCCCCTTCTCCAGAACCATCCCCGCTCCACCCCATCTCCTTCTCCACTTCGCTGGAGATGGAGCCTAGGGCCACCGCTCCTGTCACCTCCCTGGCCCTGACTCACCTCACCTCACTCGCACACACGATATACACGCTTCAGCTATGTTTAATGTACAGGTACCTTCAATGGTCGGAGCTCAAGCGACAGCTCTGATCTCGAGCCACAACGCCGACGACCTCGCATCGACTGATCAATCCTCGACCTCCTGCACCTTCTCCATCGGTCAAGCTTCATCATGTGGTCTCTAGGAATCTTCCTAGAGCTTCACCAGTCGCAAAGATCTCCAGTTGGGAGAAGGAGGGCTCACCAGAGCACAGCCTTCTCCGGCGGGAGGGGCGGAGCAAGAACAAGCAATTGCCGTCCGATCTAGATGGATCGGACGGTCGTGAAGATGGCACGTGGCAGACCCAAGCCTCAGTCCGCACCAACAGGCTCGGGTCATCCGAACCTAGATCCGAACCTCTAGTTGCTGCCACGTATTCTGAACCTGCAGGAGTTGTCCCGAGCCTGTCCCTCACGTGCAGCGCACGTGAGGTGCTGGTAATTTACGTGAAAGACCCTGGAAGAATTACTATTTGCATTTTGGTCCTCCAGGAACATGGCTTACGTGGACGCCTGGGGTATTTTACAGGAAGGCCTTCCAAGTTTTGAAGATTTACAAAAAGGTCCTTGTGCATATGGGAAATTTGCACAGGACCCCGACCGGTTTTTGGTATTTGCATTTAGGTCCCTCCAAAGACCTAAATGCAATATTTATCATTTATTTTTCTTGCATTTTTATTACAATTATGCCCCTGCATTGTTTTTAGCATAACTTGAGCATTGTAGGTCCAAATTGCATGATTTTAGTGTCGTTTTGATCCCTGTTTTGTCCTCTACATCTTAGCATGTTTTATTTTCTCATTTTCCACTATTTTAATTGAAGTAAATTTTTGTGTGAAAAATGAGGATCCTGCTATCATTGTTCTTGCTGTGATTGATGGATGTTTTTAATATGATGATTAATATGACACTGATTTCATTTCTATTATGTTGCTCATAATTTTTAGGGTATAATTGTAGTCTTTAATCTATTTTTAAATTCTCTTGCATATTTGCTCATGCATCATCTTAAATTGCATAAAAATAAATAAAAAAATTGCATGCATCATGGCTTCGCTTTGTAAATAGCATAGTTCTTCATGTGGACCTGAAACTAAAATTAACTCACATTGTGCTTCATGAATCGAAATTCGATAAATATATTAAGTAGCAGTGTCCCTGTGTTCGACCTTGGTAGACTTGCCAAGTAAAAATATTCCAAAACAATCAAAGATTGTGGTTTTTGCTAAACCGAATTCGCCTCCTATACTACGACAATCTCACATTATTAAAGAGGCAAATTTTACGTTCATCACCCATCCATGGAGACTTCGAGCTTCGCCTACACACTATTCAGTTACTGCCTAAATTTCATGGGTTGGCGACCGAAGAGCCACACCTCCATCTGCAAGAATTTGAAATGATCTGTAGTACAATTCATGACAGGTTGGTGACTGAGGACACCATCAAGATGATAGCCTTCCCATTCTCTTTGGTTGATAGAGCCGCTTACTGGCTGAAACATTTGGGGAGTTTCGTTGACACTTGGGCACAACTCCAGACCGCCTACTTGAATAAGTATTATCCGCTCAGTCGGACTAACACAGTACGAGCTATGATTAGTAACTTCACAATGATCTCAAATGAACAATTCCATGAGGCTTGGGATCGCTTCAGAGAGCTCATTGATCGGTGTCCACATCATGACATATCCAAGCCCAACTTAGTTCAGAGCTTCTTCTGTGGGCTGACACTGGAGCTGTAGGGGCTAGTAAATGCCTCTTGTGGTGGGTCCTATTTCTCCAAGGGTGAAGACGACGTTTGGGCCATCTATGAAGGGATGGCAGAGAACTCGACGGTCATGGCCCAAGCCAGAGTCTACACATAATAGAAGCCCCCCCAAGGAGCAGGATCATTTCAGAGGATCGCCTACATCGATGCCGATCCTCATACTCCGTCGGCGGCCGCAGCTCAAGCCGAATCAGCCGCAGCCGACATGGGCATCATTAGTGAGAAGTTGGACCGTCTCGAGATCCTTGAGAAAAAGCATATGCAAGGACTGGACCAAATGGACCAGATGACCAAGACCATGAGTGACCTGAAGACGCAGATTCTTTGCATCCAGGAGGCACAAACGTCTACTCAGCAGCCTCCCAGGTCATGAGCTAATCCCAGCAGTAGCAGCTCAAACCAGCCCTCTGCCTCACACTGCCAGGTCAACCACATTCAGGCAGAGCCGGTCCAGCAACTACAGTATTACCTGTCGCAGCCACCATCTCAGGACACTCAGATGGTCGTCTATCATCCTGATCAGCCACTGGCGGTTCTACCTCCACCATCCTTCGAGCAAGAGCCATTGATGGAAGTCAATGGGATATGGCACGACCGGTACCCATAGCCAGTGGGGATTCGACGTGATCACCCAGGATCCCAATGGACCACCGGAGGGACCTCTTCCCAGCAGCAGCCTCCGGCTCAGGGACAGCAGAATAGCCAGCAGCAGCACTAGCCCCAGTATGCCCACTAGTAGTACCAGCATGGTCCTCGTCCCATCTATCAGGGACAATAGTGGAGGTAGCGTCAGCAGCCTCAACAGACATACTCCCATCCTCCCCAGTACCAGCAGCAGCAGCCTCATTTCCAGCAGGGAAACATTTCCGGTTCTCGAGCTCCCGCCTTTGAGAACCCAGCTCTAGATGACCTTGCCCGCTTGCTTTCTAAACAGCGAGCATCCTTCCGGCAGGAAATGGATGAGTTCCGGCAGGAGATGAGGGATATCATCAAGGGCAAAGCCGCCATACCAGCTCAGATTGAGCCAAATCCGAACAATCTGAAGAGGAAGTTTGAGCATGTACAGTTCACAGAGGATACTTCTCCTAGTGATTATTTGAGTGACATGTCTTCTTTGTATGATGCTGATTTTGTGACTACTAGGAGCGGTAGGATGCCAGTCGGCGGTGCCTCATCTGAGCGACAGCCACACGAAGAATCAGGAGCGCTAGATAAGCAGAGAAGCGATGCTGATGCCGCTGATGACGTTGATGACGGTGGTGCTGATGACACCAATGATGGAGATCCAGACAACGGTGCTGAGGCCGTCAAGACACCAGATGCAGACGGTGGTGCTGATGCCACCATTTTTTATGCAGAGCCAGATCGTGGTGCGGATGTCGCAAAGACAGGTGCCGTTGGTGGTACTGAGGCCACCACTTCTACTTTTTTTGAGCTCCCACATGTAGTGTTGCCAGCTTTTGTATCATAGGACTGTGGTAACAAAAAGAACAAAAAATGAATAAAGGAAAGGTTTCTGTTTACACTTCAGATCCATATGTGTTGAATGATGATCGTGGTATAGATTCTATTCCTTCACAAGCATAGGGACCTATTCCTAGTCCTCCATCTGTGGAGGCCCCTACCATCCCCTTCCCTGAAGCACTCCTCTTGGCGAAGGGGAATAAAAGAGAAAATCCAAAAAAGACCCAGCAGGTAGAGTTCATCAACCATATGATTGAGAGATTCCAAATCCAGCTGACTCTACATGAAGCACTTGAGCACATCCCCCTTTTCCAAAAGAGCTTGAAGGAGAAAACTACAGTCCGCAGGAAGAGGAGGAACCACAGAAATCAGATCCATGTGTTCACTCATTCCACTTACTGCACCATTCAGAATAAATTGCCAGCCAAGAGACCTGATGCAGGAGCTCCCTATGTCAGATGCAAGTTTCAGGAGCAGTAGTTTGATCGTACTCTATTAGACAGCAGCTCTTCTATCAACCTCCTTCTAGCAGCCTTACTCGACTGATTTGAGTTTGGTCCTCTTCTTCGGAGCAGGACGGTCCTTCAGTTTGTTGATAGGTCGACTAAGAGGCCGAAGGGGTTGTTGAGAGACGTGGTCGTTACCATTCAGGGCATGAAATTCCTCGTAGACTTTGTTGTATTGGACATGGAGATCCCTGAGTCAGTAACCGATGCCCCCATCATACTTGGACGCCCATTCTTGGCCACAGCCAAGGCGGTGACCGATCATGATAGTGGGAAGGTATGTTTTCACGTAGAGGGCGAGATCATACAAATAGAGACGATCGAGGTGACTAGAGCTAGAGAGTATGCATGCTCAGAGCAGTCCAGTGATGCCGCGCAGATGACAGAGGATGAGCTAGACATCCACCAGGAGTGCAATTTTGTGATGACAGATGATGAATCCATTTGGACAGATTCCATAGCACAGACCCTTGCCTTGCCTACAGATTCACCATATTTACAGCTTATGGCAGTTGAGAGCCTGGAGAGCACACCCTTGGACGAGGATACATTTGAGGCTGACAGTTGTGGGACGAGTGGTGATGATTTTCAGTCTTGTTCTTCTAATTTAGATCCCTCGGATTCAGACATTGATTGGGATGATTTTGACGATTATTTGCCGTGTATGATTCCTTCTGAGCCGACAGCTAGGATGGAGTGCGAGCCAGTTCAGTTCATAGATGATTCAGTAGGGTTCCCTTCGTCAGATTCTCATGCACAGCGAGAGTTCTCACATGCAGATCTGGTAGCCTTTACACAGACATATCAGAAGCCAGGTCTACCACCTCCCAGTTGTCCAGAACTGAAACCCTTGTCGCAGTCGCTAAAATATAGATTCCTTGTGGGTGAGCCAGATATGCACCCAGTCATTATCTCAGCAGGTTTGACTGGAGAGAAAGAATCTCGTTTGATGGAGGTTCTTGAACGAAACACAAGGCAATAGGATGGAGTATATCTGATCTCCAGAGGATTAGTCTGGCTCTGTGCTCCTACCACATCTATCTTGAGGAGGATGCTAGGTTGTCGCGTGAGTTCCAGCGACGGCTGAATCCGAATCTTCGAGATGTGGTCATGAAAGAAATATCGAAGTGGTGGAGCGTCGATTTTATCTACCCCATCTCCGACTCCAAGTGGGTTAGTCCATTACATGTGGTACCCAAGAAGACGGGTATTACTACAGTTGTGAGTGAGTTCAGAGAGGAGATCGCTACCCGAGTACCCACTTCTTGGAGGGTCTGTGTGGACTACAAACGATTGAATCAGGCCATCAAGAAGGATCATTTCTCATTGCCATTCATTGATCAGATTATCGAGAGGCTAGCTGGGAAGAGTCACTACTGTTTTCTTGATGGGTACTCCGGTTACAATCAAGTGGCCATTGCGCCCGAAGATCAGGAGAAAACGACATTCACCTGTCCGTTTGGGACTTATGCTTTCAGACGGATGCCCTTTGGTTTATGTAACGCCCCTGCGACATTCCAAAGGTGCATGTTGTCCATTTTCTCGGACATGGTGGGTGACTGTTTAGAGGTCTTCATGGATGACTTCTCGGTCTATGGCGATGGGTTTGATGCTTGTCTTGACTGCCTAGACTGCGTTCTTCAGCGATGCATTGAGGTCAATCTTGTCTTGTCTTGGGAGAAGAGTCACTTCATGGTGACTCAAGGGATGGTCCTTGGCCATATCATCTCCAACAGGGGCATGGAGGTCGATCCGACCAAGGTGGATACCATTAGAAAACTCAATCCACCGTCCAATCTACGTCAATTGCGGTCTTTTCTGGGGCATGTCGGTTTCTACCGATGGTTCATTCAGGACTTCAGTCGTATTGCCCGACCGCTTACTGATTTGCAGACAAAAGACACCGAGTTCATTGTAGATGATAAGTGTCTGGCATCTTTTGAGACTCTCAAGAGTATGGTTGTCACGGCTCCTATCCTTCAGCCACCCGATTGGTCTCTCCCATTTGAGATCATAACGGACGCTTCTGATTTTACCGTTGGGGCTGTGCTTGGACAGAGGAGGGATGGTTTGTCGTTTGCCATTCACTACGCCAGCCGGACTTTGGATGCCGCTCAGAGGAATTATACTGAGACAGAGAAGGACATGCTGGTCGTAGTCTTTGCGTTGGATAAGTATCGATCGTATATTCTCGGATCTAGAGTGATTATATTTACCGATCACACCGCCATCCGGTATTTAATGGCCAAGAAGGATGCTAAAGCACGCCTTACCAGATGGATCCTTCTGCTCCAGGAATTTGATATTGAGATTAAGGATAAGCTTGGAGTTAAGAATGTGGTGGCGGATCACCTCTCCCGACTAGAGAACCTTGAGGAATCTGAGCCCAGCGCACCTATCACTGAGACGTTTCCAGATGAGGCGATCTTGGCTATTGCCTCGCTCCCATGGTACGCCGACATTGTGAACTATCTTGTTGCCAAGATGGTTCCACAAGGTTGGCCCAGGCAAAAACTTGAGACTTTCCTGGCGAAGGCCAAGTTTTATCTTTAGGAGGATCCCGTCCTTTATCATGAAGGAGGGGAAAGCATCTGGAGGAGGTGCATTCCTCAAGAAGAGCAGCAGAGCGTCCTCACATACTGCCACAAGCTTGAGGCAGGAGGACATCATTCTGGGAGACGGATAGCACATAAGGTTCTTCAATCCGGTCTTTGGTGGCCTACTCTCTTTAAGGATTCAGATGAGTTCGTGAAGAGATGTACTGACTGTCAGAAGATGGGTACTTGCGGACAGAGAGACATGATGCCCATGCAACCCATTCACTTTTGTGAGGTTTTTGATGCATGGGGGATTGATTTCATGGGCCCATTTCCTAAGAGTCAGGGGTTTGAGCACATTTTGCTTGTTGTGGATTATGTCAGCCGATGGGTTGAGGCCATCCCCACCCGAGCCGCAGATGCTAAGACTGTGTGTCGATTTTTAAGGAAAAATATCATTTCACGGTTCGGGGTACCTAGAGTCTTGATTTCAGACGGGGGGTCTCACTTTATCAATGACAAGGTTAGGGCCCTTGCAGACGAGTTCGGCATTGACCATCGTGTTGCCACACCGTATCACCCTCAGACTAATGGTCTTGCCGAAGTATCGAATAGGGAGATCAAGACTATCCTACAGAAGGTTGTCTGCCCAGACCGAAAGGATTGGTCACAACTTTTGGACTCGGTCTTGTGGGCCTATCGGACTTCCTTCAAAAATCCATTAGGGACATCTCCCTTTCGTCTCATCTATGGCAAGTCGTGCCATCTGCCAGTGGAGATCAAGCACAAGTCACTTTGGGCAGTCACTGAGTTATTATTGGATCCCGAGAGGATAGGAGAACAGAGGAAAGCAGAGTTGGCAGCCCTGGAGGAGTTGAGAGATACAGCCTTTTCTAGCAGCCTGCAGTGTAAGGAGAAAGTGAAGACATGGCACGATTCTCATATCAGCCATAAACAGTTTGAGCCAGATCAGCGCGTATGGTTGTCTAATTCCAGGCTGAAATTATTTCCAGGGAAGTTACAGAGTAAGTGGAAAGGTCTGTATGTGGTCAGGAAGGTACATGACAACGGTAGCATTGATATATCCAAGCCGTCATCTTCATCCACCTTCAGTGTTAACGGTCAGTGCCTGAAGCTATATCTAGAGCATGATCCGCCGACCGTTGACGTTGCCCCCATTCTTCTGGTATGAGATGTGTTCTTTGAATCATATCATTTGCATCTCATACACGGTGATCATTTCCATCCTCCGCAGTATAGATCATCTGTCCATATCATTCTTTCATCTGTTGATTTCTTTTCTTCTTTTCTTCTTTTCTTCTTTTCCTTTTCTATTTTATTTATCTATCAAAAAGGTGTCGTCCCTTGTTGTCAGTTTCTATACTTAGGATGTTCTTTGTCCTAAGTATAGAGAGGTGTGCACCTCGAGTTTCTATATTCTTCGATCCTCTCCATTGTCTCCTCTTCTTGTCTATACTTAGGGATATCTTACCCTAAGTATAGGGGGAGACAATCTGAGTACGATTTGTTCATTCCCACCCTTGACCCTCCCTGCATTGTGTATAGTCTGCTATACTTAGGATTATTTGATCCTAAGTATAGGGGGGACAGTCAACTTCTCATTCGTTTATTCATTCGTTTGTTCATTCCTTTATTTATTCTTTAGGCTTTTCTATACTCAGTACGAGTTATGTCTTCTCTTTTTCTCTCTCTGATCTATAAGGACATAGCTCAAGCTAAGTATAGGGGGGTCGTATATACTGCGTATATACTTTAGCCATAACTCGTACTTTCGTATTTTCTTAATAATATGGCTAATAAGTCTTTAAAATTCATTAAAAACCCTAATAAAAAGATGTTATCATTCCTCAAATTCTTTCTATATTAACTGATTAATAAATCAGGTGAAAATGTTTTTGCAAAATGTTTGAAAAATAGTTTGAAAATCTTTGTGAAAAATCTTTTGAAAACTATTTGGAAAACTTTTTGTTACATGTTTTCAACCTTTGTAAAAATGTGTTGTTTGCAAAAACTTATTTTCTTTTTGTGAAATAAAAAGTTTGAAAAATGATTTGCAAATGGTTTGAAAAATGGTTGCAAAAATATTTTGAAAAATCTATCTATACTGTTTGAAAACCTTTGCAAAAGTATTTTCAAATGTGTGTACATGGTTGTAAAATGTTTGTAAAAATTACTTTGGACTATAGTTTTCAAAATTGTTTGAAAAACCTGTGTCAAATATGTTTGAGGAATATATACATCACACCAAAATCCACTATATATACTTATAAAATTGATCACTTACCCTTGTAAATTCTTAAAATCCACTTCTTGTAGATATAAGAAACACTCCCGTGTAAATATTTTAAACTAATTTTCAGCCAAAAACTTTTTGTTTTCAAAAATCCCAAAAACATTTGCAAAATTAAAATCCAAAAACATTTGAAATTTTTTTTTGAAAAATTCAAAAAATGCATATGCATCATCATCTTTTCAAAAATCCATAAAAAGTTCAAAATCTTTGAAAACTGCATCACAAAAATATTTCCTGCATTTTGCATAGCATTAGCATTTTTTGGATTGAGTTTGATAGTTGAACGAGTCTAAGTAAAATCCGGAGATTGGAGCTTGATTGGATCTTAAAATCTACCTAATAACAAGAACCTTATAGGAACTGGATTTGAGGTACTTCAGGTCTAGTTGACTTAATTCTTTGAGGATCAAGAGACTTGGTTCAATGGATTCTTGACTGCCTAAGTAGAGTATTTCGGAGCACACGCACGACTCTTGTTGATAATGACCTAACTTGGACACATGCACCTTTCACATGGCTCAACTCAGTTGGAGTGGTGAGGGGATTGGATTTTCTGGTATAAGACGCACACAAGTGGAAACACCTGTCCTCCTCTAGGGAGGGAAGTGCACCCCAACCTGTCCAGTGATGAGGAATTCTAAAGACAAGAGAATGTGGGTTGCGATAAAGCTTCAAAAGAGGGATAGTCTACTGGCTCAAGAGGAAAAACTCCTTATGTAAATGCTGCTGTGAATAGTATCAAAAAAATGGTCAGGCCTATACAAAAATAAATGCCTGCAAAGTATGTGCATATGTTGTAAAGTCAATAAGCAAGCTTGAATTCCAAAGTCAAATCATGTGAGCCTGCAGCTGGATGACTTGATTATACTGATCTTGCATCCTAGGATAGGTAACTGGCTACCGTCCATTCTTCTCTTCACCCCCTCCTCTTGAGCTGGTTGTCACTTGAACTTAGACGGGAATACCCCACTCCTCGAGGATGGAGTTATTGGATTGGGGAATCATTGGGTTGTCATGCTGGAGAAGTCAGTCTCTTTGTCATTCTAGTTGGGGAGAGCCATCATCACTTACACTGTACGAGTCAGATTCATAGTCGTAAGGGTTTGCATATGAGTTGAGATATTTCTGACCTGGCTATTGAGGAGACTTGAACAGAGCTTTGGGATTCTCAGGAACTGTTGGATTTCAAATTCGGTTCTCATTAAGGTTCCGTCCGCACTAAAAATCCAAAGGTCCGATGTAAGCTCCAAACTTTGACTTTGTGAAGACAAGTTTGATAATTAAACAAAATCCACTTTCTTCTTTTTATTTTCTTTGTTTTTCTTTTCTGCACTTATTGCATAAATGTTTGCTAGGGACTAGCAAAGGTAAAGTATAGGGGGATGATGAATCCACATTTCATCATCTTTATTCTATCATTTTGGCCTCAAAAACCCTAGCAAGTGCTTGTAAATACCTTTAATTCCATCATCTTAGCATTCATGCATGTGCATGTAAATAGTGTATAAAATATTGTAACTAAAGCCAAAATTATAGAATAAATAAAAGAAAAGAAAAAGAATAAAATATTGTAAATATTTTATGACCTGAAACCCCCGAGACCTAGGCATCTCGATCAATAGGTCGACAAGGAATAAAGTAGGGGGAGATAAGGGTCAAGAACAATAAAGATTCAATTTATTCTTTATTCATTTTGGGACCTATTTTTGGTTCCACTTTTTATACTTCAAACAAAGAAACTTTGAACATGAAAGTTGTAGATAATTAAATAAAGAAAAATACAAAATTGATTTCACTCAAAAATAATACACAGATAAAAAGTTATGGTCTGAATAAAGATCCAGAATCCCAACTTCCCAGACTCGTATCTCACAAATAAAAACTCCAAATGCATCAAACTTACCTTTAATTGTATATAATTTAAAATAATCTATTTAATGGTGGTGGTTTCGCATTTAGCGGAGCTACGGTTTGAAAGTTGAGTTTTGGACCCCTATTGTATACTTGTACAGATTAGAATATTCATTTTATTATTTATTCATTATTTTTATAATTTTATATTTTTATAATTTTGTAAATATTATTTATAATATATATATATATGTATATTAAAATTAGAATAAAATACAAAAGAAATACAAAATAAAAATGCATGTATATTATACATAGGTATAGGACCTATATACATACCTATACAATTAATACTTTTATTTTATTAAGTGTATAAAATACATCAGAAAAATAAAATAAAAATATATTTAATTGTATAAAATTACTTTATAAATTAATAAAATAATAAACAAAAATGAATAAATTAAATATACAAAATAAAAATTAAATAATAAAATATATAGATATATATACCTATACAATCTTAAAAAGGTAACTTATAATTGTATACCTCTAAAAAATAATTAAAAATCACCATAAAATAATTTATAAAATTATGAACATTTTTTATTTTATAACCTAAAAATAATAAAATCGTTTACTATTTTTTAATGAATTTCTAATTGTTTTCCAGGGATTTTTCCTGGTTGGTCCACGTGGACCAACCAGGTGGCGTGGAAAAGTTGACCCGCGGGTCAACTCTCTGAGCCCTAGCCATGTTCCCGTCAGACGTCGGTTTTGGGTCTTGTTTGATGAATTTTGGAGACTGCATCTTTCATTGTTTGGGACCGAGTCCTTCTGGGATTTTTCTCCTCGTTCATCAGGCATACTCGCCCGATGATTGTCTCGAGGATTGGAACATTGCATTGCCCGATACCCGTCGATCTTTGGAGCACCAGAACCATACCGTCAAACCCTACAAAATGGACCTCCGACTTTCAAGCCCATTTTGAACCCCTCTTCCATCGATATAGCTCCCCCCTTCGTGCCCAATCGCGAGAAGAAAGTGACAGCCCTTCTCTCTGACCTTCGGGTGGGTCGAGCGACGCCTGAGGCGGCTCCATTCACCTCCGCCATTCTCGCCGGCGTTGAGGTATATCCCTCTGGCTCCGGCCATCGAGGCAGTTCTTTCCCCTTTCATTTTTGTTGTGTTTTGTTCACCGTAGCATTAGGATTAATACCCCTCGAAAACCTTCGCTTTTCATCGATTCAATCACTCAATCGGTCACCTCGCCGGAGTGCTCCTCCGGTCGAGCCCCTTCACGTCGTTTCACGCTGCCATTCCACCTCCACAGGGTCCAGGCAATTTGCCCTGGACCCTCTCACCCTTTCTTGCAGGTCAACGAGCCTTAACGAATGTCTGGGAGTCATTTTGACCTTCGTCGGAGACACACGAAGCCTCCCATCTCCGCCGTCGTCTCCAGCGAACTCCGGCCTTCATCGGAGTGTTTTGGACCCCCCAGTAGTTAGAGAACGCCATCAGGAGTCTCCAGGGCGTTTTTGAAGCTCAAGGAATGCCGGAGGACAGAGTTGGAGCTCGGAGAAAGTCGCCTCAGTGGCGCTCCACCTCTGTTCTTGCTCTGACCTACGGAGCCGTTGGATCGTGGCCCGAGCTCCAGGTGAACAGCCGCCATTGGATCATCCCCTGCTCTGCACCGTCAGATCCGTGGGGATCTTCTAATCCAGGCCGTCAGAGCGAAGCGTCATCGTTGCATGAGGGCGTGACGCGAGGCAAGTGGAACGCCCTCGACCGTCGGATCGCGCACAAGGCCTTAGGCGTGGGTATTTTGCATCTCAACCCTCACCCATTTTCGTATTTATTTTTAGTCCATAAACTTTTGTCCGTAGCGTAAAAACTTTTCTAATATTTACATCTAGACCCTCGTACTTTTATTATTTACATCCAGGTCCAGTCCACGTCACCTCACGTGATCTGTGCACGTGGGGTGGTGGTGATTTTGCAAGGACCCCCTCGCGGGTTTAGTTATTTAGTTTCAGTCCCGAAATTTTGACATTAAGTGTAAAACTTTTGGATATTTTGCATGTGAACCCCTGGTAGTTTTGGATATTGCAGTTGGGTCCTTCCCAAGCGCGTGCTAGTCACGCGGTTGGGTGGGAATTTTGTAGGTGTGCCCTTGCAGCTTTGAATATTTATATTTGGTCCTGGAAAGTCATTTAATAGTTATATATTTTGCGTGAAAATTGTACTTTGACCCCTATATTTCCTGATATTTGCACTTATACCCATGTCAGCTGTATGATTTGTATTGGTTGTTTACATTTATTTCGTGCATCATCTTAACTCGAAAAATCATCAAAAAAATACCATAGGCTCCTGTTGCATTATTTATTCATGCCATATTTTTGTTTTGCATTTTTATTGCATTTTAATATTTATTAAAAATCAAAAACATGCATTTTTGCAACTGTTTGCATTAGAAAATACCAAAAAATATCAAAACCCCTTGAAAAATTCCAAAAACATTACCTTAGGTATATTTTAGTATCTTTTGGCTTCAGACCAAAAATCATTAAAAATTTCAAAACAAACCCTAAAAATTAGAAAACCTTGAAAATCTTCCTAAAAATCTAAAAAATTCTAGAAAAATCCTAAAAATATAAACTCTATTTAAGAATTTTCTCTGGTTTATTACCTTTATTTCAAAAATAATTTGAGGAATTTTGGATATTGTTTTCTATTTTTAATCTTCATTTTAATTTCGGCGAGCAACTTAGTTCACTGACTTTTAGTATTTTTGACTTTAAAAATACCAAAAAAATTAGGAAAAATCTAGAAAAATCACAAAAACATTAGAAAAATATAAAAAAAAACTAAAAACATTTTATTTCCTAATTTTTTTAGTATTTTTACTTATTTTTATAAATACTTTTTCCTTCTCTTTCTTATTTTGTATATATATTCCTTTTAAAGAAAAAGAAAATATAAAAAATATAAAATACAAAAAGAAAATATAAAATCAGTAAATTTAAAATCAAAATACAAAAATACAAAATTAAAAATTAAAAAAATATAAAAATTAAAAACCGACCAAATATTTGCATACTTGTAGACTCTTGACCGCATCACATCTTTGGCATTTTGCTTGATCTATCCTGCTTGGTCCTTGAGTTCGACACTCTACATACTTGCACTATACACATTTCTTGTAGAGTTAAAATAAATTTGACTCCACATTTATCTCATTGCTTGATTTATTATATTATGGGTTCACTGTTGATTTTGATCGGGATTCATTGAGGGTCACCACAGCGACTGTTGTCTCCGCCTTGTGTGAGACACATTTAGATCCCGTGAATTTCGGTTAAATCAATGGGTTGAGGTGTACTTACCTCCCTAGACGAGGGCAAATGTTTCCACTTGCATGCGTCTCATACTGGCGAATCTACTCCCCTCGCCACTCCAACTGAGTTGAGCCAAGTGAAAGGTGCAGGTATCCAAGTTAGATCATTATCAACAAGGAGTCGTGTGTGTGCTCCTAAATACTCTACTTAGGCGGTCAAGAATACATTGAACCAAGTCTCGTGATTCTCAAAGAATTAAGTCAACTAGACCTGAAGCACCTCAATTCCAGTTCTTATAAGGTTCCTGTGATTAAGTAGATTTAAGGTCCAACCAAGCTCCAATCTTCGGATTTTACTTAGACTAGTTCAATTATCAAACTCAATATAAAAAATGTGAATGCTATGCAAATGCTATGTACAATGCAGAAAATATTTTTGTTATGCAATTTTCAAAGTTTTAAACTTTTTATTGATTTTTGAAAAAGGTTTTGCAAATGTTTTTGTGATTTTTTAAAACAAAAGATTTTGGATAAAAGTAGGTACAAATATTTACATGAGGATGCATCTTATATTTACCAAAGTTGGATTTTAAGAATTTACAAAGGATATATTCGTTAATTCTACATATATATTTATATCATTAATAAAGAATTTTTGGTGTGATGTATATATTCCTCAAACTTATTTGAAAATGATATTACAAATAATTTTGAAAACCTTGATCCAAAATAATTTTTACAAATAATTTTTACAAACATTTGAAAATCATTTTGCAAAGGTTTTTCAAACAGTAGATATAGATTTTTCAAAATATTTTTGCAATCATTTTCCAAACCATTTGCAAATCAGTTTCCAAAACATTTTTATTTCACACAAAGAAAAGAAATTTTTACAAATAAAACAATTTTACAAAGGTTGAAAATATTTAACAAAACATTTTCCAAATAGTTTTCAAAAGATTTTTTCAAAAAGATTTTCAAACTATTTTTCAAATATTTTACAAAAAATATTTTTACCCGATTTATTAAGAAGTACAAAAAGAATTTAAGGAATTATTTACCACTTTTAATTAGGTTATTTTAATGAATGTTATTGAGTATATACAATAATTTAGCAATAGATATTAAAAATACAAAAGTATGAGTTATGGCTAAAGCATATACGCAGTATATACATCCCCCCCCCCATACTTAGCTTCAGTTATGTCCTCATGGATCAGAGAGAAAAAGAGAAGACATAACTCGGACTGAGTATAGAAAAGTCTAAAGAATAACAAATAAGGAATGAATGAATGAATGAGAAGTCAACCCCCCCCCATACTTAGGATCAAATAATCCTAAGTATAGCAAACTATACACAAGGCAGGGAGGGTCAAGGGTGGGAATGAACAGATTGTACTTAGACTGTCCCCCCCCCCACCATATTTAGGGTGAGATATCCCTAAGTATAGACAAGAAGAGTAGACAGTGGAGAGGATCAAAGAATGAAATAAATCAGGGTGCACACCCCCCTTATACTTAAGACAAAGTACATCCTAAGTATAGAAGACTGTTAAAAAGGTGTAACACCTTTTTTTTGGTAAAAGAAAAGAAAAATGAAAATGAAAAGAAGAAAAGAAGAAAAGATAGATGATTAGATCGATAGAATGTACACATAACTCCCCTTATACTTAGGGTAAAAGAGCCTTAAGTATAGGCAACGACAAGAGTGATGAAAAGGAATGAAGAAAAAACACTCGTCTTGTCCACCCCCCATACTTAGGACAAAGTACGTCCTAAGCAAGGCACACACGAAAATGGGGTGGATGAGCGATACGGTGGATGGATGAAGGAAAACGAATGTGAATATACAAGAGTATGGATGTACAAAGATCAAGAAGGTGGAAAGCGAACCTTCTTGCAAGACAGATTAGGAATGGATCTGATAAGGTGTAGATCGACAATGGTTTCTCGGCTGATAGAAACTGATCAGGGATCGACCTGGAAGGTATCCTCATTGGTCCTAGGGTGAGAAGGCATAGACGGGTCAGTGGAAGAAGTGTGGCTAGGTCCGGCCTTGGGTGTCTCACAAATATCGAAGTGAAAAGGGATAAACTCATCATCGGAAGAAGTAAGGTCATGTTCATCCTCTAAGGTCTCAGAAGGATCATCATCATCATCAAAAGGCCTGAATTGAACTATAAAAGCAATAAGATCAAATTCAGTCTCATCAGTCCCATCTGCCCTCCGCTCTAAAGTGTCAATCATGTAAATCCGCAGATGTCATCCGCACATTGCCAAGTACCAGAAGAGGGGACTCCAAAGTCTATTCTTTCTAAGTCTTCCTCCTTAAAGAGGAATTCTCGAGTCTTCGAAGAATCCAACATGCAGTAAAAGTCTCTGATAGTCTCATCAAGGTCATAGTCCTCGGGGTCAGCTAAGATAGGTGTAGTATAATCAGATTCAGGTCTCCGGTTGACAGTAGATGCAGAGATGACCACATCACTCACATCATCAGGATAGAAGAAATTCTCTCCTGATTCGTAATCAATGACAACTCTCACAGAGGCGAGAAAGAATTGTCCCTAGATAATTGTAGAGTGCTCCCCAGTGGAGGTCTCCATGGGCAATACAACAAAGTCTGTAGTAAAGCTCATGCCCTGAATCAAAATGACGACGTTCTCAAGAATACCCTTCGTCCTCTTTATTGATCCATCGGCTAATTGAACAATCACCTAGTTTTCTTGAGAGGCCCAAGATGAATAGACTATACCAATGTGAAGGGTATTATGTTGAACGATGCACCGCCGTCAAGGAGAGTGTTACCACATGAAGGGTTAGAGATGGTGCAGCTCACAAGAGGTGTGACAGTGTTCCCTTTCCTAGAAGAAGGGTGGTTAGTGATGACATGGGCATTGGCCATGGTCAAGATATGATGCTCAGATCTGCTCCTTCACTTTCTCTTCTTGGGTTGAGGAGCATATAAATGAGTCATGTCCTGGCGAAGTGGCACATCAATGATTTCATGAAGAGCAGACACCATTTCGGGTTCAGTCAACATTTTTTGAATTTTTGGACTCCTCAATACAAGGGAAGAGATCGGAATCATCATTTACACAAGGATGACGAGATCAGTTTGTGCAGTATCCTCCTCAGGGTCAAAGGTGGGACAAGGTGTGAGTGCGTGTATGGTCAAAGGGTCTGGCATGTGGGCCCTCTCCTCATAAAATGAATCAGTAATATGTCTCCCAAAATCTTTTTGTATTTTTAATTTTTTCTCATTTTTTTTATTTTGGGCGATTGCAAGCTCTCATGAAAATCCTCAAGTGAATCCATATCCTTAAATAGTGGAGCGACATTTTGGATCTTAGTCAAACAAGTGAGATCGTCAATCCTCAAATTCATATGCTCCATTAATCGGGTCATGGTCTCAAGTGTTGACTCCATGAAAGGTGACTCCAACAGATCAGTCTTGGGTGGATGTGAAGGTGGATAATGTGAGGATGGTGGTGGATAAAAATCCGAGGCTTGATACCACGGCTGAGGTGGATATGTACAAAAGTCAGAAGGAAATTCCTCCTAGAAAAAGGAGGTGGATAGGATGGAGGATACGAGGGAACTGCAAAGGTCGAATAAAAATCACTCCAGTTGGCCAGCTCCAAAACAAGAGAAAATGATCGGGAGAACTTGATAGTCAAATCAAGAAATGTAAAGAGAAAGGCGCAAATGCGCGGAAGGATCGAGTATACACACAAACAACCAAAAATAGTATACACAAAACAAACACAAACCCTCAATTCACCTACTTAATACAGCGAGGACCGCAAAAGTGTGGTCTTTTTATCTTGTTAATTTTTAGAGTTAGGTGAGATGACAAAGTTGTACAAACACTTAGGAAGGCCTATGGGATTTGGGCACTAACCTTAGTGTGTACATGAGCAAGTAAATGCGAAGACAATGAGGAGATTACTCTCCCCAAGACAATGATTTTTCTTTTTGATGTATTATAGGGTCGAGTAATATTATTAGTATCAATTTTATTTATTATCACTTTTTTGTATTTTTTAGTAGAAAAGCACGAACCAATTGAGGAGTCAATTCCTTTAGCAACCTAGGTGGTCAAAATCAAAGGGAGATAGCCGGAAAGCAATGCAAGCGAAAAATTGATGATGAATGCTAAAGCATAAATGCTCACCTTCCCTCCAGCTCTCTACATGCAAGAATGCTAGAAAGAATTGAAACCTATCTATATGCAAATGCAAGCTAATGAAATCACCCTAGATGAGAATATACTATTATCGTGAAGAACAATATGCTAATCACCTAGAATATAACCATAGGGTCCGTTCTTGGAGCCTCCTCGATGCCCACCATGGTGGGTCCTGCAAGCGTTGTATGGAGGGCTCTCGTGGCGCGCTGTTCCGAGACTAAGTGAAGAGCAATTTAAAATTTGACTAAGTCCAAAGGAGACTATAGGTGCCGGCAAATGTATTAGATGGTTGGACTTAATCTATCTTCAAGCAATCATATGCTAAGGCTCAATCACACAAAACAAATAAAATGAAATCGAAAATCAAAGAAAACTAAAGCGATGAAAAACGTGAGAAAACTGACGAGGCCCCCAAGGAAACAATCCCTCAAGCAGTGGACCTCGTTAAGGGTGAAGTGTTCTGAGAGTGTCCTGAATAATACAAATTAAAGTGCCTCTCTCACTCACTTGAATTGCAAAATAAATATAATAAATAAAAGTGGCTCTGCCTTCAAGAATCCTCCAAGTTTCCTTTGATGCTTCCTTCTGACAACTAGGTCAAAAAGCCAGCTTGGCTTCACGTGGATGCGTAGGCACTCTGAGTAGAATGCCTCCCTCGATCCGTGGTACCTCGTAGCAAATTCAGCAAAGAAGAGGTGATTAGACTATTCAACAATAATACCAAATAAATAAAAAAGAAATAAAGCAAAAATAAACATAAAGAATACACATATGTTTTGGTGATTTTTGGAGCGTAATAGCTATTTTTAATAAAAGGAACAAACGCACAGAAAATACTGGACTAGTAGGGGCATATATGTAATTACAATAAATGTCTAATGTCTTTCTTCAATTTTCACAAAAATATAAAACTGGAATAAAAAGTTTTGGACTAATATAAAATACAACAAGTCACGAGGGTCTGTCTGCAAAATGCCCACCTTATGCGAGACCGCACGTGAGGTGAGCTGGTGAAGACTATATTGCAAATAAAAATAGTTCATGGGCTTTTACATAAATATTAAAATAAATATATAAAGGTCGATGAATTTTGGTAGCCCAAATTTCAAGTACAGAAAATGTGCTGGAGTAAAGTTGTGAAATACCCAATACGCATGTGACAAATCCGATAATGTCCTACGTTAATCTGTGTGAATTACGCTTTGAATGTGTCATTTCATTGTAGGTGGGAATTCGGAATCAGTCAAGAAATAACCACCAGAAATTATTCAATTTTAATCGAAGTGGTTTAATATTTATTTTACTTGGACATGTCCCAAGGTCAAACTCAAGGAGGCAAAGGAACAACCGAAAATTATGTCTATCAAAGTTCGTGCACGATTTTTAGGGAGGTCTTTTTTTGGTATTTTTAATGCAATTTTACAATGCAAAAATGCAAATTAGGCCAATTTTAGGGACTAAAAAGTGAAGATCAATCAAACGATATCCGAAAAATATGAAACTTGGCCTAGATTTTAATTATGATGAAATGAATGCACTTTTTTGGAATTTTTGGATGTAAGATAAATATTTTATGAATTTATGAATGAAAATAAAGCGAAATTTCAATTATTAGTTATAATAAATATTAAACCTAATTATTTCTAAGAGATAAAATTATCCAAGATCTATTACTAGGTGATGGATCTCAGAAAAATCCTAAAACTTAAATATATGAGATTTAATACCTATTAAAAATTAACGATTGAAATAGGAAAAATGATTTTTATAAGTGAAATCATGCATGCAAATGCAATTCTTTTTGTGCACGATGTTAAACAGAATTAATTCTCTTATTCGTGAATTTTTGGCAATTTTCAGAGCTACGGTTAATTACTTATGAATTTCGAACCATAAGATGGGTAAAATATGTAATTTTCCATGAGAAGATTAATTAATAATTAACCATTGATCACAAAAAATTCGCAAGCATGCCATAATGTCATGAATTAATTGAACAACACGATGTTATTTTTGGAATAATAAAAAGATGTAATAAAGTGGTTCAATCTAAATAGGGAACAAAGGGGTAAATTTGCAATAAAGAAAATAATACAATGCAGAACAGGAGTATAAATGGAATTACCTGAACCCCGTAGGGTTTCTCTGCCAAATTCCCAGAGAGGCACATGCGTCGCACGTGCCCCCTGGATGGATGGGCTTCTGCGGGATAAGTGGAACTTGGATGGGGCTAATTGCAAAGTTCCCCCAACGCACGTGTCTGGCATGTGCGCGGGGGCCTCGGGCTTTGAGACCGGCTCTGGTGGTGGTGGTGCGCAGGTGTCCTTCATTTGGGCTCCGATCGTCTAGGGCGGAGCAGCGGGGAAGGTCGGAGCTCTTCGCGGGGTGGCGGTCGACGAAGTCGAAGAAGGCGAGGGCAGATATGGTTGTTGCTTCTGGCGTCGATGAAGTGCAGGGCTCCAGTATTGGAGCCTGTCGGTGAAGCTTTGGTTCTGAAACTCAGCTGGAGGAGTCGAGCTTGGCCGGCGGAAGAGTAGAAGGCGGAGCAGCTCGATGCTGGAGGTGATGAAGATGACTGTGATGATGGAACGTTGTACGTCGAAGAGCGGAGAAGGCGAGTCGTAGGAGCATGGCTGGCGGAGTTGATGTTGAGGGCGGAAGAGTGAGCGGTGTTGGAGTTGTTGTGCCTGAAGAGAGCTGAGGATGACGACGCGGAGGCGGAGTGAGCGAAGTTATGGGGGAGAGGAATTCACATATCGTTGGCTTGACGACACGAAGCCGGAGTAGGGGTCGATGCACGAAGGAGCGCGGCTGCAACGGTGTTGAGGATGGACACTAAACCTCACCGGGTTGAAGGTGAAGGGGCGGCATTGTCACCATCATCCCTCCTACGTGAATGGCTATCAGCGGACGGCTCTTAAAGAAGGGGGGCGGTGGAGCTTTATAGGAGAGGGAGAAGGGGCCGGTTATGGAGGTTAAACTGATGAACGGCGTTTGTTAGATGCGATAGGAGAAGGGGGTTTGGTTGGAGGTGACGCCAATTGAAGGGAGGTGTGATATGGGAAGGGGATCGGAGATGGATTTGGAGATTGGGATTCGCACGAGATCACAGGTTGGCCGCAATTCGCAGCGGAGTTTTGCGGAGGGTGGCGCCGACCAGAAGAGGAAAGGAAGGATGATGGAGGGGATTCGCGGGCGGTATCGCCTATGTGCCCTCGATTGGGAAAGAAGCGGGAGGAAGACAACGGGTCTAGGGTCGTCTGATCGACCGAGATCAGACGGTTCAGATCGTGCTACGTGGCTTTTTTATTTAATTTTTTATTTATTCTTTTTTAATTATTTTTTTAATAAAATGAAAAATAAGGCTTAAAATGGGTGTCACGTGGCAGCTCCTGGAGCTGCCACGTGTCAGCCCTTGAAAAATCAAAAAATTAAATACAATGAAAAATCTGGAATAAATAACAAAAAGCCTCAGATGGAAAATTTTTCTTTACGAAAGTTGCTCGTCTTGATGAGATCTACAACTTTTATGAAGAGATCAAAATCAAAATCGATCATTTGCACAAAGTGATATTTTTGGGGTATCACGTGTATATAGGATACCTTGATTTTTGGGTTTTGTATTTTTTTGTTATTTTTAAATAAGTTAAAATCCGGGAAAAATATGATAAAATCAAAGATAAATATTTACACATTAATCTAATTTTTTTGGATTTTCATTAAGTAAGAAAAAGAAAAAATAAATAAAATGAAATGCGAAAATGATGATTTTTGTACAGACAGTTAGTGAAGACTCGGACTCAGTTAGTTTATTTGATTTCAAGCTCATTTTGGATTTGATTTTTGCACTTTTTAATAAAACTTTTATCAAAGAAAATAAATGAAAAATAAATAAAATAAAATGGATTAATTATGTACATAAAATAATAGGTCAAAATTAGGTAATATACATACGTACAAAAGAGGCCCAAAACCCAACTTTCACATATGAGCTCCGATTCAGTTGAACTTGGTCTTGTTTTGAAGGTATTTGAATGTAGATTAGTTCAAAAGTGAGTAGGATCAAATCGGACACTGTATGAGGAAGATATCGATGTTTTAGTCCGGAAATCCTAGAAATAAGGTTTGGGTTTTTGTCCCACTTATTTAAGTTAGTGATTTTTTGTATTTTTCATTTATTCTTGTTAGTGGTATGTACACAATGGAGGTGGTTTCAGGTTATTTGGAGCTAGCATTATTTATTAAAAATCAAGGAATTTTGGCTACTTTACAAGTCAATTGGACTAGGATTTTTAGCTTCTTATTTAGTGCAATAATGAGTGATAAAATGCAATTATTATCAATACATACATGAACGCTAATTATGAAAAATAAATGAAGAAATTCTAATGAATTTTAGGTATTTGAGCTTATTCATCATTTTAGAGTGATGAATCTAAGATTCATCATCCCCTATACTTAAACCATGCTCGTCCCTGAGCATCAAAAAATGCAATGAGGTGAAATGAGATTGGGTTCCATACCAACCTGAGCATCAAAAAATGCAATGAGGTGAAATGAGATTGGGTTCCATACCAAGACCATGAGCAGAAGGTGAAAGTGAATCTAGACCCGACCTTTAGATTATTAGTTTGGCGGAACTTCTGTGAGACTTAGGATTTTAAAAATCAACAGCTTTCAAGTTCTACACATCATTGTCACGATTTTGGCTCAGAAGTCATCTTAGATTAATCCTCCTCCCAAAGCATACCCCATGAACATTGAACAATCGACTCATGTGTGTGAAAGGTTTTAGCTCTTCCCATCTAGAATACCGGACTACCATGAAAAACTCCTCTCCAATAACTCGTCCTCGGGGAGTCTGGTATTTCCTTCTAAGGTCTGTCATGTTGTGTTCACAATTGAATAGAGGGAGAAGTTAGAAGAAGGAGAAAAGAACCGGAGGGTGGCCAGTATAGTCACCTCTCCTTGTGAAGCCACCAGTTTAGCCAAGTCTCCACTAAGATCTGCAGCTTTTCTTGAAGCTTGGACCTTTTTGGTCAAATGTTTATTTGGTAGTGACTTCTTTTATTTGGATTTTTGGTGGTTCTGCATGGATCTTGTTGTGCCCCTACGGATATAGAATCTTTTTTTCCGTACATGTTTTGGGGTCTTAGAAAAAAAATTTCCCAGCCATCCATCCATTTTCCGAAGCTTTATTTCAACCCGTACTCCAGTCTTTAGATGTTCATGCTACCAGAAAAGAAACTCACACAGTTTTCCAACACCCCGTCTGAGTTGAGATAAGTGCATAGTGTGAGAGTACAAATTAAATCCCTATTCCAGAGTCGTACCCAGAATAAAAAAGACCAGGTTAGACACTAAGAGTCAAACACTACACATTGTCATGTGGAACTCGAATAATTAAGTAATAGACCTGGAGTTTCTAAAATTCTATTTCTCGGTGAAGTTCCTCTGAAAATTAGGTGGATTAAGGTCAAGTCCAGACCACTCTCGGTTTCTACTCATAACTCGGTTCAGAACCAAGGGATTTTCACAAATGTAAATGCATGTAATGTTGGATGGAGTACAGGTGCATGAAATACAGTCATTTATTTTAACTTTTTCTGAAATCTGTTTTTGTTATGCAAAAATGAATAAGAAGCCATTTTTTCAAATTTTTTGATTGGACATAGTTAGTAGCAAAACTTTTTTTTGTTTGTCTTTTTTCAAGTTAGTTACCCACCCCGTAAATACATATAGGCTTGCTCAAAAATATGATCTATGGGTAAAATATATACACAGAATATATACACACACCCCTATACTTAGCGAGTGTTGTGTCCTCAGAGCACAAGAAGCGTAGAGAAGATATAGCTCGGGATAAGCGCAAGAGAGTGAAAAAGAAAAAGAAAAAGATAGATTGGCCCACCCCCTATACTTAGTCTGTGAATAGTCTAAGTATAGAAGAATAGCGAAAATGAGATGGTCAGGATATGTGAATGAGGAGAGTGTATACATATGGGCATCGGTTCCCCCTATACTTAGGCTCTTGGTCATCCTAAGTATGGAAGAAGGGTGGAAATGAAGTGATCGTGAGAAGGAGAGAATGGTATGTACATATAGCATCGGTCCCCCTCCAATACTTAGGCCTTGGACTAAGTAGAGGAAGAAGATGTACAAGGAGACCGATGGGGTCAGG
Organism: Ottelia alismoides; assembly: GCA_037367405.1. Lineage (NCBI taxonomy): Eukaryota > Viridiplantae > Streptophyta > Magnoliopsida > Alismatales > Hydrocharitaceae > Ottelia > Ottelia alismoides. Next base: position 208,228 of record JAZKJV010011836.1, on the reverse strand, counting down.
AGGGAGGGAGGGAGGGTAGCTGATGATTAAGGCAGTTTTCGGTCGATCGTTTTGTGAGCCGGTGGTGGGAGATCGTAATGATAAGAAGGAGATGAAGCATATGATTCCCAACCAATATCAGTGTTATCCTCAGATAAATCATGCTGGAGAGTAGATGAAGCGTATGAATCAGATGAAAGATAACCATCATCAGAGTTATCCTCAGAGGAATAGTATTTGAAAGTGGAGGCACTCCAGATATTCTTGTTCTTTAGTTGCTTCAGTTATTTTCTCAGAATGTGTTCCTTTTTATGATCAAGTGATTCGTCCTCGGATGATGAATACTCTGAAGCACCAGTCTCAATCAGCTCATAAGAAATTATTCCTGTATATTTAATGAGACCAGGAGAACTGGCTTTGGATGAATAATAGTGAAGAACATGAGTCATCCAATGGGAATCGAAATTTGGATCCTTGCGTATATAGGGTTTTAGAACCGCCGAACAGACCTCACTCATGTAGATTACACTTTCCGGACCTGATGAGAAATCATCGGACAATTCCTCTTCCGGAAGGTTGAAGGCAACTTTCTTTTTAGATGAAGGAGCAACCATTTTGTTTCATGAAGATGTTGGTCCTGGGAGTGAGGTGTTGACACTTGAGTCTCCATATGAATAACCATTGAATTTTTTTCTCCTTGGTCGGTGTACATCCCGCGTATGTTTCCTTGGTTTTCTTAATGTTGGCGCATTCCTGAGTTGGATTGAATTGGTCAAGGTAGTCAGAGAAGGTTTCGACCGACTCATGGTGAGCCCATGCATATGTCTCAGGATCATATAAGAAACACTTTTCCATGGTGAGAGCAGCGGGAAATGGAACAGTGGGGAGAGTCTCTGCATATTCATTCTCAATTGACTTGATGTGGGTGCATTCATGTGTCAGGTTGATTTGAACAATGTGGTCAGAGGAGATCTCGGCCGACTCAGGATGCGCCCATGCATATGTCTCAGGATCATATGAGAAGTCATTTCCCATGGCGAGAGAAGCGGGGAAAGGAACATGGGGATAGTCTCTAAAACAATAGTCTCTTCAACAGTTGGTATCTCAGGTGTAGCAGCGGGGTAGGTCTCTTCTACCATTTGGTGGTTACGGTTTTTGACGGCTTCGTGGGTTACCTCAGAGAATCGTGGTTCCTCAAAGACTGGTTGAGATCGAAGTACTCCCAATGCTATAAAATTGATTTCCCGAGTCTCACACTCAATAATTACCTTATCCAATGCCAAGAATGGCTTTTCGAGAATGATCGGAGACTTGGTGAATTTTCCTTGATGCTCAATATCAATGATCGTGAAGTCTATTTTGAGCGGAGCACCTTGGAATGTAATGATGACAGAAATGGTTCCTCTCAGCCGCTTTATTGATCGATCAGCTAGTTGAATGATCTCTCTTATTTTCCTGATAGGTTCGAGTTTGAGCTTGTCAAATACAGAGGTTGGGAGGACATTGATTGGTGAATCGTCGTCGATGTGAGCACGGGTAAATATTGTGTTTTTGACTCCACAGTCAAATATGGGCAACCGCTTCACTATGCGGCTCTTGGTTTTTCTCCTCAACACCAAGGAGGTGGCCATTGACAAGATATGTCTTTCAGTCTTTGTTCTTATCTTACCCATATCTTTCATCATTAACTTGTTCATTACAAATCCTATAAGGTCGGGGAAGTGATCAATGGCATGTATCGAGGGAAGTTCAAAAATCAGTCTTTTCTCCAGTGCTTCCCATAAAGTAGAATCCAAATTCTTCATATCTTCTTCTGATTCAATTTTTATGTATTTTTCTGGATTTTCTATTTTTTGTTGTTTTTTAATATTTTAATTTTTTTGGTATTTTCTATGTGATGTGTGGATGAGTTGTGTTCCGAGTCAGATTCAGAGTGATCCCTAGGGGAATAATATACAGAGGTGTCACTGTCACGATCGTCCCTAAGGTGGTAATAGTCTCTAGGTTTCCGAATATCCTCGGAATTTCAACATGAGATCCAATTTTTACTCATCCATTTTTATATCCGAGCTACCATAGAGTGAAATTAGTCGGTCGGTGAACTTTCCCATTAAATCATATCTCTTATTTATCCTCGAAATGTCATCTCCCAAAAACTTTTCATTATCAATATGAGTGCAGTCGGTTTGTTGAGATTCGGTAATTTCATCTTCCATTTTCATGTATGAGCTGAGAGGAGATTCTCTTGGAATATCCAATGTATGATTGTCATTTTCTGAAAATTCCTTCTCATAAATTATGGAAGGGGTCTGCTCAGTGGAAGGATTTTGTGGGAATCTGTAGGTCTCATACTCAGCATACCGTGACTCGGGCATGTAATACTGGTTTGAGTAGAGACTACTTCCATGGTCATGATTGATCATATCCCCAAACAATGGAGTCATACAGGGTTCATATGTGTCGATCAGTTTTGTCCTCTATATGTGTAGGCTGATCGAAGGAGTGGTATTCGGATTGGTTAATAGGGATTTGATCGTTATGGTCAATCCAACACCGATGATCATTAAGTGTGGGCCTCTCCTTGTGGTATGATTGGGTTTCCTTATTATTCCCTATGGTCAAGGAAACATGTGAATTTGTGTAGTGTTGACCTATCCCAGCAAACTTGTGAGGAAGGAATGAAGTTGGTTGGGGTTGATGTCTTGTCCAGTCATGTGTTTCGATGTTTTGCTCTTCAAATGGTTCTTGGGTTCTAGAAAGAAATATGGCATAAGGCAGGTCATCCCAAGATGGCAGTTGATCACGTGCGGTCACAAGTGATGGAGGTGAAAAATATGATGTTGTGGTGACTTTGATCGGATGATTCGGGTAAAATGGCTTGGAATTCGAAGATTGTACTGGATTCATCGGAGGATCAAAGTTTCTAGTGAATGTTGGAGGATTCTTGAAAGAAGATGGTTTAGATGATTTGGGTCTAACCAGACGAATTCATTTTTGTAGTATAGATCAGAGGGATACTCGGACCATTGTCATGTTTTTATCAAAGGAAGTTGATGATGAATCGACATGGTTGATCTCGGTGCAAGTGCATAGGATATTTACACGAAGAAAATTTTTATCAAGGAGGGTGATGGTAAAAGTGTGCAGCTTTTGATCTTCGAAATCGGTCCACGCACACCAATGCAAACACAAATCAAACCCCAAATTCACCAACTCACACAATGAAGCCGCAAGAGTTTGGCAAATTATCTTTTCAATTTTATTTGGTGATAAATTCAATCTTGGAAAAATTTTAGCGAGCTATTAGGTGTCGGAAATTTTCTTAAAGACTGGTCCAAATTCTTACGACTAGTTGCACCAACTTTCAGGCAGTATGGGTGTAAGTACGGACCATAAAACAGCTACCTGTGTTACTTATGGATGGAGTCTTACGTAGTGTCCTTTAAACCACCCACTCTGCTAAGGAAATCCGGACCGTTTACCGACTACCCATAGATCCTCACTGAGAAGTAGCTAATAATTTTAGAATCAGTAGTCTGAACGAAGTTTCTGGAGCTGGGCTCTAACCTTAAGTGTCGTCTCTCGCTCACTCATACAGATAAATGAATCCAAGGTTGGGGTTGCTCTCCCACAAAAATTCTTGATTTTATGGATTAATTAATGTCTTCTATATTTAGCAATCCCAATTTTAATTAGGTGATTATTGAAAAATTAGGTGAGCACAAATACACGTCTACCATCTAGTCCCAATTTCCTTTAAAATTATGTGACAAAACAGGAGGGAGAAATTTGGGAAAAGTCGATGCACGTGAAACAATGATGTATGCTCAGTTAGAAGACTTAAAGTGATTCCTCACAATCTCCATGTGGGATGCAATACAAGAATTGAAAATTTAATCTATATGAATGCAAGGCGATGAAAAACCGCACCTAGCAGAAAGTTCTATTAGCCGTGAAGAAATGAGTTAAATTTTACTAAATTGAATGATTTAATGTGTGTCTTGATTAAAGTGTGGTGATGTCCTAGATTCTACGAGCATAATCAAAAATTCAAAAGCTCTAATAGCAGTATGTGCAGGTCTAACCTATGAGTCACTCAAGTCGGGTCCCACCCTCACCGGAGAGTGAAACAGACCACGACACACCATAGAAAAAGTTCAAGGTCTTGTTACACACGCGAGAGTCCAAATGGACACCGCTATAAATATGTGATTAATTACAAATTTTAAAATTGTAGAAAAGTAAATCCTAAACTCTACGCTCTCTCATGACTCGACTCAATCTTAATTTTATTTGCAGCTTTTTGGGCATTGGTGAAGATGCGTCGGTTTTGTGAGAAAGCACTCCACGTACGTCGGGTACCTCATAAGAAAAATAAGAGAGAGTGTGTAAGAGAGTGACAAAGAAATTTAAAAAATAAAATAAGAAAATAAATGTTGAAAGTAAAATAAATACAGGAAAAAGAAAAATGGAAATTTTACAGTGAAGATTCGGGGGTCAGACGACCCAAATGCGGAAAACCGAACACGGAAATTTTTAGACAAAAACTAAGTTGTTTGCCTCCCCGACAACGGCAAACTAAGCCGTTTGCCTCCCCAGCAACGGCAAACTAAGTTGTTTGCCTCCCCGGCAACGGCATCATCTGACAAATCTGATACTGCCCTAAGTTAATCTGTTTGAATTACACTTTGAATGTGTCGTTTCGTTGTAGGCGGGAATTTAGAATTAGTCAAGAAATAACCACAAGAAATTATTCAATTTTAATCGAAGTGGTTTAATGTATATTTTGCTTGGGCAAGTCCCAAGGTCGAACTCAAGGAGGCAAAGGAACAAAGTAAAATTATGTCTATCAAAGTTTGCACGATTTTCAAGGCGGTCTTTTTTAGTATTTTTAATGCAATTTTGGGGTGAAAAATGCAAATTAGGCCAATTTTAGGGACTAAAAAGTGAAGATCAATCAAATGATGTCTGAAAAATATGAAACTTGGCTTAGATGTTAATTATGATGAAATGAATGAACTGTATTTTTTTGGAATTTTCGGATGTACGATAAATATTTTATGAATTTATGAATGCAAATACAATGAATTTCAATTATTAATTAAAATAAATATTAAAACTAACTCTTTTCAAGAGATAAAATTATCCATATCACTAGGTGATGGATCTCAGAAAAATCCTAAACCTTAAATATATGAGATTTAATACCTATTAAAAATTAAATATTAAAATATGCAAAATGATTTTTATAAGTTAAATCATGCATGCAAATGTAATTATTTTTGGGCACAATGTTAAACACAATTATTTCTCTTATTTGTGAATTTTTGGCAATTTTCAGAGTTGTGGTTTAATTACTTATGAATTTCGAAGCATAAGATGGGCAAAATACGTAATTTTGCTCTACAAGATTAATTAATAATTAACTACAGATCACAAAAAATTTACAAGCATGCCATAATGTCAAGAATTAATTGAACAACACGATGCTATTTTTGGAGTAATAAAAAAATGTAATAAAGTGGTTCAAACTAAATAGGGAACACATGGGTAAATGTGCAATAAAAAATAACACAATGCGGAATAGGGGTATAAATAAAATTACCTAAACCCAATAGGATTTCTCTGCAAAATTCTTAAAGAGGCACGTGTGTCGCACGTGCCCTTGGACGGTTGAGCTTCTGCAGGATAAGTGGAACTTGGAGGGGGCTAATTGCAAAGTTCCCCCAACGCACATGTCCGGCACATGCACGGGGGCCTCGGGCTTCGAGCCTGACTCTGTGGTGGTGGTGCGCAGGTTTCCTTCAGCTGGGCTCCGGTCGTCTAGGGCAGAGCGGCGGGGAAGGTCGGAGCTCTTCGCAGGGTAGCAGCAGATGAAGTCGAAGAAGGCGAGGACAAAGATGGTCGTTGCTCCTGGCCCTGCTACTGGATCCTGGCGGTGAAGCGTTGGTCCTGAAACTCGGCTGGAGGAGTCGAGCTTGGTCGGCGGAAGAGCAGAAGGTGGAGCAGCTCGATGTTGGAGGTGATGAAGATGATCGCGGTGATGGAACATTGTACATCGAAGCACGGAGAAGGCGAGTTGTAGGAACACGGCTAGAGGAGTTGATGTTGATGGCGAAGGAGCGATCGGTGTCGGAGTTGTTGCGCCTGAAGGGAGCTGAGGACGACGACGTGGAGGCAGAGTGAGCGAAGTGATGGGGGAGTGGAAATATCATATCATTGGCTCGACGGCACGACGTCGGAGCAGGGGCCGATGCGCAGAGGAGCGCGGCTGCAACGGTGTCGAGGATGGACACCAGACCTCGCCATCTTGAAGGTGAAGGGGTGGCACTATCACCGTCGTCCCTCCTATGTGAATGGCTATCAGCGGATGGCTCTTGAAGAAGGGGGCGGCGGAGTTTTATAGGATAGGGCGAAGGGGCCGGTTATGGAGGTTAATCCAATGAATGGCAATTGATTTGATGTGATAGGAGAAGGGGGGTTGATTGGAGGTGACGTGATTCGATGGGAGGTGTGATATGGGAAGGGGATCGAATATGGATTTGGAGATTGGGAATCATGCAAGATCGCAGGTTTGCCACGATTCGCGGCGGAATTTTACAGAGGACGGCGTCGGTCATAAGAGGAAAAGAAGGAGGATGGCGGGGATTCGCGGGCGGCGCCGCCTATGCACCCTTGACGGGAAAGAAGCGGCGATTCATATGATCCTTGTTTAGCACACTTGGACCGAGTTTTTCAGAGGTGTAGGGAGGTGAATCTAATACACTCCTAGGAAAAGAGTCATTTCATGGTCAAGGAAGGTATCGTGTTGGGGCATGTCATCTCCAAGAAGGGTATGGAGGTTGATCCTGCCAAGGTAAATGTGATCAAGAAACTTGATCCACCAACCAACATTAAGTCGGTCAGGTCATTTCTAGGGCACGTTGGATTTTATAGAAGATTTATTAAGGATTCTTTTAAGATTTCCCTATCATTGACTGAGCTCTTAGGAAAAGAAACCGAGTTCTTTGTTGATCACAAATGTCATGAGGCCTTTGAGCTCCTTAAAAAGAAGATCTACAACTCACCGATTCTGCCAGCTCCTGATTGATCTCTTCCCTTTGAGATCATGACTGATGTTTCAGATTTTGCTATAGGAGTCATATTGGGGCAGAGGCGAGATCGGATTCCGTTTGCTATTCACTATGCAAGCAAGGTATTGGATTCAACTCAAAAAAAATTATATAGTGACTGAAAAAGAAATGCTTGTAGTAGTCTGGGATTTAGAGAAGTTTAGGTCTGTTATTTTAGGCTCTAAGTTGACAGTATATACAAATCATCCAGCCATTAGGTATCCCATGGAAAAGAAGGGTATGAAGGTGAGTCTTCTCATGTGGATATTACTACTACAGAAATTTGATTTGGAAATAAAGGATAAACCTGGAGTTAAGAATGTAGCGGCTGATCATCTTTCAAGAATTGAACTAAAGGATTCCTTCTGATTCTGAGCCTATATGAGAGACCTTTCCAGATGAGTCTATTTGTGTTATTGACTTACTCCTATGGTATGCTAACATGGTTAACTTCCTTGTCTCCAAGCAAGTTCCCATTGCTGGATTAGGAGCGGTATATACCGACTCAATCGGATTCAAGAAAATATCATTGGGAGGATCCGTTCTTTTCTTGATGGCCCGGATGTATCTGGAGAAGGTGTATTCCTCATGAGGAATATCAAAGTGTCCTCACATATTGTCGTTCACTTGAGGCAGGAGGACAACATTCAGGAAAAAACTGCTCACAAGGTGTTGCAATGTGGATTCTTTTGTCCGGCCTTGTTTAAAGATGCTACAGATTTTATACGAGCGTGCCCTATTTACGAAAGGATGGGGAGGGACTTGTTGGAGGAACTTGGAGCTAGAAATGAGATGCCCATGCAACCTATGATTTTTTGTTATATTTTTGATGCTTAGGGCATAGATTTTATGGGTCCCTTCCCTAATAGACAAGGTTTTGAATAAATCTTGTTAGTGGTGGATTATTTGTCCAGATGGGTGGAGACTATCCCAACTCGAGCCGCATATGGTAGAATTATTTGCAAGTTTATTAAGGATAATATTATTTCATGGTTCAGGGTACCTAAGATTTTGATATCTGATGGAGGTAGCTATTTTGTGAATGGAATGATGAAATCTTTATCCAAGGACTATGGATTTGAGCATAAAATTACTAGTCCTTATCACCCTCAATCAAACGGCATGGCAGAGGTTTCAAATAGGGAAGTGAATGGCATTCTTCAAAAGTTAGTCTGACTTGATAGGAAGAATTGGTCTCAGTTTTTTAGACCAAATTCTGTGGGCTTACAGGATGGCTTATAAGACACCCCTGGGCACTTCCCCTTCAGGATGATTTATGGCAAGCCGTGTCATTTGCCCGCTGAATTAGTACACAAATCTGAATGGGCTATTAAGAAAATTAATTGGACATGTCACTTAGGGAAGTTATGGAGAGACATCAACCTAAATGAACTGGTGGAAATCCGCAATCGAGCATATGACAACAACTTGATCTATAAGGACAAAGTTAAGAAGTGGCATGATGCGCATACTAGATGCAAGAACTTTGTTCTTGGACAAAAGATATGGTTGTTTAATGCAAAGTTACGGATTTTCCATGGGAGACTTAAGTCAAAGTGAACAGGTCCTTTTAAAGTAAGGAAAGTGTATAAGAATGGTAGTTTAGAGATTTCAGAGCTTTCAAAGAATGCACTTCCATTTTTGGTTAATGGGTAGTTTCTCAAGCATTTTGTAGAATCAAAGGAAAGGTTAACTCCTGTTGAATTGATTAACTTCATGCCTATTGAGTCAGTTTAATTAGATGAGGCATGATTGTCATCAGAAGATTCATATCTAAAAGATCCATACTCTTTAGCAATCCTCTAACTACTTATCATTTACTCCTTTATACTTAGGCCAATTGATGAATCTACATTTCATCATCTTTATTCATTTATTTTAGCTTAAAATCCCTTATAAAACACATGTATATAATACAAACTCCATATTCTTACTAACTTGCATCTATGTGTAAATATTGTACACTTCTTACCATTTTAACCTAAAATAAATAAATAAAGGAAAATAAAGAAAATAAAATAAATAAAGAAGGAAGATTGTGTATATGTAATAGATACAGGCTAACTCGAACCCCGAGAGAAGGTCAAGACTTGACCTGATCGACTAGGAATAATGTAGGGGGAGATAGGGTCCTTAATCAGAAATTCCAAAAAAATGTGTGATGTGTATATTTGTATATTACACTATTTTATTTATACAGAAATTGACCCCCAATCAAATAATTTTCAAAACAAAAGTTGTAAATAAAAATGTGTCCTAAATAATAAAAATAATTGCATAATCAAATCATGTACAGAATAAAAGTAATCACACTTGGAAAAAGCTACTAAACGATAATTGAAAGATCAATTCCAGCTCCATATGAACTTAAATTGAACCAAACTCGCTTCCATTGTATTCTAAACTAAATTATCTTTAAAATGGATGTGATTTCATAATTTTTGGAGTTACGGGTGAAAAGTTATTTTCTGGGGTGGTTTGTGCAATTTCACCATTTATTTGTACATATTGTGTTTTGTAATATTTGTAAATATTTTTACTAATTATTTAAAACAAAAAAAATAAAAAAAAACTAATTTCCTTATTTGACTATGTATATAATATACCATATGTATATAGTATATGTATATAGTTGCTACTCTTAAATAACCACCACGAAAAATAAAAAAATTTACTTTTTTATTCAATTTAATTAAGTGACAAAAATACAAAAAAATTAACTTTCGTAAATAATTTTAACATTAATATCTTTCTTATGTCTATCTCATTTCATTTTTTTCCTTATCTTTTTATCTCATTTCAATTTTTTGATTTTTGAATTCTTATCTTTTTTATTTATATGGCTCATTCTTCCTCATTTCAACTTGATCAATCTTTGGTGAGAGGAGCCCGATCTCCGAGAGTCTTCTTGTCCAGAAGGGTGCCTAGCCTCTGAGCTGTCCGGTGACAGCGAGTCGGCCTTCGTCGAGGTGATCAAGGTTTTTTCCGCTCCTAAGGTGAGATCCATCATTTTCTCTTATTTTTCATCTAGGTTAACCTTAGTTTTATTTCTTGTATATTTATTTCGTCATCATTTTTTTATCTAGATTTTAGAATCCATCACGATTTTGATCCACCTCTGACTCCGATTTTTTATCTCATTTTCTCGATTTCTCCACGTTCATATTCTATCTCCCACGATCTCTCAACTCCGGCTACGCACGGTGGCCGGAGACTCAGATCCATTCCTCATTTTTTGCCAGATCCCCGCTCACGCATTCCGTTTTGATTTTGGGACCAAGTCGTCGTAGTCACGTCCTAATTTGTCTATAAACAAAAAGAATAAAAAAATAAGAAATATGTTTTCTTCTAACATTTGTTTTGTAGGTTAAAATAAAAAATTAATAATAGTAATAAAGGTTATTTACAGTTTCTGTTTTGTTAAAAATAAAAAAATTATTATACAGTTTCTATTTTTTAAAATCAATAAAAAAATTAAAAAAACAAAATAAAAAAATAAATGCCAAGCACCCAAGCCCAGCGGGCGCTGCCCTGCGGCCAGCCGCCGCCCGTCGTTCCGCACCACCGCCTGCTGCCGACGTGCGCATGCAGACCACCGTGAAAGTGTTGCCACCTCCCTCGATCATGTGTCGGCTGAGGGGCGTCTGTCATATTATGAGAATCCATATGTTTACCAACAGCCTCCGTATTATCAGCCCTAGCGAAAGCCAGTTAATGAGCAACCTGAGACCCCTTCAGTCAACCAAGCACTGGACCAACTTGCATTACTCATGAAGAACATGAACGAAGTGACTCAGCGGATCAATGACCTGACCACCACCAAAACACTGATTCCAGCACAGGTCGAAGCCAACCCCAACATCTTCACACGTAAGGAGCATGTAGCCAATAGCCCACCCACCCCCGAGACAGGTATGTCCCTTGATTTTACATGTTTATATGACGTCATTCATCTCAGAAGCGGTAGGAGGTTGCAGCCACCTACGCAGTAGTCAGGGTTGGGAGATCGATCCACTGAGAGAGCATCATCTTCCACATTATCTCCTTCACCAGCAGTCGAGAGGCCTGGTGTAGCAGCACTCAAGTCTGGAGTTTCACCACCTTCACAAGGCAGATGTAGATCACCATCAGTAAGGGAGAATACACTAGTCGCAGACTCTTCCTCTTCACCAATAGCAGCATCTCGTTCTGTTTTAGATTATATTTTTCCTTCACCTAGTTTGGACAACACTGTACAAACTGATTCTTGTTGTCCTTTTGTACATGAGGATTCTACTTTGAACATTGAACATTTGCATATTTATTCTGATTCCGTGCCATTTCCTTCTGCTCTCAAAGCTAAGAAATTCAAAAATTAAAAACATCCCTATCTGATCCTGAAGTGGTTGAGATTTTACAGAGCATCATTTTAAAGATGTCACTCCTTAAGGCCGTGGAATACATGCCAACAGTAAAAAAGGGAATGAAAGAGGTATGTACACAAAGGCGTCAATCAAGGAAGAACAGACGAAAGAAAACAGAGAAACACATCTTGACCATGGCCACAGTTCATGCCATCAGTAACCTCCCGCCTAAAAAGAAAGACAAGGGAGCACCTCACATCCGTTGCCATATCTTTGATAAAGAATTTGATCGTACTCTTCTCGATAGTGGTTCCTCCATTAATTCCATGCCTTCCTCTTTACTAACTGAATTTTGGTTAGGGCCTCTTAAAACAACCAGAATGATCCTTCAGTTTGCTGATAGATCGATTAAAAGGCCAAGAAGCATTTTAGAGGATGTTATTGAAACAATGCAAGGAATGAAATTCCCTGTTGATTTTGTTGTCAAGGATATGGACACATCTGCACCTTTACTCCATACCCCGATCATACTAGGTCGACCATTCCTCCGAACAACCGAAGCAGCAGTTGATTATGGTATTGGAGAGATCATCTTTCACTCTAGCAGTGATAGGTGAAAATTGAGACGATCTCTGATCCTAGACCATCACCGCCACCAACAGCAGATGATACAGAGAAAGTTATATCAAAGCCAAATGACTGTGATTTTCTTGCCGAATTCAAAGAGACAGATCTTTTCACTGATTTTATAGATACCCAAGAGTTCCTTTCCCAAAAGGACTCTATGGAAAGCACAGTCGACATGAGTTCCCTTGGTGGTCCAATTAAGATAGTTGTTGATGAACAGTTTGAGCTAGTTTCTAATGATAAATCTGAGTTTCTAGAGACACCTTCTGGTATTTTGTTGACATACTTTTCTGAGATTACTGATGATATGCCTCCTTCTGAGAGTTTTGAGGTCCACATATCTGAGCCATTCGTTGAATTTCCTGATTTATGCACAGATGAGAGACATCTTTTTGAGATTATTGTTGAGATGTCTGAGCCGTTAATTGATAAGAATATTGAACATCCTGATGAGCTCCTCCTTTCTGAGCAGAGATCATTCATTGTAGATCTATCAGATGTTTTACTTGCTGAGTCGTTAATAGCCAAGGTGGATAGTCCACAGAGTATAGATCACATACCATCTACCGGCACAGTATCAGAGATTACTGCAGAGCCGATTCAGACCCTACCTGAGCTCAAGGTTTTACCATAGACGTTGAAATATGCCTTCCTTGCGGGTCCCCCCCCCCAAATGTTTCCGATCATCCTTAGATCGTAGTTGACCGCTGAATAAGAATCTCGTGTGCTAGAGGTTCTTGAGAGAAACAGAAAGACCATATGATGGAATATTCAGATCTCTATGGGATTAATCCAGCATTGTGCTTGCATCATATCTACCTAGAGGATGACTGTAAACCCTCCCATGAATGTTAGCACCGTCTAAATCCAAATCTAAGGGAGGTTGTCATGAAGGAGATCAGAAAATGGTGTGATGTTGGCTTTATATATCCCATTTCAGATTCCAAGTGGGTCAGCCCTTTACATGTGGTCCCAAAGAAATCCGGGATTATGATCGTAAAGAATAACCATGGTGAGGAGATTCCGACCCGGGTACCCTTCATGTGTGTTTGTGTAGATTACCGACGCCTGAACTCAGCCACCAAGAAGGATCACTTTTCGCTACCCTTTATAGATCAGATTATTGAGAGGTTGGCGGGGAAAGAGTTCTTTTGCTTCTTGGATGGGTACTCGGGATACAACCAAGTTGCTATCGCTCCTGAGGATTAGGAGAAAACTACTTTCACTTGTTCGTTTGGCACCTACGCCTTTGGACGGATGCCATTTGTATTGTGTAATGCCCCCGCTACATTTCAAAGGTGTATGTTAGTCATTTTTTGCTGACATGGTGGGTAATTTTCTTGAAGTATTCATGGATGATTTCTTGGTCTACGTGGATAGTTTTGACACATGTCTTGCTTATTTATACTGAGTTCTTCAACATTACTGTGAGGTAAACCTAGTGCTCTCGTGGGAGAAGAGTCACTTTATGGTGACTATGGGAATTGTATTGGGCCATGTCATATCCAAACATGGTATGGAGGTTGACCCGGATATGACTGATGTGATTTCAAAGTTACAGCCACCACAGAATTTGAAGCAGTTGAGGTCATTTCTGGGACACGTAGGATTCTATAGGCAATTCATAAAGGACTTCAGCAAGATCGCCAGACCTTTGAGTGAGCTTTTGTGTAAGGAGAGTGATTTTGTTGTCGATGAGAAAGTCCTCCTTGCATTCAACCAGATGAAAGAAATGTTACTAGTGCTCCTGTCTTACAGCCACCGAATTGGTCTCTTCCTTTTGAGATTATGACGGACGCATCAGATTTTGCAGTTGAAACTGTTTTAGGACAGAGAAGAGATGGGACACAATTTTCTACACACTATGCTAGCAAAACTCTGGATGAAGCACAGCGGAATTATACAGTTACAGAGAAGGAGATGTTAGCAGTTGTGTTTGGGCTAGAAAAGTTCAGATCTTACCTCATTGGTTCACATGTTATTGTATACATGGATCACATTGCCATACGATACTTGCAAGCAAATAAGGATGCTAAACCACGTCTTATCAGATGGATCCTTCTTATCCAAGAATTTGATTTAGAGATTCGAGATAAACATGGAGTTAAAAATGTTGTGGCAGATCATCTTTTTCATATCACAGATGCAGAGACCTCTAAGCGGAACATGATCCCAATTTCCGAAACCTTTCCAGATGAGGCCATTTTGTCTATGGACTCACTCCCATGGTATGCTGATATTGTGAACTATCTTGTTTCCAAGAAAGTTCCACAAGATTGGCTGAAGTACAAGGTAAACAAATTTCTGTCAGAGATTTATTATTACCAATGGGAGGATCCGTACCTATTTCTCGAGGGTGTGGATTGTATCTGGAGAAGGTGCATTCCTCAGGAAGACGATATTGCAAAAACTTGTACGTCCAGATAGGAAGAACGTGTCCCGGATGCTTGATTCAGTTCTATGGGCTTATCGGACGGCGTAAAAGTCTCCTTTGGGTATGTCTCCCTACAGATTAGTGTATGGAAAGCCTTTCCACCTACCAGTGGAATTATGTCACAAATCTTTATGGGCACTCCATGTATGCAATCTAGATTATGAGAAGGCGGGAAAGAACAGGAAGTTGGATTTGAATAAATTACTGGAATTCTGAGATTTTGCATATGATAACTCACTCACGTATAAGGAGAAAGTCAAGTGCTGGCATGATAAATACATTCGAAGAAAGACTTTCTCCTCTGATCAGAAAGTTTATTTATTTAATGCTAAGTTGAAGCTGTTTTCAGGAAAACTGAAAAGCAAGTGGTCAGGACCGTTCATCGTGAGAGATGTGCATGACAATGGGAGTACTGTCATATTTGGGTTGTCATCTGACGCACGGCCATTTGTTGTAAACAGACAGTTGCTGAAGCCATATCTAGATCATGATACATTCATGTCTGTCATTGATTCTGTATCTATGGTATCAGACGATGATCCTTTGATTCCATACTTTGCGTCTGATACATGAGCATCCACTCCTTTTGTATATCCTTTCGTTTCACTCTTTCTTCTTGTGTCTTATCATTCACCCCTTTTCCGTGGGTGTGTGTGTATGTTATACTTAGGATGTGCTTTATCCTTAGTATAAGAGGGGTGAATGAGTTGTGTTGTTCATATTCGTCATGTTCATCACTCTTTTTGTTGCCTATACTTAGGGATACTCTACCCTAAGTATAGGAGGGGTGATGTTGTTCATATCGTTATTTTTGAGTTCATACATTCTCTGCATCGGTTTTCCCCTTATGTACAGTCGTCTATACTTAGGATTACTTGATCCTAAGTATAGGGGGATCACTGACTTCGATTCTTTTTCTCTTTAATCATTGTAGCATAGGAGTCTTTTCACATTTATATACTTAGCACGAGTTATGTCTTCCTTTGCCGCTCTTTGATCACTATGAGGACATAGTTCGAGCTAAATATAGGGGGTGTCGTATATATTGTATATATACTTTAGACATAACTCGTACTTTTAAATATGTTTATTTTTGGGGATATGTATATAAATTCTTAAATCCACGTGTATGTGTGTGTATATAGACTTTGATCGCCTTTCAAAAAAACAAAATAAAAAACAACAAAACCCTAAAAACCAAAAAAACAACAAACAAAAAATCCTTGTATGTACTTGTATATTTTTTACTAACCCTTTTTCCTTTTTGAAAAAAAACTACAAAACCAAAAATCTATAAAAAGTTGCATAAAAAATCTTTTTGCATGTACATCATTTTTCCTTTCTTTTCCAAAACCCATAAAAAGTTCTAATTTAGAAAATTGTTTCAAAAAATTGATTTTTGCATTGTACATATTTCTTGTAGTTGCATGTGCATTTTTCATGATAGTATTGACATTTAAACTAAGTATGGAATAAAGTTGAAGAATGGAGCTTAGTTGGATCTTAATCCACTTAATTTCAGAGGAACCTTATAAGAACTGGAGTTAAGACTTTTCAGGTCCTGGCGATTTAATTCTTTGAGTCCATAAGACTATGTTCACATGTCATCTTGATTGATCTAAGTAGAATATTCAACAACACATGCATGATTCTTTCAGACCGTGGCTTATTTTGGACAAGCACTCTACATGTAGCTCTTCATGGAGGAGGTAGTGAGGAGGCAGAATCTTTTGGCTTGGAGTAGCATACGAGGGTAGTACATCTAGGTGGAACCTCTCGTCTTCCTCTGGGGAGGAAAGTGCATCTCAATCTAGTCTAGCGATGTTGAGATCTAAAGACAGGATGTTGTGGGGTTGCAATAATGCTTCAAAAGAGGGATAGTCTACTAGCTCAAGAGGAAAAACTCCTTATGTACATGTTGCACCTTGTATATATTTTCAAAAAAATAGGGGGAAATGCATAATCTCCAAAAGTGGGCAGGCCTGGTTGAAAAGTAAAATGCCTATCGGAGTGTATATACAAGGATAAAAATAATAAGAAGAAGAAGAAGAGCTTCAAAGTCAAATTTTTGTAAGCTTGAAGCGTGTGACTTGGCTACACTGGTCATGCATCCAAGGATAGGTAGCTACATTGGTTATCGTCCATTCTTTTCTCCATCCCCTCTTCTTGAGCTGGTTGTACTTGAACTTAAAAGGGAATATCTCCGCTCCTCGAGGAAAGAGTTGCTATATCGGGGGACTAGAGTTACCTTGTTGAGGGAGGCTATTTCTTGGCTACTTTTGAGATGGGGAGCTATATTTCACTTACACCGTACAAGTAAAGATTCATAGTCATAAGAGTTTGTGTATGTAGACTTGTTCTGACCTGACTGTTGAGGAGACCTGAATAGGAGTCTTATGGAACTTAGAGGTTTTTAGGTTTTAAATCCATTTCCCATTAAGGTTCTGCTACACTAATAATACAAAGGTCTGACATAGCTCCATACTATAATTTTATGAAGATATATTTAATATTCAATATTGTCCTAATTTCTTTATTTTTTCTTTCTTTTTCTTTTTCTTTTTATTCACTTATTCTTTCAAATAAGTGTTTGTTAAGGGACTAGCAAAGGTAAAGCATAGGGGGACGATGAATCTGCATTTCATCATCTTCATTCATTTATTTTAGCTTAAAATCCCTTATAAAATACTTGTATATAATACTAACTCCATATTCTTACTAACTTGCATCTGTGTGTAAATAGTGTACACTTCTTACCATTTTAACCTAAAATAAATAAAGAAAGAAAGGAAAAATAAAGAAAATAAAATAAAAAAAGAAGGAAGACTGCATATATGTAATAGATACAGGTTGGCCTGAACCCTGAGAGAAGGTCAAAACTTGACCTGATCGACCAGGAATAATGTAGGGGGAGATAGGGTCCTTAATCAGAAAATCCAAAAAATGTGTGATGTGTATATTTGTGTACTACACTATTTTATTTGTATATAAATTGACCTTAAATCAAATAATTTTCAAAACAAAAGTTGTAAATAAAATGTGTCCTAAATAATAAAAATAATTGCACAATCAAATAATATACAAAATAAAAGCAACCACACTTGGAAAAAGCCACTAAGTGATAATTGAAAGACCAATTCCGGCTCCATATGAACTCAAATTGAAGCAAACTCACTTCCAATATATTCTAAACTAAATTATCTTTAAAATGGCTATGATTTCATAATTTTTGGAGTTACGAATGAAAAGTTGGTTTTCATGGGTGGGTTGTGCAATTTCGTCATTTATTTGTACATATTGTATTTTGTGAATATTGTAAATATTTTTACTAATTATTTAAAACAAAAATATAAATAAATTTAAAAAATGAATTTCCTTATTTGACTATGTATATAATGTACCATATGTATATGGTATATGTATATAGTTGTTATTCTTAAATAACCACTGCAAAAAAATAACTTTTTTATTCAATTTCATTAAGTAACGAAAATACAAATAATTAACTTTTGTAAATAATTTTAACATTAATCTCTTTCTTATCTCTATCTCATTTCAATTTTTTCCTTATCTTTTTATCTCATTTCAAATTTTTGAATTTCGAATTCTTATCTTTTGTATTTATATAGCTCATTTTCCTTCACTTCAACTTGATCAATCTTTGGTGAGAGGAGCCCGATCTCCGAGAGTCTTCTTGTCACAGAAGGGTACCTAGCCTCCGAGCCATCTGGTGACAGCGAGTCAGCCTTCGTCGAGGTGATCAAGGTCTTTTCTGCTCCTAAGGTGAGACCCGTCATTTTCTCTTATTTTTCATATAGGTTAACCTTAGTTTTATTTCTCGTATTTTTATTTCATCATCATTTTTTTATCTAGATCTTAGCATCCATCTCGATTTTGATCCACCTCTGACTCCGATTTTTCATTTCATTTTCTCGATCTCTCCACGTTCACATTCTATCTCCCACGATCTCTCAACTCCGGCCATGCACGGTGGCCGGAGTCGGATCCATTCCTCATTTTTCGCTGGATCCTTGCTCACGCATTCCATTTTGATTTTGGGACCAAGTCATCGTAGTCGCGTCCTAATTTGTCTAAATATAAAAAGAATAAAAAAATATATGTTTCCTTTTAACATTTATTTTGCAGGTTAAAATAAAAAATAAAAATAAAAATAAACGTTATTTAGAATTTCCATTTTATTAAAAAATAATAAAAAAGGTTTTTTAATATACAATTTCTGTTTTTACAATCAATAAATAAAATAAAATAAAATAATAAACCGCCAGGTGCCCAAGCCCAACGGGCGCTACCCTGCGGCCAGTCGCCGCCCATCGTTCCGCGCCACCGCCCGCCACCAATGTGCGCGTGCAGACTGCCACAAAAGAGTCACCACCTCCCTCGATCGTGTGTTGGTTGAGGGGCGTCCGCCGTCCAACCCGCAGCTCCACGCGAACGCCAGCGCGACCGACTTCCTCCACCAATCTGAAGCTTCCACGGAGCACCGCTAACTCATCCTTGAACAACCTGCGGCGTCGCTGCCATCAAGCCCGACCACTGCTTGGGAGCAACCATGCGCAACGATCGATGCCATCCATGCATCGCCCGTGCAATCCTTCTGCCTCTCCCCAGCACCTGGCGATACGGCCGCCAACCTCTCCTCTGCTCCAGTGTTCTCCCTCCACCGCGGGCGCCCAACCACGTCGTACACGCCCTCCGCCAGCAATGCCCACTACCAACCATCCTCCCGTGCTAGCCGAGCCTCCGCTGCTCGAGTTCGCATCACTACCGCCTCCGCCTGGACCCAAAGCCTGTCGCGCGAGGATGGCACCGCTGTCGATCCTACTTGAGAAAGAGAGGGTGGCGGTGCATCTTTGCAACCCTCTTGCCCTTGTACTGTTGCTTAAGAACGAAGGGAATGAAGAAACCCTAATAAAGGTTTTATAAAAATGATTTGGAAAAATTATCAAGCAGTCCCCGGAGATTTTAAGATTTGCATAAACCTCCCTACGTAGTACACACACGTGTTTAGCACGTATTTATTGGGATAAATTACATTTTCGTCCCTGACAATTTCAAAAATTACGCAAAAAAGCCCCTTCCAGGAACATCACGTGCACCGCACACACTAATTGAGTAATTTACGTTTTCTCTTCTGTTTTTATTTATTGTTGCATTTTAATTCTAGAACTATAAACATTCACATTTTAGTCCCAGAATTCCAGACCTTCATTTGCATGTTTTTTATCATTGAAATAGATATTTTTCTTGGTCAATAAATTCTACAAAAATTTGTGTGGTCTCGTGTTATGTCTCTTTCTAGCATAGAATTTTCATTGCATTTTATTTTAATTTGTTATTATTAAAAAAATCAAAAACAATGTCATTTTGTCTTCCTGAAATTCAAGAATCCATAAAATTTTGAATATTTCTCTAAAATTTTCAGAAAAAAGATTAATTTCCTTTCATTGTCTTTTAATTTCTGTGAAAATTTTTATGCATTAATTCTTTTCAAAACCCAAAAAAAATTGAAAAACATCAAAAATCTTAGAAAAATCACAGAAAATTCTACAAAAATCCAAAAATCAAGATTTCACTTATTGTTTGTAGATATTTGCCTATAGTTCAGCAAAAAAAATAATTCCTAAGAGTTTTGGGCAACTAAAATATTTTTAAGTTGCAAATTACTCCAGGTTGTGCACTGTTTATCATTTTTTTCATTGTTTGATTTTTAGAAAAATATAAAAACATCTAAAAATTATACAAAAATTCTCAAAAAATCACATATTTTAAAACCCAAAAATATTTTCTTTGGATTTTTCTGGACATTTCTGACTATTTTGAAAAATACAAAAAGAGTGTGGTGTGTATTCCTTTCCTTGTGCATATTGTTCCTTATTTGAAAAAAATAAAAAATTGTAAAATCAAAATCATTAAAAAATTGAAAATCAGAAAAAAAAATAGAAATAAAAAATAAAAAATAAAAGATAAAAAATCCACAAAAACCAAGGATAGTTTACCTTTGAGATTCATGCTTTTTCTCTTAATTGAATTTTTTTTATTATTTGAATAACCCTCGGGAATTGTAGCCTCCTTGAGTATGATCTTGTCCGCTATACAAGTAAATAAGTAGCAAACATTTCTATTGCTCCACAATGTTTTCTTATAATTATCTTTGTAGCTTGAGAAGAAAAAAATTGTTTGTTGACGCTTGATTGGGTTGCAACGACATTGTTCATAATTAATATAATTAAAACCCCTCAAAAATCTTGCTCAACACCAACTTTCAGCCTAAGTATGGGGGGTCTTTTTGTCATTCTAATTGTTCCTCTCTGGTCACCTATTTTTGTGCATATCTTTCTACTTTCTCATCTTAAATATAGTTGGGCCCAAGTTCCAGTTATCTTATTACAGATTCTTTTAATCATTTTGCACATGTAACCAAATCATCAGTTCTCATGAATTCTTTTATGCTTAGTTGAGCTATGGCATCATATCACTTTGTGATATGTGGACATAGCAAAAGCTAAGTATAGGGGGGTATGTCGTATATATTGCATATATATTGTAGCCATAGCTCATATTTTTAAAATTTTCAAACTTCTAGGGTTATGGGCATATGTATTACAATTTTTACAACTGGGTATTGTATAAAATATTTTGAAAATAATTTTTAAAATTTTATATATATTTGACATGATTTTAAAGTGTTTTACATGGTTTGTGAAAATACAAGTGACATGTTTGGAAAATCATTTGTAAAATATTTTGAAAATGTATATATTTATGTGACATTGTTTGGAAGAAGGTTTTCAAAAATTCTTTTCAAAACTACGGGTGAAATTGAGACTAACTAAAATATTCAAATTCAATACAAGCTTTAAATAATCCCCATTGTGTCTCTTCAGTATACTGAGTCTATGGTCCTCTGAGGTTGTGACGGTTTATTAAATCGTTGCTTCTATCGCTTTATAAGGTTGTTTTGCCTTAGAATCTAGAGTCTTTTTCAATTCAACATGGAGGAGAGTTTGGATTTCAATTCAATATTTTGGAAGATCAAGTTGATAAGGAATTCTCTTAAAAGAGTGATGCCAATTGAGGAGGGCGATCTATTTATGGAAGAATTATGGAGGTTCCCTTACATTTTCTTAAGGATATTCATTTGTTGAATCCTTATCTCTCTTGTAAGTTGTGTTATCCCTTTAAATATAGTTTTTGTCTTTTAAGGAAAACCCAAAATCTATTACAGGATTTCGTGGTCGGATTCGTCTTCCCATAATCATGAAGAATTTTGAGGCAACCCATGTTGATATGAATATCACTTTTGAGGAAGAATGGCATCATTCTAGAAGAATAAAATTTCAAGTTGATGAAGATCTTTCTTATTCAGATTCCGAAGTGTTCTTCGTTAGGAAGAAGCAGTTGAAACATAAGGCAACCTGTGATTTTAAACCTCGAAGAGCCAATCTTGATTTCTAGGGAGCTGAAGTTTGTTGTGTTGTGTTGGGTATCTTAGTATGTTCTTTGTATTGTTCCTCTGTGATGTTATGTCGAAGATACCCAGTCTATTGTCTTTGCCTCAATAAATCTAATAATTCCTTAATACTTTTGTAAAATCATTAACTAAGCTAACTTATTAATTGGTGTCTTTTCCTGACACATTTTCACTATGCACTCAAGGCTTAACACGATCTACAATACTTGATTTAAGGAGTCCCTAGACTTAAAGTTGTCATGTATTAATCATTAGGGTCTTGGACTTAAAAACTCATACTCTCCTAGTTCAAAGATATGCATGATATATTTTCATGCTTAGTCTCCTTTTAAAGAATTTGACTTTCTCTCACATGCACTACTGCATTCATAATTGAGATGAGTCAAGATATCACTAAGGAGACTGGGATTGGAAGTTTGAGTTTGGACTTGATCTATATGATGCTCGAGGATGGGATAAAATTAATGACGGCTTCATGAAACCTGAATGCCAGCATCTTAGCCAATATGGGACATGTTCTCATGCTATCTCTTGACTTTAACCTAAAGTGCCAAGGTGTGATGACATTAATTAATAAGTTGATCAATGTGCGCCAATCTTTTGGTAAAAGTAAAGGAGCTAGCCAAAATCAAAGAAAAGAAAGAAATGATGAAAGAAAATCTCTCACCCTAAAAAGACAAATATCAAAGAGCTTCCACCATAGGCAAGCGCTCCCAACCATTTCAAAGTGTCCACTTGGACCACCGCTACTAGGACTAGGAGTCGGGCTAGCACCCAAAAAAGGCTCTGCATCGTAAATGCTACAAGTCTGGGGTAGAAGTATATTAGATACTCAAAAAAGGCACACCTCAGTGTATTCCCATGAAAACAAGTGCAGACGACTCCAACTTCTCTTGATGGACACATTGATTGGAAAAAAAATAAAATTAAAATGTGGTGCATATTAGCACTTGAGAGAACCCTGTTCCAATGACAAGAAGAGAAAATAAGTACACAATCCTACAACCTCCATTATATGGCCTTTCATCTATCCTTTTAAAGTCTGATAAATTAAAGAGAATGTGGATTGAGGCAAGACTAGATTTATTCCCTAGAGTCTGATTTATTAGTTTAGTTCTATATATTTATCTCTCTTACTTAAGTACAATAACTAAATTCATTGACTAATTAACAATAACTACTAATTTATGTGTTGTAAATATTTACCACTAATTATTATATATTAACATGGCTTAATATTTTATTATTAAAAATCAAATAAAAATTAGAACAATGTTGTATATAAATAAAATAATATAAAACAAAACATGAATAAAAATAATAATAATAAAATCAAAAAAATTATTCTATATCATTTGTATAAGTATTTAATTTTTATCTCTGTATAAATGACCTCTGATCGCTTTGCCTTCTACAAGAAAGCTGTAGAAACTCATCGAGATATACAACTTTCATGTTTACCACTTTTTCTAATTCTTCTTCTGACTATTTCTTTTTTATTTTTACTATAATTTCTTTGTTTTCTTCAATTTTGATTAGGCCATGGGGCGCTTCCAGAGCACTCCACGTAGCCGCTTCCGTTTGCGCCACCTTCCTACTATCTGCACCATTAGATTCCCCCTGATCTAACGCCTCTCGTGCTTATATGCCTTCAGTCGTCTAATCTTGATCAGGCATTATCCCATCCATCCACCTGCACCGCTTTCTCATATGTTGGATACAATCAACTGATCTTATCTGATCCTTACATTAGAGCCTCATTGGTAGCCTTGGATCGTTTGATCCAACAAGTATTGTTCGTCGTTAACCTCCAGCCCATTTAGCTCAAGCGTCGTGTCCCTTTATTTCATAGCAACTTCGGCCAATTTTGTTGATCTCTTTACACATCAACTTTTCTTGAAACAGCCATCAATTCCTTCACCAATTAACCCCAACTTCCGCCAACCTCCTCCCTCATCCTAAACTTAACCAATCAATCAATGGAGGAGGATGAAACATCCATCAAAACTTCCTGAGACCTCTGCCAATTCATCTTTAAAAAATTCATCTTTAAAAAGCCCATCGTCACTTCTTGCTCCAATTGTCCACCCTTGTGGTAGTTCTTCCCTAGCTTTCTTGTCTCTCCTGTGACAGAGAAAGAGACTGAGATTAAGAAAAAATGGGTATTGAGCTCTGGTGAGAACCTTGATTCTTCTATCAAGTTATAGCCTAGATCCATGGTTGTTCGAGCTTAGTTCTCTTGCCAAGAACTTTAAGCAAAGACGACAAAGCTCCTAGCTTTGTTAATCGGCTCAAGATTCAACCTTAATCGATCCATCTTTAATCTTTGATTCCAGGTTAGTTTTTTTAATCTTCTTTTCTTTGTAGTCTCTCATATTTATTCCCTATAGGCTACACATTAACTTTCTAATCTAAATGATCGTTTAATCTCTCCACTAATCACTCATCCGTGCGTAATTATCTAGTTCATCTTTCCAAATCTACATCTTAGTGTTCACCCACGCCATTGCCCTCTTCTACATAAAGAAGACAAACCGCTAGGGTTTTATCCTCGCATAGCCCTTCATTGCATCCCATATTTACTTCACGTCGTTTGCATGGAACTTGTCTGTCGTGTGGACTAGCATTGCAGGTCAATTCAACTTCAATGATCGGAAGTTGATTTCAAGCTCCGATCTCCCATTTTCCCACAGGCGAAGTTTCATCAATAGAGCTCTCCAGGCATCCTTGTGTCTTCTCCAAGCATCAAATAACATCGCCAGAGTTCTACAGAGATTTTCAGATATTCAGAGAGCAAGGAGGAGCACGGCGGAGCTTTCTAGCCTTCATTGGAGCGCAGCCCTAATGCCACTGTGCACGGAGGAGCCCAAGAACATGCACGAAGCAGACACGTCGATCTCGCCAAATTAGGCAAGATCCAACGGTTAAGATTGACCCATGTCGGTTGCCCGAAGCATCGCTTCAACCATCAAGCTTGTGTGTCGAGCATGAATCCGAGTCTAGCATGGAGCATCAGAAGAAGACGTGTGGCCCTGGCCTGAGTCTAAACCAGCATTGAGTCACGTGGATGCCACGTGAATTAGAGAAATTGCAGCACTTGCCTTGAATTTCCAATAATTACATATAAGTCCTCCCGCCTGTGTGTAATTTGTGCATTAGCACCTACAGGTTTACCTATTTACTCTTTAGTCCTTGTATGTCCTATTTTGCAATAAACTTGGGAATTTTCTTACATTTATGCCCCTGGATTCATTGGTGAATAACTTTGTATCATGAAGTCCAATTATGTGATTTTAGTCTCATTTTAAAGCTTGTTTAACACTCTATCTTGTGGCGATTTTTGTGGACGAATTTGATATAAGAATCATACCTTCATTATTCCTTGCTTAAAGTGTCGGTTTACATCTCTTTAGTTCATGGCAATTGCCCTTTGAATGATTACTTGACCTTGTCAAATCTTTTAATCTTTAATGATCTATTGCTAGTTATTTTTAATCATTATTATTAGGACATTAATAGAATTATTTGTTGGGCGTGTATTAGAACTTACAAGTGAAATTCTTAACTAATATTGAATAAAGTTTTGAGACTGAATTCACTTGATGTTAAGTCACCTATATTGTAATCAATTCGGGGTATCTTCATAACTGATCCAAGTTATTTGTTTTATGCATTTAAGTGTGGATGTCCTGTTAATATTTTTTGTGCATCATTGTTTGCATTTAATTTAGTTGCATAAATAAATGAGTTAGAAAAAATATTTATTTATATTATTATAATGTGTGCATCTGCTCAACATAGTTAATCTAAAGATTGCTACCTATAATATTTGATCTCTAAATTGCTCACATCCTTGTGTTCGACCCTGGACTTCCCAGGTTAAAAAATTAATTAAAGTCGAGAACCTCGTCACTGAGATTCATCTCGGTTCTGTATGACACGCTAATTGTTTGTGCTACAACGGAACTATTTTAATACATGCATTTAATGATTCATCAAAGAGGGATGATCATGTTGAGCTCTCTCAACTTGGTGGCCGTCCACCCTATATTTTGTATGTAGCACCATTCTTTTCCAATATATTCCATGTTTGTTCCTTTGATTTGAATTAAAATATATTGATTGATTTCAATATATTTAATTTAATTTAAAGCCAACAAACTTGTTGTTGGTAATTAAAACATAACAAAATCATGGTCATTGATTGAAAGCATAATCCAATGTCACCCATTGGATTTGTGTGCACATGGATTGAGATCCATGGACATCCAATTAGTATAAAAGGAGGGGTAGTTCTAGCCTTTTGTGCTTACACACATTCCCTTGAGAAACTCTCTTTCTCTATCTCTCTTGCTTCCTCTCTTTTTTTTTCACTTGTGGTTGTCCACATTGTGTTGGAGAAAAAGTCATCATTGTTGCTACGCCGTTGTGTTGCCGCCTTGACTGCTTGTGGATCTCCACCTTCATCGATGCCTCTCGTTTGTGGAGAAGATGTTGGAATTCGTGACATGAAATTAGGGGATTTGTTGCTCGGATCATCAACGTTGATTGCGGGAAGCATGCAATTTATCCTTGTGCTCGCAAGTACGATCTTCGTCGGATCATACTTGAGACGGGATGTCTCTTCGTTTAGAGATATGATCACAAGCACGCTTCAAGAGGTAACCCTAATTCTCGTTTGTGATCTTCATGAAACGATTCAAGAAGTGTTCTTGGATCATGTGGTTTCATCACATAAATTATTTTGAAAATTTTGCTGCCCCGAATGACTAGTACGACTAATCGCTCCCGGTTGCAATGATGCGATCTTCACACTTCTGTAATGAGCTTAAAGTTTTTCCCATAACCTTCAAATAGATGGATCCATATAGGATACCCCACATCAAGCGTTTGGCTCTATCATTGCTTGGTGCAAACGATCACCTGAACTTCCAGACTTAGGCGATCAGATGGCACATGGGATTACACTCCAAACTCGAGAAATCAAAAGTACTTGAGCATTAGGATGATGCTTCAACTCCAACACCATAGTTCAGATGGTGAGATGTAGCATCCCAGGATTAGAAGAGCATAGCTGAGGATCTAAAGAACATGACTGAGTTTACAAACGATGCAATAGTAGGTTACTCTGGCAGTGCTGTATTATGGTTCATACAGCGCTTCAGAACTCCAGTAGGCACTTGGTGATGATGATGGTAGCGATCTCTATTGAAGATTACGGTAGGGGTAGGCTACAAGAGCCATAAAGTGTCAGTCTAACACCATGTGAAGAAAATGATGGGAGGTAATGGGATAATTTTTTTTCAAGGAGTATGGTTTCTTATATAAGATGAAATCCTTAATCACACAAAAGTAGAAAATAAAATAGCATCCTAAACGTGACAACTAAAAATAGAAAATTATAAATCGATAAAATACTATTATCTAAATGTGTATAACATCAATAATGGTGGTATATAGAGCTTGACGGTTTTTGTGATTATCAATAGAGATTCACTAAGAATGTCATAGATATACTATACACAAATTTGATCTAAGGCAATGAATATTTCGAGTTATTCATTGCCATATCTTCCACTGTTGAATATATAATAACAAATGATATTCATTGCAAAAGTAGCTTTTGTTCTTGTTATTAACAACAAATGTCATATTCATTGCTAATAGTGTATATAACAAATAGTTATCCATAGATTTATTCGTCGAAATTGTATTTGTCATTATTAGATTTAATAACAAATAGTTTAATATTATAAGATGAAAGATTTTGAAACTGGTTATATAATGGCTCCTTAGAAAGTAGAAGAAAAAGTCAATGGATAACCATTATTGTATAATTTATTGCAAGTCTTATTGCAATGTAGACGATGTTCGTTATAACATTAAGAATCAAAAGAAGATATAGTAACGAATATTAAATCATTCTTTGCATTACGCCAAATTTGTTAAAAAAAGTAGTGATAGCTATATATGTTAAGGTTAGTGGGATCTTTTACACATTTTTATTTCTATAGGTAGATAATGTATTTCTTATAGAAAGCCAACTTCTAATTTTTGTCTTTATGGTTACCACAGGTGCTACACTTGAAAAATTGTGAAGTATAGTCACATCTAGCATTATGACAAAAGAGTTTGTCACTTGTCACGAGGCCACCAATTTCGCTGAAGAATTTTATCCAAGGACATGGTGGTAGATTGTATACTAATAAAGATCAATAAAGGAATATTATGATAATTCAAAGATGATCTTTTTTTCTAGCAACAACAAGTATACAAGAGAAGATATGATGAGCAGTATTAGTAGGCTTGTTATAAAGGAGAAAAAATAAGGGGGACCGTCTAAAGAAGTAGTTACATGTTAGCAGATTTCTTTATGAAGGCATTGTCACCAAATGTATTTGTGTAACATGTAATATGGGCCTTCTAAGCTCATTATTATTAGCGAAATGATATAATTCTCTTTTGAGGTGAATGTCGTTGAAGGGGAGTATTCATTCAACCATTAACGGAATATATAGGATTGAAGTCCGGACAAGGGAGTGTTACATGATGGTAGGGAGAGAAGGAGAGAACGGAGAAAAAGACAACAAAGAGAAAACAAAGAAGAGACAAACGTCATCCGCCATGGAGATCAAACATCTCGGCTAACAGTGATCAAAACCTCGAGAGCGAACAAGTTGATAAGAGACGAGAAAAAAAGAAAAGGCAATCACCATCATGATCATGAAGTTCCAATCATGATGCTCTTACTCCGAGGTCTAGCTGATCCAGTCAAACTCACAAAAAGCCAAATCTCTAAATAGAGACAATCGAAGATGTTCCACATTGGAAGGAAAGCTTGGAGTCTAGAGTTGAAGATCTTTCAAAGAGCAAGCGACATCACCACAACAAAGAGTGGCCAATGAATGCAGAGACCGCACCTCAAAGACATGGCACGGTGCAGGGAACGTATATGCAAGGTAAGGGGTGGAGCAGAAGCTGCGACAAGGGAGGTTGTTGCTCCATCTTAAGATGGCACCGTCCGAGAAAGTGTATGTGTGTGTGTGGTGGGGGGAGGGGGGCATAGTTAGTGGCAGCTTCATCTCGTGACAAGACATGGTAGGACAACCTGTGAGCCCCGGGTGCTCGAAGTAGGGAAAGTCGTTGGGGCTCTAGCTCGCAGCTACATGTAGGGATGCAAACGGACAGATACTGATATAGGTATTACCGTATCTTTATCCATTTTTTAATACGAATCCGAATACGGATACAAATGTTGATGGATATTAAAACTATCTTAACATATCCTTAAAAAATGGATATGGATGTAAAACAGATACCGATCGCATACGAGTAATGTTAGAAATACTATATAAAATCGATTTAAATATATAAGAATTGGATGGAAAATACATAATATAATTTACTAAATGTATTTATATCATAAAAATTATACAAATATGGTAAAAGAAG
The DNA here is from genome assembly GCA_037367405.1 of Ottelia alismoides. Lineage (NCBI taxonomy): Eukaryota > Viridiplantae > Streptophyta > Magnoliopsida > Alismatales > Hydrocharitaceae > Ottelia > Ottelia alismoides. The sequence continues at coordinate 178,789 of JAZKJV010011836.1, read as the reverse complement.
GTATAGATTTATGTTATATAGGGTTAAAAATAAATCTGACTATTTATACACGAATATACAGATACGGATGTTTGCAGATATCAAAATGATATCCATATCCGTATCCATTTTAAAATAGATACGGATACAGATGTCAAAATCTGTATAAAACGGATACAGTGACGGATCGGATACGGATATATCCGTAACCGTTTGCATCCCTAACTACAAGAGTAAACCCCATCGGGGGTGCAAAAGAGGCAATGAAGTGATATATTCGTATTTGATATATCAGTTTACCCTCTCGCACCCAGACAGGATTTTTTGTGAAAATTTTGATAATACTTTACAAAAGCATATATTGCTAACAATTAAACGAAAGTAACAGCCAGTAAGCTGGGCCAAAGCAACCATTAGACAACAGTTTAAGATGCCATGATATGCTCAACGATAATTTTAAGAGAATAAGATGTTCTCAATTTGCTTCCCATCAAGGCACAAATCACAAAGTCATATTATCATTAAGGCGAGGAGAAGAGACAACCAATATGCGTTAGGTAGGTTCGTATATATTCCTTTTTTTTCTGAGCTCTTTCAGGCTTTTCTGCTCTGAACAAATACCGTGGTGCGGAGGCGCCCGGACTTGTCCTAATATCCAACAAGCATTGCCAACATCCTAAACTATAATACTGAACGGCACGAACGCGCAGAGAAATACAAGTGCCAAATATGAATTAGATTTACGAAATAAGAGATTCAGAGTACGATTTTCTAAAAATAAAACATACGTATTAGTACAACCACAATGTCAGAGTTTCCACGTCATTCACTTGCAAGATAGAAGACGTGCCCAGCTCGTATTTGGAAGCGAGGCCAACCCGATCCCTCCAGCAACACCAAAAACATATGATTTTTCCAAAGGGGGACCAAATATACGCAGTCACCCAAAAAAATCGTGTGCAGGACCACCTGGTTCGAAGGCCACCACTGCAATTTGTAGAACCAAATACACGAACATATTAGTAAATTTCTCTATTACATCCATACTCCATACTACTGTTAGTAATTTACAAGGGAAGTAATACGAGGATCGCATCTTACTGTTCATCGATGACTACATATAAATGTGGAGATAATTCAGAGGAGATCTATTCAATTTGCAAGTTTCATAGTTTACCTGCAAAGTGGTTATACAATCAGGAGTCAACCACTAAGTTTCAAGATGGGATTCATACCTTAGCCTAGTAGCTGCATCTTACAACTGAAGAAGCCCATAACTGCTACATTTTGATCACCGGAGTTTCTAAGGTTCACGCCAATGCTTTGGGGCCTCGCCATTCCTGTATGTATATCTTTCCATCGTACATAGAAAAGGCGAAAAAGAACCGAGGCAGTAATTTTCTTTCTTAATAGAGAGTACTGAGCTCAGATAGTTATGTCTAACCGAGGAAATATAACATTATCTATAACAGATGAAATTTGCTTCCTAACCAGAAATTCTGAAGCAACTCATTATCATTAACTACAGCGCCACCACACATCCACCATAAGAACAGAACAAATAAGCAGAGTGGACCAGGAGAAGGAAAGCATCTAAAATTTTCAAATTCAGTGAAAAAGAATCCCATTGAACATAAATAACATGCAAATTTCAACAGCCTGATAGATAACAGCTCTCACAGAAACATTTACATGGTTGATAATCGGAGACACTACACCTCAACTCCTTTTGGTTTTTTACACCCTTAAAACTCCGGGATGCTTTTATCAAATCTATAAGAAAGACATCAGTTGTACTCGGTTGTACTCGCACCAACTGAGCTTCAGCTTCGGTTACGGTTTAGTTCGATATACCCTCACTCAAACTACAAATATACAAGTTATAGTACATGCAACAATATTATTAGCACTGCACTTATACCTACTGGACACTTTGAAGGAGAAATAGCCTCAGTTAGCTGTACAAGTTCCTCCGTGCATAATCTAGGATGGATACTGGTTCTGAATTCCAATCCTTCTTTCTGCACTTAGAGAAGATGAGCATTAGTTATGACCTTCAGCCAAAAAACCCGTAAAAAGGGATAAGATCATACAACAGTGGCACACACCTCCAGCCGCAACAAGTTTCTCTACACGGGCAACTATATGTTTCCCGTAAGTGTACTTTTTCAGTGCATTCAAGTGAACTTTGATCCGTGATAATATCAGTTCCCTTTGTTGGTCATCACAGGTCTCCAAAACTTTCTGTACAACGTAGTTCGCAAACTGGTCCTTCATCATTGCCTGGAGATCACGGGCAGACAGTTGTTCAGAAACAATTACTGTGAACTGACAAGCATGCAGAAATAAACAGCAATTTTTCATTATGTCAGTTTACAAGGAAGTTTGAAAGTTGGGTCAGGGACCAACGAAATAATACAAGTGTGCTGCCCCAGCAATTTTTGCGCAATAAATGAGCATGCTCAAGAAATTCGTTGTTGGATTTTGTCGATGACGGAATCCAATGAATGGATGTGGACAAAAAATGAGTAATGTGACGCCAATTCAAATAGTATAACATGTAAAAATTCCAACATGATATCGAAGAAAAAAGATTACAAAACCTGCAGAGGTTCGTTTTCATCAGTAGTGCCAAGCATCTCATTAATCAAGATCTGCCGTTCCTCTGGGTTGCCAAATGATAAGCATTTCTCTACAACATTGGATGCAAACTTCTGTTGGCTCATTTGGACAATCTGGCCCGCTAATTGCTTGATTATAGAAGATCTCTCTTGCAGCTCACCATGCTCCAAAACATGCTGTTACCATCAGATTAAACAAAAAGAACAGAATTACAGTAGCACTTCAAGAAGCGCCATGTTCACTGATTTAAGAAGAAAATCCAGATGATGGAAAACTATGAGACAAATCCTCGATTCGCACAGAATCAGGACAACATGGCATATTGGCAAATCATAGCAAGGATATCATAACGGGAAAAACTGCACATGCACTACATAAAACACAGCTATCATCGGGATCAAAAACATGAGCCAAGCCTCGCCCACCAGACGTGCAAACAGTAATGTCAGAGAGCATCATATATGCTGTTTCCTAGGTGCAATGAGACGTGAAAATGAAGACTGAAGGAAGGCATATCATCCAACTGATTAACTTATCTTTACAAAAGAATTGTGGGGCAGCAGAGAGGACAACGTTACAGAAGAGAGGTTAGCAACATGATAATCAAGGACAGGCTGACATTAACGAGCTAAATGAAAAAGATTGAAGGTAAAGAACACAAACCTGGACAACATAATTTCCGTACTGGTCTTGTGCCAACATGCAAACACAATGCATTATTTCATCCATCACGATTTTCTGAGTCTTCGGATCACTACAATGCTCCAATACTCGCTGCGATATCAACAATGTTTATAATGTGATTTTTTCAAAAAATAATGATAGAAGAAGAATACCAACCTGTATAACACGACAGCCATACGGATGGGTGGACAGTGTCACCACTTGATCATAGAAGGATGATACAATAAATTGAATTGCATCTTGAGGGATGCACTCAATACATTTTTGAATGACATGGTTTCCATTTTGATCACGCACGCACCGCATGACATGGCCATCAAGTTCCAAAACCATCTTTGTCTGCTGGTCTAGATCAATTACCTCAATTGCCTGCATTCTCATAAATTCAGTCATGTAGAATCTTCCAACACTATAGCCATGATTCTTCAATGTGAAGCTCGTTTTAATTATTATCAAAGGTCAAGTCAAAAATATAAAATTGAAGAAATATTAAGTTGAAATATAGCTTGTAAGTATTATGTTGCAAGAATTGATGTTTAATATGGAATAAAATCAAACATGGAAGGAGTTGTCACTTGACATTGAAGGAGTTGTCACTTGATAAATTTAAAATTTGAAAACGCGAGGCATCCGAGTAAAGGAAAGGGAAATTTGCTGTCCTATAGCTTTGTAAGTATCATGTTGCAATAATTGTTTAGTATGGTATAAAATCAAACATAGAAAGAGGTGTCAGGAGAAAGTCACCCTTATGGTCATGCAAAAAAAACAAAAATATATTATGATTCCAACAGAAAATGACTAGCATTTAGAAAGTGCTGCCTATAATTCAGAACGACTTAACTAACAGAATACCATGGAACTTCTGAAAATTACCATTCTAACATCTAAACTAAAGTATTGATACATCACAAGATACCGAGAAATTGGAATTTCTTGAGGTTGAACCTCAGCACTCAAGCCCAGGTCAGAATCAGCAAATGAATACATTTGTACAGTCTGGTTTCAAATCTATGAAAGTATGATCCAGACACAGGTGTCTGCCTAGTTATGCATAAGAATGAAGCACAAGTAAATATCAAGATTACCTGCTAGTGGTAAAAAAATATCAAGCATTTCCCCATGGAAAATATTGTTGACTACATATATTGCTTGTTTCCATTCAGATCATAGCTTAAATCCCATAAAATCATGTTCTTTTTATTGTCTCCTTCCAGCCCTTCTTTGGCTTTAGCAATCCCTCTCAAAAGGCCCGTCGAATTCCTCGTAAAATCAAACTGAGGCATGAGAAGATATTTTCACATGTCCAAACCGGAGCTTCCTTTCAAGCCTCAAGCTTTCTGAAAATTACCATTCTAACATCTAAACTGAAGTATCGATACATCACAAGATATCGAGAAATTGGAATTTCTTGAGGTTGAACCTCAGCACTCAAGCCCATTGTCACCTAAAACATCTCAAACAACCAATAGCTGGTCAGAATTAGCAAATGAATACATTTGAGCAGTCTGGTTTCAAATCTATGAATGTATGATCCAGACACAAGTGTCTGCCTAGTTATGCATAAGAATGAAGCACAAGTAAATATCAAGATTACCTACTAGTTGTAAAAAAAATATCAAGCATTTCCCCATGGAAAATATTGTTGGCTACATATATTGCTTGTTTCCATTCACATCATAGCTTAAATTCGACAAAATCATATTCTTTTTATTGTCTCCTTCCAACCCTTCTTTGTCTTTCGTGATCCCTCTCAAAAGGCTCGTCGAATTCCTTGTAAATCAAACTGAGGCATGAGAAGATATTTTCACATGTCCAAACCGGAGCTTCCTTTCAAGCCTCAAGCTTTCTGTAGACTACATCCCTTGTCTCGTTCGATAAAACAACACCTTCAGCAAACAATATGCACCAAGATTCTTATGTGTACCTTGGTTAATTTAAGCATAAGATAATAAGGTAACGAATCATTGTTGGACCTTGGTGTAGACCCATATTTATATCAAATAATATTTTAGCCCAGTTGGAGTCCTCAAACTGTTGCTTGGTTATAGTATATACGTGTGTGTGTGTGTGTGTATGTATAAGAAAATTTTCCCCAATGAGCTCTAAGCTCATTAGGATTGTAATGAGCACGATCATTTTACAAATGTTTGCAATCATTTTGAACAAAATGTTTATTGGTTTCCATGTTATATTGTATTCTTACTATTAATGACCATTTTCACAAAAAAAACCTTAAATTACTATTAAATGATCATTTCGTTAAATTGAGATTTGCCTTTTGTGAAATGATAACTACTAGTAAGAATAGGATATAAAATTAGTAAATCAATAAATATTGTGTTCAAATGATTATAAACACTTGTAAAAAATGAGAACGGTCAGTGCAATCCCAATGACCCTAGAGCTCAATGGAAAAGCGCTATATATAAAGTACAAGGTCGATATACAAAATAGGAAATCCTCTTATATCTAGAATCCTCAGTAATCTCTGAAGACCATCATAAGCCTTCTCAAAATAAGAGAATACCATATGAAGGCTCTTCTTTCTTATTCTGAAAACTTTATTCAAATACATGAAACAAAATCAGTTATTTGCTACTGCGGAAACTTATCTCAACCACCTTTCAATTGTCCTCCCCCATAACTTCATTGCATATCTTGTTTCTTTGTAATATAATATTCAAATAACTTCGAAAGCCTAGTAAAACCTTCTTTCCCCAATATCTTCCAAGCATCTACAAAAATATCATCACGACCTAATACTTACCTAAACTTCATTATTTTCAAAGGTTCCTTACCTTACTCCTTTGCATATGTAGATAATAAGCATAATTCATGTGGGATCTACAATTTGTAAACTCCCCAAAGTTGATATCTACATCGCCATTCTCATTAAAAAAGCCTAAAAAGCTTCCGCCTTGGCTTTATATCATCACTAGCTACCAAAATTCATTCATCATTGTCCTTCATGCACCTAACTCGCATAAGATAAGCGATGAATCCAGTATAAATCTATTCAAGAACCGTGTATTGAACTTAGTCCCTCAAGCAAATATAATGAAAAGGCCTTGAAATCTTGTTGTTATCATTGCTCTTTGCAAATAATATAGCTTAACATAAAATTTATACAAAAAAACATGCATAAAACCAAAGAAAGAGAAGGATGTAACTTAACAGAAAAATAAGAAATAAACGGGACACAATTCTATTTATTTCACCTAACTTTATGGACCTGAGCAACCTGACCGGATCGACAAATAAAATAAGAAAAATCATTAAGAAAAATCAAAAATGAGATACATACATATTCACATGTTTATATATACTCCACAATCTTCACTGATTTGTAACAGTTTCATGTAAACCTCAAATCACATGAAATCACCTATGTATACATATTACTAACCCAAATCAATAAAAAATACTAGCCGGTGATCTGGTATATATAGCAAATAACACAAACCTTAGTTTGAGTATGCCTATTTTTAAAAGTTTATTTAGTATTTTCCTTAACTATTAAAAATCCAAATATGGATGATGTTTAAATAATATGGTATTATTATATTAATATAAATATATATATTATTAAAAGAAGAATCAAGAAAAATACAAAATTATAAAAACAAGTGGCATATACCTATCAAAACAGGTATGTTTTGGTCATAATTTGGAAGGTTGTAGAAAAAGGAAGAAGTCAGACGATGAGGTGGAAAAAATAAAAAAATGGGATGACATCCTTAAAGAGATTGGGGAATCTGATCCACAGCAATCGCAGTAAATGGTGCCTATTTCAGAGCAGCAGATACCTTATACTGAAATACTACAGAAACAAGGACTTTGGGAAGATGAGCACTTGCAGCAAGAGCTGCAGCAACCGACAGCATCAACCTCAGATTTCTGAAACAGATCAAAAATATGTGGTCTTATGGTTTCTAAAGAAGTGGAAGAAGGGTTTTACAGCATTGATGAGATGACACTTGATTTTTTCTCAAAAACTGTCTAAAATGGGTGGGTTGGATGCTGAATATGCGAAAAAAATCCACATCTGATGAATGGACTACGGTTAATAGGAGTCAAGACAACAGAAAGTAAAACTTAGCAATTCTGAAATTCAGCAATAACATCAATGTGGAGGTTCTATTACAGTGCCGCGACAACATCAAATGTGGAGTTTCTACTCCACATACAACACGGCAGGAGCAACACTCAATTTTGGTTACTTCCTCTGAGGTGAAGCTGCAGCAAATTTAGGACGCCAGTTTCAGTCTCTATGGGTGCTGTTTAGCAGCAAATGGTGCCTATTTCAGAGCAGCAGATACCTTATACTGAAATACTACAGAAACAAGGCCTTTGGGAAGACGAGCACTTGCAGCCGACAGCATCAACCTCAGATTTCTGAAACAGATCAAAAATGACGCAGCGTGGACCAGAAAATTAGGACCACATTTTTAGTTACGTTTAATTAAGTCATCGAAAATTAGTAGTTAATTTTACTTACGTTTATTTGAGTTGATGAAATTTTAATTAAATAAATGGGATCGCCTGTGATCTCAATTAGTGGTTGTTAGAAAATCGGAAGCGGAAGCGTAAACATGGAAAAGATAAAGAAAATAGGAACAACGGGATTTTACGTGGAACCCTACTCCGTGAGGAGCGGGATGAAACCACGGGAGAAGCCCTCAAAGGGGCGGATACTTCATTCCTTTTTCCCAATGAGTACAGGAGGTCTGGGGCTCCTTATATAGCCTCTCCAGAGCCTCCAAGTCCCACCACTGGACGATGTGGGACTAAACACTGGATGGGGTAAATGGATCTCCTCCAGGATCCATTTACCCTGCTACAACTCAATATGTGCATACAACTTATGCTCCAACACTCCCCCTCAAGCTGGAGCATGCAATGCTCAGCTTGGACAAACAGACAGAAACTCAACTCAACACTACAAGACACTACGGACAATATCAACCCAACGCACACATTACTGCAGTCGAGGACGTTGCTTCTCATGCCGTGCAGGTGAGGAGGACGAACGGGCTGGAGTGTGAGTCAACTGAAGACTCGGAACCTGACCATCGAGTCTGAACTTGCGTCTGAAGTCTCCTCGTCGGAGAACTGGGTCTCGCCCATCTGGCTCAGAGAATGGTGCACAGCTCTGGTGTATTGTACCTATAATACCACATGAAAACCTTTGCCCACATGGCATAGGGAATAGTCCTCTGCTCTGGAGTCCCTATGGCTCACATGAAAACTCTGGCCTGACAACAAGAAGAATGATGGGGACCACTGACAATAATGGCAACATATGCTCATCTGAAAATGACCGCAAACATATGCGTGTCTGAAACTGGACTCGGAACCAATGATCGTCGAGTCTGAAACCGAACTGTAGAGTCTAATCATCTGGCTGGTCTGGAGACTGGCATCTGAAATCTGGATCTGGAATACAAGACCTGTGACTCTACATATACTTCCCCTTTCTCCCATACTTGTCAGAACATGAACATCGACAAAGTTGGGAGAAGACCAGATAGAAGGGGAAAACAAAACATACTTGTGACTTTTCATTTTTTTTAAGCCGTCGTTTTTTTTAAGCCGTTTCAACCATTTTTTTACGGCTTTTGCTTCGCACATTTTTTTTGAAAATGCGTATGGCTTTTTATTTTGTACGGGCCTTTTTTTTCTTTTTTTCTTTTTTTGCAATTTGAACTTCTCTTTTTTTCTCTTTCTTTTTTTTAAAACAAGCCTTCCCCCTTTTTCTTTGAACATACAGCCCATTGGGCTCTTACACAAATAACCTCCCCCCCCCCTTTTTTTGAACTGGCCCGCATGGCACAAACAATAAAAAAACACCCCCTTTTCTTTTTAACTTCGGCCGGCAGGCTCTCCCTCAATTTTCATTTTTTTTATAAAGGACGGTCTGCCTTTTAATTAGGGTTTACATATTGTGAACCCTCTTCGAATAAAACCGTCCGCCCCAATGGGGGCCCTTTTTGCTTGCGCCGCCACGGGCAATCTGGAGGCCGCGCTAGAAGACAGGAGGCGCTCGAGAATGGAGTCGAGGGAGCAAAGGGGAGCGGGCGGCGCCGCCTGGGATGGAGAAGGATCGCAGCGGGGGTGCGTCTGGAGCGCGCGAGGAGGAAAATCGGATTGGGGGCTCGCCGCTCCGCCTGGAGATTCCTCTGGAAGAGGAGGGCGCGGGATCGACTGAAGGGGCTGCCCAGCCTGGACTTGCGGGGGCAACGCGAAGATGATGCGCCTGGACTTGCGCGCTAGAGAAGATCGAAGGAGGCCGATGGGGCCTTTGTGGCGGCACCTGGACTTGCGCGCTGGACTTGGAGGCTTCGGTTGTTCACGCGAACGCAGCCACCAGCTACGAGGAAGGAGCGATTGGTGCCTCCCTTTTGTCGGCGGCACCACCTGATGCGACTAGGGCAGCCGTTGGGCGATGTTGCGTCATTGCCTGGAGTCGAAGAGCCAGTCTTGAGGCACGATCTGCGTATGATGGTGCAAAATCGTGCACGGCTGTAGAAGATGCACCGCCGAGGGAAGGAGACCAGTTGTGCGCCGCCATCACGCACAAACTAGGGTTCACCAGCAATCCGCGAATTAGAAGAAAAATTCCGGAGAATAACTTGCTCTGAAGCTGGAGAACAGATCGATGTGGAACCAGATCTAGGGTTCGTCGAACCCTAAAATTCTTCACGGAACTTAGACTGGAACCGCGAGGCTTTGCAACGGGGCTTTGCAAATCGCAGCCTGCGTCTTCGCCGCTCAGATCTAGAGAGATGCGCTTGAAACATAGGTTTGGTAAAAGAAACCCTAATGATGAACTTAAATTTCTTACAGAAATTAGGGTTTTTAAACATAAACCCTAGAATAGTCAGACAGATCATAATCTCGAAAAATAATCTCCACAAAACTCTCGAACAAAAATAAGAACATGAAAGATCTCGAATACAAATATAGAACATAAAAAGAATCCCGAAGATCGAACCCGCTCTGATACCATGTTAGAAAATCGGAAGCGGAAGCGTAAACATGGAAAAGATAAAGAAAATAGGAACAACAGGATTTTACGTGGAACCCTACTCCGTGAGGAGCAGGATGAAGCCACGGGAGAAGCCCTCAAAGGGGCGGATACTTCATTCCTTTTTCCCAATGAGTACAGGAGGTCTGGGGCTCCTTATATAGCCTCTCCAGAGCCTCCAAGTCCCACCACTGGACGATGTGGGACTAAACACTGGATGGGGTAAATGGATCTCCTCCAGGATCCATTTACCCTGCTACAACTCAATATGTGCATACAACTTATGCTCCAACAGTGGTCAATTTGAATTTCAAATTTGTCGGTTAATTAATTAAAGTCAGTTTAGGATTATTAGTTGTCAATTTAAATTAGTTTACTATTTTTGTAAATTCATCCCTCCTATATAAAGGGATGAGGGTCCATTGTTCTAATCAGTTCAGTATTGATAAAAATTGAGATTTATCTCCCTCTATCTCCCTCCTTCTCCCTCTCTCCCCTCGCGATCTCCGTGTTCTCCTCTCTCAACCCCGCGCTACAGGCGTGATTTCTTCTCTCAACCATTCCATTATTCTTCCACCGAAAATTCTACCAAATATTTTAAATTCGATCGTCGCGCCAAAGTCGTGTTTGCATCAAAAAATATGTGGTCTTATGGTTTCTAAAGAAGTGGAAGAAGGGTTTTACAGCATTGATGAGATGACACTTGATTTTTATCAAAAACTGTCTAAAATGGGTGGGTTGGATACTGAATATGCGAAAAAATCCACATCTAATGAATGGACTACGGTTAAAAGGAGATCAAGACAACAGAAAATAAAACTTAGCAATTCTGAAGTTCAGCACTAACATCAATGTGGAGGTTCTATTACAGTGCCGCGACAACATCAAATGTGGAGTTTCTACTCCACATACAACACGGCAGGAGCAACCCTCAATTTTGGTTACTTCCTCTGAGGTGAAGCTGCAGCAATTTAGGACGCCAGTTTCAGTCTCTATGGGTGCTATTCAGCAGCAACCATTGTCTTTAATGCCAGCATTTCAGCAACAGGAGCTGAAGAAAGTTGGAGCCAATGAAGGACTACTAAAAAACCAGCAGCAGCAGCCACTTGGTGGGGCTGACTTGGAGCATCAGGCTGGAGAGAGAAAATGAGAAGCAAAAGCCTTCATTATTTGATAATCAGCTTTTTGAAAAGGTCCATCTTGAAGATGATTGACTCTCGTTAGAGATGAGTTGGGAAGTACATGCACCATCATTTCGTACGAAAAATCAAAAGAATTTACTTTTGGATAAGGTGAAGCCCAAGCAGATCCAATAATGGGGAGATGGTTTCTCCGTGCTTAAGAAGAATGAAGCAGCAAGAGGATTCCAAATTGGAGGACACCAATCCATTCACTGATTCTGAGGTGATGTAAATTGTAAGAAGCAACTCAATTATCTCTCGATCAAGGATTTTAAGATAAAACTGCTTTGAATTTTTGTTGATGATGATTGGGCAATAAGCAGGAGAATGGAGGTCTACTCCATCCTAGGAGATGACGAGAAGCAAGGCATCCGAGTTGGTTCATGGACTAGGGAGGAAATGTTGGGCTTCATGAAAAGATTGGCAAGAAGATATGCAAACCATGCACTTCTTATTCGCAAAAAATTGGATCTCAAGGAATACTATGAGACAAAGAGAAGAGGTGGAATGAGGACACGTGCAACACCTTATTAAAAAAACAACTTCGCATTTATGGAATATTCGTCTTGAATCAAAGACCTTTTGGCCATATCACATTTTTTGCTTTTTCAAGGACATATGCATAGTTAAACTTTTCAAATTTCAAGGTCGTATTGATCAATACACTTGTAAGGTCATGCCCCATCCACCATGAGCTTTCATGTACACATTGTTGAGATACTAGTTGAATTCTATTCTGTTTTATGTATTCACTTTTCTTTCTGTCTACACTATGTAATTTGCCCAGCGTATTTCTCCTCAATATAAGAGAACCCTATAGCCTTATGAATAGATAACTTATTGCATTCTCTTTCCATATGGTATCAGAGCAACGGTCCTAGACTGGAGCTCATACCTAAAATCCATCGTCGCCACCAACCTCTATCACGAGCCTCATGCGGACCCTTCTTCCTCGTCTACGGGTCCCGCACGAGGTTTTGGTGGGTTCCCCAGGCCTACCCTAGTGTCGCACGGGCGCTACCCTAGCGCTACACATACCACGGACGAGTTTGCTTAGGGTTGGTTGTGGTATGAGCATACACCCACAACCACCCCCCTTGATGTCCATGTAGACACCCTATCACTTGTCTACGATCCCAGTTATGTACTAATCTGGCACTATGTCAAAAAACATAGTTGATATTCCATCCGCAGGTGCCTTTAAGGATCTGACACCTATTGTCAAAATGGATGGCACAAACTACGAGTTGTGAACGATGCAATTCATGAATCTCTTACAGAACCATAGTGAGAAGCATATTCTGACGCAAAATGAGCCGACAGACACCAATGCCTCATGGGGGGCCAATGATGCTTATGCAAAAGTACGGCTATCTAATATCATTTCTGTGAAAATAGCCAATGATATATTGAGTCAGCCCATAGTGAAGGCAATGTAGGACATCCTCGCAGTGACATACTCTCAAGCTTGAAATGCGTCAAAGATCTTGCAACTTCAGCATGGTATTTTTATGACTAAACAAGGTGATCGTCCTCTTCATTCCTTATACGTGTCTCTTAGGGGTATGTTTGAGAGACTTCGAATCTACATACCTCTGATGACCTCACCAGAGCAGCACAAAGTCGATTGTGATTCTATTATGATTGTGGCCTTTCTGTTACTTACAGATGCTACTATACAGTCTATGGAGGAGGCGTACCGCAAGCTGAACATACTGAGCATCCCCTCTACTGCATCTTCTCGGACATCGCCAGCTATAGAGTCTTCCCATGGTAGAGGCAATTTGCCTCAAATCAGAGGACGAGGTACACAGGCTCGTGCCCACACCAACCCTATTCATATTGTCATTGATCTAGTCATTCAAAGGACAGGTGCTATTCCAAGCACGACTTTCCACCATCAACCGGTGTTGCTGAACAAGTCCAAACTGTCCTTGATTCTACCGATCATCGTGTTGATGACTTCGTTCATTTGTTGCTCGACTGAGAGAGATCATGCCCACAGTTGCTGGATCTTCAAGTGTTTTTACCGACCCATCAAATGTTGTTGATTTTGCCTACACCATCACTTCAGGTATTACTCATGCATTTACGAGTCGTACTCGACCAGATCCTTCAGAATGGATCATGGTTCTTATAACCCTGTACAGCATGGTAGTTCGATGCTCATTGCAGACGGGACACATTCTCCCATTACCGAACAGAGGGAGGTCCATTTGACTCCCTCCATGTGCCTATAGAATGTTCTTAATGCACCAACATTCTCAATGAATATATCATTTATCAATCAGATTACAAAAGATTTACATTGTTGTATCATAGCCGATCTACTTCCCTTGGTTTTCAAAATATACTCACGGCAGGGTGATTGGATGTGGTCGTGAGCATGAAGAGCTTTACAAGTTGATCCAATCTCCTTATGTTGGTGCTAGCTCTCCTTCTGCTAAATCGATTTCTCCTTACACTTGGCATCTTCGATTTGGTCATCTTCTGTTGCAAAAGATCTGTCGTTTCATCCTTAGCATTTCTATCAAGTCCATGTTTCAGTGTGAACCATGTCAACTTGGAAAGCATCACATATCTAGCTTTCCAAGTCATCAAGATCGTAGTAGCCAGAGTCCTTTCAAGCTTTTTATTTTGATATGTGGAGTCTGAGTCATGTCCCTGATCATCAAAGAACAGGTATTATTTGGTTGTTGTGGATGACTTTTCCAAACTGTCAAGGGTTTTTTTGTTAAAGAATAAGTCTGATGCTAGTACTATGATTAAGAATTTTGTGATTGAAATGAAGAATCGTTTCTCTGCTTCTAATAAATACATTCGTTCTGATAATGCTATGGAGTACTGTAATATTCTATCGTCCCAATTCTTTCGCTCACGCAACATTATCCATCAGACATTGAGCCCGTATACGTCTCAACAGAACGATGTTGTTGAACGCAAATGTAGTCACTTTATAGGCATCACCGCGACTCTTCTCATATAGAGTCAGGCTACTCATTCCTTCTAGGGTGATGATGTGATGACAGTATGTTACCTAACAAATCGGATGCCCTCTACCATTCTAGGTGAAAATCTCTTGCTTTTCATGTGAAGGACCTTTTGTCTCTTATGCCACGGGTCTTCGGATATGTGGCATTTGTTCTAGGGCTGTCAGGAAAGCTCGAGCTCGATGAGCTGAACTCGGGCTCGGCTCGTTAAGGGCTCACGAGCCTGACTCGAAACCTTAACGAGCCCGAGCCCGAGTTGGGTTTTATGGCTCGTTAGCTTATCGAGTCGAGTCCGAGTTGAGCGTTGTTCAACTCGGAAACTCGACTCGATAACTCGTTTCCCCTCTTAGTAAAAAGTTGAAAACCTATATACCGAAACTTCCTCAGACTATAGATCGACGGTTCCTATTTCCTAACCCTAATGACTCGTTAAGAGGTTCATTTGCATAATTTAATGTATAAAATGGAGCAATGACTCGTTAAGAGGTTCATGAGCCAGCTCATTTTGAGGCTCGTGAGCCAGCTCAGAAACTCATGACTCGATAAGAGGCTCGTGAGACAGTTCACTTTAAGGCTCGTGAGCTGCTCAGAAACTCGTGGCTCGATAAGAGGCGCGTGAGTCAACTCGAACTCGACAAGTTCGAGTTCGAGTTGGTGATCCAGGGCTCGACCCTTATCGAGCCCGAGTTCGAGCCATAGGTTTCTTATCGAGTTCGAATCCGAGTTGGGGCCAACTCGGCACGTTGAACTCGATAGACACCCCTAATTTGTTCACCTTCTACATTCAGGTCCTGACAAGCTCACTCTTAGCGTCGTCATATGTATGTTTGTTGGGTATTCTCGTACCCAAAAGGGATATAGGTATTCTAATCCTGTCGAAGGAAAATACTATGCCGGTGTTACTTTCTTTGAGTCCATCGTGTATTATACTCCTACAAGTGATTGGTTGAGCCCCCTGTTGGGGATGATGTTCTTCCACCTCCTACACAAATACATCAACATGTTCTCAATGCTCCAATGTCTTCCCCAACATCCAGCACGCCTCAGATAAATTTGAAAAAACCGGTTTCAACCGATGACATTAGTGGCACGGATGGTGGACAAGAATATTTATAGGATGGACCACAATAGGAGGATGATCTGGGCGGCCTATTGCCTTGCATTAAAGGCAAACATAGATGTGCGAGATACCCCATTGTTGGACTGTCTCTAACACGACTTTCAATGAATTTCAGGAAGTTAGTTGTGGAATTATCTGCCATTGAAATCCTATGCATATACAAGAAGGCTCTCAAGAAGAATAAATGGCGACTTACCATGGAGGAGGAGATGGTTGTATTACAGTCTCATGACACGTGGAGCATGTTACATCTCTTACATGAGTGTCTGTTGTGGGATGCAGGTGGGTGTTCCCAGTGAAGCATAGAGCAGATGGCAGCCTAGAGAGCTACAAGATAAGGCTTGTAGCTCGTGGGTTCACCCAGACATATGGTAGACTATCAGGATACTTTCTCTCCAGTGGCTCGATATTCTACACTGCAGATCCTTCTCTCTGTTGTGGTGACAAGGACTGTCCCTTATATCCACTTGATTTGATGAATGTGTTTCTCTGTGGTGACCTGCAGGAGGAAGCTTATATGCAGCAGCCACCCGGGTTCGCTATTGAGGGAGAGTGTCAGAAGGTGTGCGGACTTCATAGAGCTATCGATGGCCTTATGCAAAGTCCAAGAGCATAGTTTCAGAAGCTCTCAAACTTGATAGAATAATGGGGACTCGTGAGATAGAATACAGATCATTTATTGTTTGTTCGTTAGATCGATTGTAGATCAATCACCTGGGTTCGCCTTAAATAAAGTTGCTATATTAGTCTATGTTGATGATACTATTATAGGAGATGATGTGTATGACATTCAAGCAACTAACGCTTTCCTTGATAACAGTTTTTTTAACTAAGGATCTTGGCAGTCTACGTCACTTCCTTGGATTGGAGTTTACCGGGAAACGAGGTCGTGTGATGACTAAACTTGGCCAAAGTGTGAGTCGGACCGAACAGGATGGGGTTCTAAAACCCCCTTGTCTAGGGCACGGGTCGGCCAGCGCATGGGCCATACTTCAAGGTCCAAGCTCGGCCCATGTCTGGACTGGGTCGGTCCATGGGCCGAATGTAAAGTAGTTTTTCTCCTTTTTAAATCTAATTTATAGAGATAAATAAATTTTTTTGAGCACCATCTAATTATTTTAAATCTAGGTTACCATAATATATGTGTTATTTGGCATGTAAAATATAAAAAAAGATGTAAATTTAAATGTAAAACAAAAACTTGAAGTATATTATATTAGATGTATGTGAAATACAATTTTTAAAATACATATTTTATATTTGTGGATCGGGTCGTACCAACCCAGATTTTGTGGCACATGTCCATGGTCTGCCCAGTCGACGGCCTCTATGGTCCGCACTCAGTCTCCATAGGCGGTGGAGAACTCTTCCTTTCTTGCTTCCACCAGACGAGGGGGGCGCTTTAGCTACCACTGAGGCTAAGACCATGACTTTGGTCGTGGCCGAGGTTGTGGTCGCATTATGTGCATTCACTGCCAAAAGAACAATCACCTTTTAGGAGATGTTGGATGAAGTTTGGTATGCCTCCACAGACCAACATTGCATCTAACTATGATGCAACAGTGATAGAGGCGCCTTCTGATCAGGATCTCAGTGGACACCATCCAACTCTCCGTCACATAATACTTACGCATGATGTAACTGCTATAGAGATTTGATGCCACTCCCAATGAGATCACTTCTAATGCGTACATGGTTACTACTACTTCATGCACCATAACCAATTCAGACACTACCACAGCACCTATACAGACTATTGACTCTGATGCCTCTATTCATATGATGGGAGAAGGTAGCATGTTGAAATCTTCCCAACCTTCTTCAACAGTAAAGTCGGTTCAGGTTGCCAACATGGCTCATTCCCCTATTGCCATTGTTGGAACCATGGATGTTTCCTCCAAGTTCTAGCTCACTGGAGTTCACCGTGCTTCGAACTTTCTTTTGAATTATAGTCTATCCATAAGTTTTGTGGTGAGCTAAATTGCTGTGTGATTTTTTTACGAGGGCATTCGAACGATGCAGATTTTTGGTAGGGGACATGAGAAGAACGATCACGGACCCATTCTTCTAGCATTTACAACATGGATACCCTTCTGCCAGATCTCTCTCATGGTGTTCCACGAACTCTCTGCGCTAAAGTTGTTTGAGTGTGAGGCATGTCAGTTCGGATAGCATCACCAGAATTCCTTTCTTCCTAGGGTTGAGCCATCTCGAACTTCACCTTTTGCTTTTATTCATTGTGATGTTTGAGGACCTTGCCCGATCCATACATTAGGCGGTCATAGATATTTTGTGGTCTTTGTAGACGATTATAGCATATATTATTGGGTCTTTCTAATAAATGAACAATCGGAGATGAATGAAAATACCAAGTCCTTTCGGTTTGGTAAAACAGCTTTCTCTGCTTGTGTTCAAACTATATAGACTGACAATGTCTTGAGTTTACCCAACAAGAATCGATTTCTTTCTTTGCCTCCCAGGGGACACTTCGTTAGACTTCGCGTCCGTATAGTTCTCAACAGAATGGAGTAGAGGAAAGGAAACTTCGTGACCTCCTTGACATTGCACGATTAGTACTTACTCATATAAAGGTTCCCAAGACTAAAACCTACTAAGGGATGCCATTCTCGCTGCCACTCATCTCATAAATAGGGTCTCATAGTCTGTTCTCAGGGGTGAAACTCCTTTCTCTCTATTATATCCTAATGAGAACCCTTTTCCATTATCATTGAGAATTTTTTATTGCACTGCTTAGGGTCATAACTTCCAAACTACATATAAACTTTCTCCTCGTGCTATCATGTGTGTTTTCCTTGGGTATTCTCGTACCCAAAAGGGGTTTAGGTGCCACGACCCGACTGGTCATCGCTATTGCATCTCTGTTAACGTCATTTTCTTTGAACAGACCAGCTATTTTACACATTCTATTAATGACATACCCGTTGAGCTACACCCACCACCTATTGTCTATAAAAAGAAGCACGCTATTTATTCAATTCATGTAGCATTGTATGTTCCTTATTTGCAGGATGCAGCATTGTATGAGTCGTCTTCAAGTGTTCCCACCACTGTGGTCATGGATGCTCCACATCTCCCTACAGTTCTTCGGCAAACAAAAAAGCAATGTAATACACATCATGTGTCACATTTTACTTCCATTGAAAGTCTATCCAGTTGTGATAAGCAATTTGTAGATCCTCTATCGACTATTACTATCCATTGTGACAGGCAATTTGAACAAACCAGCTATTTTACACATTGAAGAGGAGAGACCAGCTATTTTACACATTTTGTTAACGACATACCCATTGAAGATGATGAATCATCATCAAGTGTCCCCACCACTGCAGTCCCGGATGCTCCAGCACATCTCCCTACAATTCTTCGGGAAACAAAAAAGTAAGTGTCCCCACCACTACAGTCCTGGATACTACACATCATGTCATAATTTACTTCCATTGAAAGTCTATCCAGTTGTGACAGGCAATTTGGAGATCCTCTATTGGCTAATACTATCCATCATGGTTATCATCATGTGTTACAGGACCGTGGTTGGAAACAAAACATGAATGAAGAGTTGGATGCGCCTACATCTAGGGACACGTGGGAAATTGTGTCGTGTCCTACAAGGGTGAAGCTTGTACCCTGTAAATGGATGTTTACAACCAAACAGTGCCCTAATGACAAAGGGTTTCACTCAAACTTATGGAGTGCACTACTTTGAGATATTTTCTCCTATGGCTAACATGGGTTCAATTGGCATTATCCTTTCGGTTGTAGCTAATAAGAATTGACTCATCTTTCAGTTCGATGTGAAGAATGCCCTCTTGTACGGACTCCTCGAGGAGGACGTCTACATGATGCAGCCACTAGATTACTCCGTTGGGGGGAAGCATGTCGGTCGACTTCATAAGGCCTTCTATGGCCTAAAGTATGGTCCACGAGCTTGGTTTGACAGGCTTACCACCGAGATCAGCTCACTCGACTTCCATAGTACATATGATTATTTTGTATTCATCGACGACGGTCCATTGGAATTGTGATTCTTACTGTCTATATTGATGATATGGTTGTTACTAGTGATGATGAAGTAAACATTATACAGATCGAGACCTTCCTCCAAAAAGTGTTTGTCGCCAAGGAGTTAAGGACCTTGGCCAACTTCTATATTTCATTGGCATCGAGGTGCTACATGCTACAGAGGGATTACATCTTATCATAGTCGAAATATTTCCTAGATATTCTTATAGAGGCCAGCTTACTTAGATGCAAACCATCTGGCATCCCAACAGAATTAAAGAAACTTACTACATATGATGATCTTGAGTTTGAGGATACTACACGATATAGAAGCCTAGTGCAAACTACTCTACCGCATTGTCACTAAGTCAGATATAGAGAGAGACCTCTTCTACCAGGATAATGACTACACAAACATCACCTCTTATGCAGAGATGCATATTATGCAAATTCTGTGGAGGACAAAGGACTGACTTCAGGATATGCTACGTTTGTTGGTGGCAACCTGGTTACATAGAGAAGCAAGAAGCAAACAGTGATTTCCAAACCAATATAGAGGTTGAATGCATGGCAATGGCTCAAACCACTTGCGAGATTACATGGATGATCTCATTTCTACAGGAGCTTGGACTTCCTGCAAATACTCTCATGCCTTTGTACTACGACAACAAGTCTGCTATATACATTGCTACCAATTCCGTCATCCATGAACGGACTAAGCATATTGAAGTTAATTGTCATTTTATTCTAGATGCGGTACAAGGAGGGAAGATTACTACTCATCGTATCTCTACGGATCTTTAGCTCGCAAGCATATTTAAGAAGGTACTACCAAAAAATGAGTCTCTTTATTGATTTCCAAGTTGTGAATGATCGATAGATATGTTCCAACTTGAGGGAGAGTTTTAGAGTTAGTTATTTATTTATTTAGCTCCTTTTTATCTCTTTCTTGAGTCATATAACCCTTTGGGTCCTTATGTAATATTTTCCTTTTGAGCTCTCTAGGATTCACACTATATAAGAATCCCTAGATCTCTTGAATAAGACGAGTTATTAATTAACTTTTTCCACGATAGGTTCCAAAGCCATATGATAGCTTCTAACTCCAGCTCCTAGACTAGGAGGGTATCAACCTCTGTCGTCTACTGAGTGATGACAAGTGAAGAAGTCGGTCGTGACATGATCTGAGGGAGGTCCATTTCCGTTGCTGCAGCCTTTCATGGGTAGTTGATGACGCTTCTGGAGCTCTATTGACTCCATCTAGGGCGACGACAGTGGTGTTGAGATCACAAATCATCGAGAGGATTGTCTTTTCCAAGTGATACCCATCTTCTTTCCTTCTTCATTCTCATTTTTCCTCATCTTCTTTGTTGCTTCTATTGCGTATCTCATAATCCTATGGTATCTCCCCTCATTCTCCATCATTTTCCAGACTCATTGTAGGGACCGATTCCACCCAACATCGCCTCGCACTTCTCTTCTCTGGCTTCTCTATCTATATCTCGTGCTCTACTACCGTCACTCATGCACAGTGGCTAAAGCCCTGCTATGTTCTTTCACTGTTACTTGGAGCACCCAATCACCACCTTACTGTGTCCCAACATTTGAGCCTATCTTAGCCTATGATTGAGCTATCCAAACTCGTGTCTCAATTTTCTTGTAGGTGAGCTCGATCATCGCACCACTGGAAAACCTCTGTCGGAGAGCTTCACTAGGAACCCTCAGCTCAGCCTCTTACGTTGAAGGGAATGAGGAAGAAGAGCGTCGAGAGGTTGGTCTCTAGCTACCATCAGAACCGCGATGCCCCTCATCCTAATCGTCAAAGCACTGAGGAGCTCTAAGTTGTCGATTGATCCCATCAGGGTCAATCTCATTCGTCGAGACAAGAAGGCCAACCATCGTATGATTGACGCTCATCCAACGCTTACGATCATTGCTACGTGGGAACGCTATGACCATAAAAAAGAGGTTGGCATCGCAT
Organism: Ottelia alismoides; assembly: GCA_037367405.1. Taxonomy (NCBI): domain Eukaryota; kingdom Viridiplantae; phylum Streptophyta; class Magnoliopsida; order Alismatales; family Hydrocharitaceae; genus Ottelia; species Ottelia alismoides. The sequence goes on along the minus strand of JAZKJV010011836.1, from coordinate 157,185 downwards.
CGGAGTCATCTAAAGAGAAGCCCTTATGTGCTTTGGAGCACGTGAGCAAGTAATTTCATGAACTCCACCCAAAGATTCGACAAACCACAAAGATGCCATCTCTGTTGCATGAGGCAGGCCAATTTGCAGAGAGACCTGGTGGGGACCATGTACAGTTGATAAGTCCCTTTCAAGTGTTTTTTAGTTTTATTTTGAGTTTTTATCAGTTTTACCCTCCAGAGATATTGCAATCAAGGCCTTAAATGTCTATTTCGGTCACCATTTCGGTATCGACCAAAACAGAATTTCGATGGAATTTCGGTGGAATTTCGACCGAAATTTCGGTCATTTCGGTCATTTTTTGTACTAGGACCCTCATATTTCGGTCATTTCGGTCGAATTTCAATTTCGACCATGGCCTCAAATTTCAGCGAAATTCGGTCGAATTTCTGTCGAATATCGATATCCAGTCGAACTCAAAATTCGACCGAAATGACCGAAATGACCGAAATATGGGGGTCCCAGTACAAAAAATGACCGAAATGACCGAAATTTCGGTCGAAATTCCACCGAAATTCCATCGAAATTCTGTTTTGGTCGATACCGAAATGGTGACCGAAACCGACATTTAAGGCCTTGATTTCGACTGGATATCGATATTCGACAGAAATTTGACCGAATTTCGCTGAAATTTGAGGCCATGATTGCAATATCACTTATGCCCCCTTTTTTTTGAAATATCTGTTGCGTCCCAGACTTCTTGCATTGTTATCACTTGTGCCCTTCTGTTAGTTTTATTATCAATGAGTTGAACTAAATCATGAATTATACAAACTATGGTATAGTTAAAAGGGGCATAACAATAAAGAAACCCACCTCCTCCAACCTGTCCTCCGCTATCACCCCCTCCCCAGTCGTCGTCTCCCCATCCTCCTCCATACCCCTGCTCCTCTGCCCTCCCTCTCCTCCGTCATCACCCCTCCTCTATTGTCGCCCCATCCTCCTCCAGGGTGGCCCTGCTCTCTAACACCCTCCTCCTCCGTCCTATCCTCCTCTTCCAACCCTCTGCTCCTTCGTCTCCCTCCTCCTCCATTGTCTTCCCTCTCCTCCATCATATCCTCCTCTTCCAACCCCTGCTCATCAGTCCCCCTCCATGTCATGTCTAAAAATACTCTCATGTAAGTCATATTGGTGCCCATATCGCCATATCGGTGCACATATCTGTCCCATATCGTTCCCATGTCGATATCGATATATCGGCGATATATCGCCGATATATCACAATATTTCCTTCCATGTTCTTGATGCATTTTTCATCTATTCACTAAAAATTGCCAAAACAATATTATACCTAAACACCTACTCATCTAGACACTAAAAATTAAAAAATATAAAATATTATACCTATTTTATTTGCATACTATACGCATAACCAAATTCCCAAAACGATTCAAAAACTAAAAAATCAAATTAAAGTATAAAAACTCATCGAAAATACAATAACCATGTACAAGTACAACATACATTGGGATTGAGACTGTGATCCTTAGTTGATTGGTTTATTTCACCTCCTTGAGGTCGATCTTGATATATTTACCAACTAAAATAAGATTACATGGGTATATTAATGTACAATTGAGTTTGTTTGAGTACTACATTGATAGTTATTTATACATCGATCATATTTCGATTATCCGTAATCAATCCTCTCCATGGTTTAGATAGCTTGGGAATATCTTATGTCTCTCACATATTTCCTTCAAGTCAAGTTTCATTTTGGGGACAGTTATTTATACATCGATCAGATTTCGATTATCCAAATCAATACTATATGCATAACCAAATTCCCAAAACAATTCAAAAACTAAAAAATAAAATTAAAGTATAAAAACTCATCAAAAATACAATAACCACGTACAAGTACAACATATATTGGGATTAAGACTATGATCCTTAGTTGATTGGTTTATTTCACCTCCTTGAGTTCGACCTTGATATATTTACCAACTAAAATAAGATCACATGAATATATTTCTGTATAATTGAGTTTGTTTGAGTACTACATTGATAGTTATTTACGCATCGATCAGAATTCGATTATCCATAATCAATCCTCTCCATGGTTTAGATTGCTTAGGAATATCTTATGTCTCTCACATATTTCCTTCAAGTTCCATTTCGGGGACACTCGATGCAACATGTTTCAAGTCATATGGAGATCATATGGAACCTTTAGCATTTATCTAATTCTAGTGGCTCGCAAGAAAAATGGTGGTGTTTCAATGGGATAGAATATACATGGAGAATGCTCTTAGGCATGTAAAGGCTATTGTTAAGTCACGGACAATGTAATTTCGCATAGTTAATTAATATACATCATTACATGCAACAACGCTTTTCACTCAAACAACTAGATAAATCCATGCTCCCAAACCTACTTTATCGCTTCTATAACTACCTTTCTGCATCTTCTTCTTTACCCATCCTATACTTTGTCAAGTTTTCATCCATTCTCTCGAGGAAAAACCTAAAAACTATAATCGAGTTTTCATTTGTCATATCTAAAAATACTCTCAATTAAGTATTTGATAGTGCTTCGTCTAGAATTAATTCAGATTTTTTATATCGTTTACCATTTTTAATAATTAAATAATTAGATTTTGTGTTCTCTTCTTGTTGCATTTTTCATCAATTCACTTAAAATTCCCAAAACAATATTATACCTAGGCACCTATCCATCTAGACACTAAAAATTAAAAAATATAAAATACTATACCTATTTCATTTACATACTATACGCATGACCAAATTCCAAAAACAATTCAAAAAATAAAAATCAAATTAAAGTTTAAAAAGTCGCCAAAAATACAATAACCACACACAAGTACAACATACATTGGGATTGAGTCTGTGATTCTTAGTTGATTCGTTAATTTCACCTCCTTAAGTTCCACCTTGATACATATACCAACTAAATAAGATCACATGAATATATTTATGTATAATTGAGTTTGCTTGAGTACTACATTGACAGTATTTACACATCAATCAGATTTCGATTATCAGTTAATCAATCTTCTCCATGATTTAGATAGCTTGGAATATCTCATATCTCTCACATATTTCCTTCAAGTCAAGTTCCATTTTGGGGACTCTCGATGCAACATGTTTCAAGTCATATGGAGATCATATGAAACCTTTGGCATTTATCTAATTCTAGTGGCTCGCTAGAAAATGGTGATGTTTCAATGGGAAAAAATATACATAGAGAATGCTCTTAGTCATGTAAAGGCTATTGTTAAGTAACAAACAATGTAATCTCGCACAATTAATTAATATGTAATCGAGTGTACACCATTATATGCAACCACGCTTTTCACTAAAACAACAAGATAAATCCATGCTCCCAAACCTACTTTATTGCTTATATAACTACCTTTTTGTTTCTTCTTTACCCACCCTATACTCTGTCAAGTTTTCATCCATTCTCTTAGGGTTCGTTTGATTGCAGGGTTGAGCAAGGTTGGGTTGGCCCAACCCGGGGTACCCCTCCTTTCAACCCTCCCAATGGTACCCCAACCCAATCCAACCCTACAACCAAACGAACCCTTAGGGTCTGTTTGGTTGCTGGGTTGGGTTGGGGTGCACCGGTGTACCCCTCTTCCAACCCTCCTCACAGTTTACTATTCACAAGGGTACCTAAATCCAATCCAACCCAACCCAACAACCAAACAGGCCCTTAAAGAAAAGGCTAAAAACTACAATCGAGTGTTCATTTGTTATATCTAAGGAGCAAACATTCCACTCTATACTATGTCATGTTTTCATCCATTCTCTCTAGGAAAAACCTAAAAACCATAATCGAGTTTTCGTTTGTTATATCTAAGGAGTTAACAATGAACTATTTCTTATCATTTTACTATTCTATTGTACTAACGCACTCCACTCCACTACCAAGCTTCATTTTGTGATGTTGCACCTCTTATGGACATACCTTAAATCTCTTTTGCAACATTTCTAGTACAACTTCACAATGCAAGATCTGCCTGGAACTCATCACTTTCAAGGATTCCAACAAGCAACTGGGGAACTCCAAGTATTCTCATATGAGTTAGGAAGAAGAATCCTCACATTTCAGCAATGTTTCCAACAAAATCCTAGAATACTTATAGCATCTTCTCATTAAAACATTCTTTTCCCTTATTAAGATTCCACCCTTAGTTCCGATCTATCGCTACACCCTTATCCTAGAGTACTTATAGCATCTTCTCATTAAAACATTATTTCCCCTTATTACAATTCCACCCTTAGTTCTGATCTATTTATACACCCTTTCTTTCATTTGTAGCCTCCTTATTTGTATAAAAACTAAGAAATTGTCAGGTAGTTAAACTTATATTTGGAATGATATTGCAATCTTTGCAATGCAATCGATTTCTTCTCACTCAAAAAAAAATCAATTTGTGCCTTTGACTATTTTAACATCAGCATCGATCTACATCAAAGTTCAGCTTTGAGTACATTCCTTTTTTACCTTGATTATGGACAAGTTGACTAATCATATTCAGGATGCCATACCTTGGTGTATGTTTTTCACCGATGATATTGTGCTAATTGACAATACTAGAAATAGAGTAAATGAGAAGCTTGAGGTTTGGAGGCATGCCTTAGAGACTAAAGGATTTCGTATAAGTAGGTCTAAGACTGAATATATGGAGTGCACATTGACTGAAGTAGTGAAGAAGGAATCAATATGAAGATTGAAAATTAATAGTCAGATGAAAATGAAATATTCTTTTAGATACTTAGGCATTATTTTGCAACATAATGATAAAAACGATAAAGATGTTATTCATAGAATAAATACAAGTTCACTAAAGTGGAGAGGAACCACTATTGTTCTATATAAAAACGACAAAGCCTTCTCCTACTATAAGTTGGGTCGGCTACATGAATTTTTGCTCAAATCCATATTGAAAGATTCTACTATTTTTTATGTTGGCTAAAATCCCGTTATAAGAAGAACCATTATTGCTCTATATGTGATAAGAAAATTCTTCTAAAAATCAAAGGAAAGTACTACAAAGCAGCCATGAGATCTTCTATGCTCTGTGGATTTGGATGTTGGAATGTGAACCAGACATGTATAGAAAATGACACGTATTAATGAAAAGGCTACAATGGATGTGTGGTCATGCATGACAAGATCAATCAAAACGATGTGATCTTAAGGAAAGCTGGTGTAGTCCATGGCCTTAAATTTCGCCAAAATTCGGCCGAATTTCGGTTTCGGCAGGTGACCGAAATTCGACCGAAAAGCCTATATCGGTCGAAATTTAGGGGGGGGGGGGGCTAGTTCAAAAAAACAACCGAAATGACCGAAATTTCGGTCGAAATTCGGCCGAAATTTCGTTTCGGTCACTTAAGGAAACGAAACCGAAATCCGACTTTTAAGGCCTTGGTGTAGTCATGGGATCAAATTTTGCCAAAATTCGACCGAATTTCGGTCGAATTTCGATTTCGGTGGGTGACCAAAATTCGATCGAATCGACCTATATCGACCGAAATTTGGGGGCCCTAGTTCTAAAGATGACCGAAATGATTGAAATTTCAGTCGAATTTTGATCAAAATTCGTCAAAATTTCATTTCGATCGGTCACTGAAACAAAACCGAAATCTGACATTTAACATGGTGTAGTTTCGATAGAGGATAAAAGATGAGAAAAAACCGTTTAACATGGTTTGGCCATTTGTAAAGGAGGTCGATTGATGCATTAGTAGAAGATGCTAGATTTGGGATGTTGAGCCAATTAAGAGAGGGCGAAGAAGGTCCAAGAAGCAGAAGGAGACTATCCGAAGGGATCTTACTTATTTGTAACTAAGACTAATATTGACTTAAGATAGATCTGAATGGAAACAAAGAATCCATGTAGCCGACCCTATTAATGTGGGAAAAGGAATTATTGTCATTGTGTTTTTGATAAGCCATTATAAATAATAAATTGTTTCTTTGAAAGAAATAAATAATAAATTGTTTATCTCCTTTTTAGACTAAGTATTTGTTATATCATAAAATACTGTGAATTAAGAAAATAGTTTCCTTCTTCATTTATATTACTATAACCATGACCAACTTGTACAATTGAGAACTCTAAAGCATCGTATCACACATATACATTCTTCATTTAAATTACTATAGTCATGACCACCATATACAATTGAGAACTTGTTCAAAGCATCTTATCATGTATATCCATTCAACTCTTCGCCCAAACCAAAATTCACTTTGTAGAATTTCATAAAAATCATTCTCCAAACTAAAACTCCTTTTTATTCTTGCGCATCAACCAACTTGGAGTGGATAGTTAGAAAGGACATTTAAAATCTATATTTTCAAAATCACTTTAATCAGCATAATTTGATCACTAAACCTCGTCACTTCCACCATATTCGCATTTAAATCCAACGCACAGTAATTACAACTCCATTCAAGCATTGGCACTTTCTGAAATACCATAGCTTAAATCACGTTCATGATCTTTTCAGCTTTTTCTCCACGTAATTTGACTCATGTGACCATGGGATATTTATTTTCCTACGAATCATTCATCCAATGCCTTCACTAACTTGTCAGTGAGACTATCAGTATTCTAAATTCTTATCCGCAACTTGTTATCCTAGATTAGCTACCCCCTTCCCCACATCAGTCCACCAAGTCATGGAGACCCTTTCCATATTTGAGCTACACACTCAAGTGTCGATGTAGCAAGACCAGATTCTTTACTCCCATGCATGGACCTTTTTTTAAATTTTGCATTGCATCCAAGGTTTGAAAAAACCAGCCTCGAGGCGAGGTGGTGAAAACTGTTCAGAGGATTGCACCTCAACCTGCAGTTGCAAGAAGAGCACCTCGATTGACGAGGCGTTGTGAGGTGGTGCAAAGCGAGGCGCTTCCGTGAGGTGTGCATGGATTCATGTGCAATGTACGTGACCTTTTATAACCCTTTTACTCCACGCCGAGAGCCTCGACTCCTCTTGTTTGCAAAAAAAAACCCGATGCCACCTTGCCTCCAACTGTTGTCGACTCGTCGCCAAGCCACACCTGCCTTCTCCGACATCGTGTTGCACACAGTTGCAGCCTCATCTTCCAGTTCCTGTTGCTTTCGCCAACCCTCGTGCAACAGCTCCGCCTCCGCCCTGCAAACTAGAAAGCATTTGTTTTTTTATTTTTTATTGAATAATTTCAGTAATTGGTCAGGAATCCCTTGAGATATTTTATGTTTTGGATTGTTTATGTGATATCATAACAAGTTCAACACTTCAACTAGCATATGTTATCAATATGATGGTTGTTTAACTTCGACTCTAACAATTTGCTAATATGTATATGATTTACTAATATGTCCAACTTCAACTGATTTACTATTATGTTCAACTTCGACTCTAACATTATATATATTATTATATAATAGTAAATTAATATATATATATTATAATTGAATATGATGGTTGAGAAGGTTGATTGAAGTATAATAGTTATTTATTTTTTTAATCGAAATTATAGAGATCATGGCCTCAAATTTCAATGAAATTCCATCGAATTTTTTCGAAATTTCCATTTCTTTATGTTATTGAAATCGAAACACCACCTTATTTATTTTTCCAGTAATTCAACAAAATACCACCGAAATGTCAACGAAATTTCATCGAAATTGCATTTCTTTTCGGTGAAATAACAAAAATAAGGGAATCTCCCTTCGCTTTCATCCAAATTTGCATATATTACTGAACTTTCACTTATTTATTCGCCGAAGTGTTGAGTTGTTAGAATATTTTATGTTATTTGAAGAAGTTTCTTTAGTTAGTTTCTAAATTTTAGATCTCAATCCAAACCAAACCAGTTAGCCACAAGATTTAAGAGTTATATTCAAGTTTTCAACTGAAGAGCTTTATTTTTTGTTCTTTCTTTATTTTAATATGTGTGTGTGCGTTTTGATTAGTGTTATTATATGTGTCATCTCATTCCTAATGACAAGGTAATTATCATGGCTTTTGCTTCCGGTTTAGCCTACAGTTCTAATTGCAGGCAACACGTTGCTCTACAAATCAACATGTGTGATGATAATGACAATAATATTACTTCAAAACTTATATTTACAATTCTATTTTACAAATAAGTGTGCATTTCTATTTTATTTATTGACTTAGGAATACTAAAAACCTTAGTTTCTCGGAAAAAGTCTAGTTTAGAGACATTTCCAAGATTCCCGACAATTTCACCAAAATTCTCTGAAATTCCTTTTTCCGGACATGTCGAAAAGAAATCAAAATCCAAAATTTAAGGCTTCGTTTTCTTGTTGCTTCTCTCTACTACAAGGAATACGTACGGTTGTGTGAGGGCTAGGTTGTTACCAATCTTCAAAATCTTGTGATTGTAAGTATTTGCCTACTATCAGGTTGGATACAGATTATGCATGTGATTGTTATGCAGATTTTTGGTGTTACTTGATTTGTTTGTGTCTTGTATAGCATATATTTTATGATTACAAGTTATACAATGCATCTATTAGATGTACATGTTAAAAGATTTGTGTTTGTGGGCATATATGTGTGCCTTATTCTATTCCTATGTTGAATATTTCTCTATGTTGAATGTATTTTGGTTAGAGACAAGTTCTAAACTATCATTTCAATCTTTAATTTCTTACATAAGATATCATTTTGCTATTACTCTTTGTTGGCATATGTTTTCTCTATTATTATTGCACGTGTCGCCATTCTATTCATATTCAAGAGGTGAAACTAATGACTTCTAATTTCGATTCCAAATCTGATTTTGATTTTGAGCAGTAAACTACTTTTTTACTCTTGAAGCGATTGGATAGAAATTTAATATAACATATCATGTTAATATCTTACTATTAGAAAAAACTATGTGTTTTTATCTCATTTATTGAGTAAAAGAATATTAGAAATTTTAATTTAAAAAAAAGAGAGTTTTCAAGTAGTTTATCAAATTCCCGACCTTTTTTACTTAAATTTCACTGAATTTCTCTTTCCAGTCTTACCGAAACAAAATCAAAATCAAACATTTAAGGCCTTGATAGAGATGTCGAAGTCAAGCAAAGGCCTGAATAATTCCGAAGGAGGCCAGAATGATTCTGCATGTAAATATTGTGTTCAACTTGAGATGGATGAGGCTCAAAAAGCTAAAGGATATGTATATGTCCAATGCAATTTTTGTGATAAGAGGATTACAAGTGGAGCCGCTAGACTCAAGCATCATCTCGTGAAGAGCGAAAAAAATGTGAAAGGTTGTACACAAGTTCCTATTGAAGTGTTGAATGAAATGAAGGCTATATTATTATCCAACGAAGAGAAAAATAAAAGAGCAATGATGGAGATGGAAGAACTGTGTAGAGCGGGTAGCTTTGAGATACAAAGTCTATTTCGTGGTGAAAATCAAGCAATCACTCCATCTGGATCTAGTAACAAGAAGAGGGTAAGAGGTCCCACGAACGTCTTTGTTGCAGGCACATCACAATTGGGAAGTCCTCCTACAACTACGACTGGGACGAATGGTCATCAAACTACATTGAATGAGACGTGGAAGAAAGAGGAGAGAAATCGTGTTTGTTATACCATTGGCATATTCTTCTTTAAGAATGGGTTGGCATTCAACTGCGCAAGTAGCTCTTCCTTTTTTATCATGCTTCATGTTGTCGGCTTCTTTGGGAGGGGATTGAAGCATCCATCGTCTTATGAGCTAAGAGGTTGGATTCCAAAAGAAGAAGTGAAGAGCATTGGGGACATTATGAGTGAGGCAATGGCTTCTTGGGAAGAAACCGGATGCGGCATAATGTCAGATGGTTGGACAGACGTAAAGGATTGTTCTTTAATCAACTTCTTAGTGAACCTTGCTTTTTAACCCGTTGGATGAGATTGTGGAGGAGGTTGGTGAAAGGCATTTGGTTTTTGAAGTCAGTGGATGCATCCAATAAAGTGAAAAATGCAACTTTACTTTTTAACATGTTGGATGAGATTGTGGAGGAGGTCGGCGACGGCAATGTTATTCAGGTTATCACAGACAATGCCTCGAACTACAAGGCGGTTGAACAGATGTTGATGGAGAAAAGGAAGCACCTTTATTGGACTCCATGTACAGCCCATTGCATAGACTTGATGTTGGAGGATATCTTGAAATTGCCTCTACCTGCCTAGTGTTCAAGAAAGTGAAAAGGATTATTAATTACATATATGCACATGGATGGGTTTTGACCATAGTAAGGAAGCAAATAGGACGAGATTAGTACGACCAGTAATTACGCGTTTTGCTACAACTTTTCTCGCATTACAGAAGTTGATGAGCATGAGGGATCCTCTAGAGTCACTTTTCACTTCCAGCAAATGGAAGAAGAGTCCCTATGCTTCTAAATCTCATGGGAAAAGTGTAAGTCAAACAATTTTTTGAGAAGCAAAACTTTTTGGCTAGGTGTTGCTTACGTGATACGAACTACGAAGCCGTTGGTAATGATATTGTGTATGGTGGATTCCGAAAAATATCCACCAATGGGTTTCATCTACGAGACCATGGATAGAGCTAAGGAAGAAATAGCGAAAGCACTGGGCAATGATGAAACAAAATACCAAACATTGTGGGATATTGTGGATGGCAGATGGGATCACTAGCTCCATATCAATTTGCATGCGGCAGCATACTTCCTCAATCCCCAATGTTAATACGAGCCATCATTCTCCAAACATTTTGAGATAAAAATAGGCTTGTTTGATTGCATAGTGAGATGATAGATGATTGAAGTGCAAGGGAGAAAATTGATCTACAAATTGATGTTGTTAAGCATGCAAGAGGCTTCTTCAGATGAAAAACGTGATAAGTACATGCAAAAAGCGGAGTCTTAGTATTTATTTTGTTATATTATCTTATTTCTTTCAATTGTTCATTATCTAAGTTTAATCTTTATTGTGAAATATAACATTTTTAGCAGATTGGTGGTCTCAATTGGGACGAATGCCCTGAGTTGCAAAAATTTGTCATTCGAGTTTTGAGCTTGACTTGTAGCGCATTGGGTTGCGAGCGCAACTGGAGTTTTTAATCATGTAATATTTCGATCATATTAACAACTATATTATATTAAGATTTATGATTAGCATATTAAATGATATTGGAAATCTGGTACTATGTCCACATAAAGCGAAAGAACCAACTCACACAAGCTAAATTGAATGATTTGTTATATGTGATGTTTAACCTAAAGTTGAAACATAGAGAGATAAGGAGAAAGACTATGGAGGATCCTCTATGCTTGGATGATGTGGATTCTAGTGATGAATGGGTGTTGGAGCTCCAAAGTTGTGACTTTGAAGCGTACCTCCAAAGTTGTGACTTTGAAGCGTACCAAGAAGGGCAAGAACTTGATGTAAACACTCCCATTGAAGATGAGGTTGTAGAAGCCAAGGATGGCGTCGATGAATAAGAGAATTCACGTTGGAAGAAGAGGAAGGACAAAGGTAATGATTTCTTATTATTTTGATTCTTGAACATATTTAGTAACATTAGTGTTATCTAATTTAGGTAAAGCGGTGGTGAAAGTTGATGAAGAGTTTCGTGATGGTGTCGACGAAATTAGCGATGAAGGGGAAGATGAAGTAAAATTGAAGTATATAGATGACTCATTGGATGATCCAATAAGCAATAATTCTTCGGATGGCAATCTTTATGCTGATGTTGCAGTTGGATTTGAAGGCAATTTCAATAAGCTACCTCTTTTAGTATTTATTTGGGTTTTTGAACTATTGGACATGAATTAGAAGTAGAATTTTCGAACTTATATTATGCTTTGTAACCATTGTAATCTTTTGTGTTTAACTTTAGACTTCTACATTAACACAAGCAGTCTAGCAACCTTGTTTGTTTATCTTCGTGTTGAACATTTACTTGGAATATGCTATAATTGATTTAACTTAGATAATAACGTGTTACAGATATTATTTATTACAATATACTTTATTACATTATATACTTTAGATGGGAATACTAAGGCTTACGCCTCGATTTCATTTTTTTGCAAACCTTGACTACATCCAAATAACAAGTCAAAACAATCCATAAAAAGGTAAATTATATAATGATTAAAGTCTAGGCTATTCAAATAGTCCATGAAACTATAGTACATGGGTAATCCAATCTTCTGCCGGTAAAAACTGGGCAAATGTAACTTATAAAGCCTTCTGCAATATGTAAATGTCCACAAGCAATCTAATATAGAAAAGGCACTATGAAATATACATGTCCAAATGCATGAATCATGTATGATAGGCAATGCCGCAATGAATGGCTACGACAAAGTTCCACTCAACTTCACAAACACAAATGAACAGCTCTTCAAACTCCAAAGGAAACCCCCGAAAATGAGTGATTTTCCATCAGATTCATCAACATACTACTAAGAATAGACAATTTCTCAAACATGACATAAACATAGACCCATCTACAATCAAGAGCATTATCAAAAGACGTGTAATCCAAATCTGCCATTGTCAAATATGATATATCCCAATCTTCAAACCCAGTGTATCATCTTTTTATGTTATAAACAAAGCTTCAATGAAAAGGAATCTCCCTTTTTTACCAAGTTCGTTTAAACTAAGAGATTCCTCACTGTGTATTATAAAGAAGAGTAAAGCTCATTTGCATGCATGTACTTTTTCTAAGTGACCTTTAACCAAGGACTTCAGTTAACAATCATGCTTAGTGTCACAGGGGTAAATCTCAAACTCTAATTTTTTGAGACTAACATGTGCGGCGTTAGCTTCCCGCAAGCTAACCTGCCTTCCCTTGACGTGTAGGATGTACACCAGCACACCGATCAACCACGCCGCTAGAATGCTCGTACACAAGCACACAAGCACAAGGACACAAGAGCTTTGGCACTAAACCCTCTTTGTATTGCAAGAGACTCACTCTGAGTGTGATATCTACAAATGAGCTCTACCCCTCCTTATATAGACAAGCTGGGGGTATACGAAGGGATACCATTATTACATGTACAATGAATGCAAGGACTCTTAGTCTTCTACGGAGACCATTTGTCTTCCTAGATGACTCTTCGTGCGCTTGACTCTTCATCTTCCGTGCAATCCCTTCGCCTTCTGCAACCGACGCTACGTTACCCGCTCTGTCAGCATGTCATGTCGCCTGCCTCATCAGCACGCCATGTCATCACGCCACGTCATCAGTGGGCCCCACGCTCCTACGTGGATGTTGCAGCTCAAGCTCCATCAAGTGTCGCCGAACACTTGTGTTGTGTCAAGGGAACCCGCGGTCCTGCGGTATACCCCATACTTAGTCGTTCGTAAGCTAAGTTGAAGTCCTCCAGAACTTCATAGTGTGGCCACCGACCAAGGCCTTAAATGTCAGTTTCGGTCACCATTTCGGTATCGACCAAAACAGAATTTCGATGAAATTTCGGTGGAATTTCGACCAAAATTTCGATCATTTCGGTCATTTTGTGTACTAGGACCCCTATATTTCGGTCATTTCGATCATTTCGGTCGAATTTCGATTTCGACTGGATATCGATATTCGACAGAAATTCGACCGAATTTCGCTGAAATTTGAGGCCATGCACCGAACCACACGGTCGTGCGATACCGCTATCGCACGGTATTCCCGTACCACGAGAGTTGGGGGTGTTACATGCCTCCCCCACCTGATCCATCAGGCGTCCGCAACTGATCCTGCGTCTTCAAGAAATCCTTGATGAGGTCCTCGAACTGCCACAGGGTTGTATCACGTTCCCAGCTTGCCTCCTCCTCTGGGAGTCCCTTCCATTTGACAAGAAAGAAGATCCTCCGGTTCTTCTTGCTCTGGCTCTGCACGCGCCTGTTAAGAATCTTCTCAGCAACCCTCGTATGCTGAACCCGGACGTTAGGAGGGGCACGTTTTGATGCCCTCATGGTGTTATCTTCTCTGTCTTCATGGTACTCCTTCAGGAAGCTGACATGGAACATGGGATGCAGTTTCAATCTCTCTGGAAGACGTAGTTGATAGGCGAGCAGTCCCACGCGTCGAACTATCTCAAAGGGTCCATCGCTACGTTACCCGCTCCGTCAGCATGTCATGTCGTCTGCCTCATCAGCACGCCATGTCATCACGCCACGTCATCAGTGGGCCCCACGCTCCTACGTGGATGTTGCAGCTCAAGCTCCATCAAGTGTCGCCGAACACTTGTATTGTGTCAAGGGAACCCGCGGTCCTGCGGTATACCCCATACTTAGTCGTCCGTAAGCTAAGGTGAAGTCCTCCAGAACTTCATAGTATGGCCACCGAACCAAGGCCTTAAATGTCAGTTTCGGTCACCATTTCGGTATCGACCAAAACAGAATTTCGATGGAATTTCGGTGGAATTTCGACCAAAATTTCGATCATTTCGGTCATTTTTTGTACTAGGACCCCCATATTTCGGTCATTTCGATCATTTCGGTCGAATTTCGATTTCGACTGGATATCGATATTCGACAGACATTCGACTGAATTTCGCTGAAATTTGAGGCCATGCACCGAACCACACGGTCGTGCGATACCGCTATCGGTATTCCCGTACCACGGGAGTTGGGGGTGTTACATGCCTCCCCCACCTGATCCATCAGGCGTCCGCAACTGATCCTGCGTCTTCAAGAAATCCTTGATGAGGTCCTCGAACTGGCACAAGGTTGTATCACGTTCCCAACTTGCCTCCTCCTCTGGGAGTCCCTTCCATTTGACAAGGAAGAAGATCCTCCGGTTCTCCTTGCTCTGGCTCTCCACGCGCCTGTTAAGAATCTTCTCAGCAACCCTCGTATGATGAACCCGGACGTTAGGAGGGGTACGTTTTGATGCCCTCATGGTGTTATCTTCTCTGTCTTCATGGTACTCTTTTAGGAAGCTGACATGGAACATTGGATGTAGTTTCAATCTCTCTGGAAGACGTAGTTGATAGGCGAGCAGTCCCACGCGTCGAACTATCTCAAAGGGTCCATCGTAACGAGGAATCAACCCTTTGTGCACTGTCTTCCTCAGAATTTTCTTCCAAATCTGGGGCATAAGCTTCAGCAGCACCTTCTCCCCAACCTGGAACTCGACCGGCCTACGGCTCTTGTCAGCCGCCTTCTTCATCCTGCGTTGAGCTGAGCCAACGCATCCTTCGCTTCCTCCCACCGATCCTGCCTCTCCAAAGCAAAGCGATATGCAGCACGGCACCGTCCTTGGCTATTCTGCTTAGCCACTTCGTGCGGTGTCATGCGTTGCCTACCCATCACGATCTCGAATGGACTCTGACCTGTGGTGGAGGTCTGTTGTAGGTTGTAGCAGAATTGGGCAGTATCCAGTAAACTAACCCGATTGTGCTGATTGGCCGTAACGTAATGCCTCAGGTACTCTTCCAGCAAGGCATTGATCCGCTCCGTCTGACCATTCGTCTGTGGGTGATTGTTGGTAGAGAAATTGAGATCGGATCCCAGCATCTCAAATAAGGTCGTCCAGAACCGACCTATGAATCGGGCATCGCGGTCGCTCACGATGTCCAATGGTACGATGCCCAATGGTACGAATATCCCAGTGCTTCACCACGTTTTGCAAGAACAACTTCGTTGTGGTCTCCGATGTGCACTCCTGGGGTGCTGGTACGAAGATCGCGTATTTTGAGAAGCGATCAACCACCACCATCACCGCATTACTCCCGTCCACCTTTGGGAAACCAGTGATGAAGTCCATGGAGACGCTCTCCCACGGACGTGAAGGGATAGGCAGGGGCTCCAGCAGTCCTGTCGTCTTCTTCCTCTATGTCTTGTCTTGATGGCATACAAGACAAGTGCGCACGTAGACTTACACGTCTTCCTCCATCTTCGGCCAGAAGTAGCTTGAGGAGAGGAGTGCCAGTGTGCGCTCCACTCCTGGATGACCAGCCCACTGTGCGTCATGTGCTTCCTTCAGCAGCATTTTTCTCAAGCCGCCGCTCGAGGGGACATAGGGTCTCCTGCCCTTCGCATAGAGGACGCCTTCCTCTATCCAGAATCTCCAGACTTCACCATCGTTCACGCGATGCACCAAGCGTGAAGTGACCGGATCCTCCTGAGTTTGCTCCCGAATGCGCTCCAGCATGTCTCCAGACACGCGGGTGATCGATGCAATCACTGCAACCTTCGGCTCTTCTGGTTCGCTCTTCTTCGAGAAAGCGACTGCTACCTAGTTGGTCCTTCCAGGCCTGTAGCGAAGCTCGAAGTCGAATTCGGTAAGAAAATCTTGCCATCGCGTTTGCTTGGGAGTCAACTTCTTCTGTGTGGCAAAGCAGCTCGTTGCCGCGTTGTCTGTCTGCACCACGAACTTTGATCCGAGAAGATAGTGGCGCCATGTCCTCAGACAATGGACCACTGTTGTCATCTCCTTCTCGTGCACGGAGTACCTCCTCTCCGCTGGATTCAGTTTACGGCTCTCATAAGCCACGGGGTGCCCATCTTGCACCAGTACATCACCAAGTGCATAGTCGGACGCGTCGGTGTGGACTTCAAATGGCTTCTCGAAGTCTGAAAGTCGTAAAATGGGTTCTTCCACCACCGCCCTCTTTAGCTTCTAGAATGCCTCCTGGCATTCGCGCGTCCATCTCCAAGACTGAACCTTCCGAAGCAGGTCCGTCAGGGGCGCCACCTTTTTGGAGTATCCCTTGATGAACTTCCTGTAGTAGTTCACGAGGAAGGATCGTAGCTCTGTCGCCTTTGTGGGGGTTGCCCACTCTTCAATCGCCTGCGTCTTCCTTGCTCCATGCGTATCGTGCCTCCGCCCACGATATGCCTAAGAAAAGAGATGGTCTCCTGACCAAAGGCGCATTTCTCTGGCTTCAAGTACAATCGGTTCTGCCTCAGCTTTTCAAGCACCATCCGCAGATGCTTGACATGCTCCTCCAAGGTCCTACTGTACACTACTATGTCGTCCAAGTACACTACAACAAATGAGTCGATATACTCGCGGAAGACATCATTCATAAGCGTACAGAAAGTTGCCAGGGCATTAGTTAACCCAAACGGCATTACAAGGAACTCGAAAGACCCATAACGCGTCATACACGCAGTCTTTGGCTCGTCTCCCTCCTTGATGCGGACCTGGTAGTATCCCGACCTGAGATCCATGTTCGAGAAGTACTTGGCTTGGTCCAAGCGATCGAATAGGTCTTCAACGTTGGGGACGGGGTACTTGTTGTTCACCGTCACCTTATTCAGTGTGTGGTATTCCACGCACATCCGCATACTCCCATCTTTTTTCTTTTGGAACAGCACCGGTGCTCCATATGGTGCTTTGCTTGGACGCATCAGACCAGCGTCCACTAGCTCCTTGAGTTGTCTCCACAACTCCTCTAGATGTGCAGGGGGCATTTTGTAGGTTGCAAGTGCAGGGGGCACCGTACCAGGCAGTAATTCGATGGCGTGACCGGCATCTCTCTTTGGTGGGAGCTCCTTTGGCAGCTCCTTCGACATCACGTCCTTGAACTCGCCCAGCATCTTCTTTACCACCTTGGGGCATGACTGTGTCTCCTCGCCATTTTCCTCGACGCGTACCGTAGCCAGATACGTTGTATCCCCTTTCTTCAGCCCGTTGCAGACTTGCATTGCAGACATGGCTCCAGTCTGCCCTTTCTTCTTGATAGCCCTAATGAAGCAGAGGCTATCTGCAGCCGCGAAGAAGACGCCTCCCAGATAAGGCGTGACAGACGCCTTCGCCTTCTTCAAGAACTCGACTCCCAAAATGACTTGGAAGTCGTCAAGAGGTACCACGAGGAAGCGTACATTTCCCTGCCAATCACCCAGCTGGATAGTGCAGTTTGCCATACCTTCGATCTTCAACGACTCGGAGTTGGCAAGCTTCGCGCGGCACTGGCGCTTCTCCAAGGGAACTCCCAAGCTCCCGAACTCTTTACTGGAGATGAAATTGTGCGTAGCTCCAGTATCGATCATGGCTGAAAAGGTCTTCTTGTGTACCACGACATCGAGGTACACCAGCTCTGGATCTTCGCGCTCCACCTCCACTTTCGCCTCTTTGCCCAACTTCAGCGGACACAAGCGAACGTTGCGCAGCAACTTGAGATTCGTCATGCGCGCCTCTTCATCTGAGTTCCCCTCCATGGTCATGGAGTTCAGCTTCTCTCGCTTCGGGCACTCCCGCGCCCGATGTGGCCCATCACAAATGAAGCAGCCCTTCCCCTTGGGTTGCTCGGCCTTCTTGGAGGATTCCGCGCTCTCCCTTGAAGTTTCGACCTTGCCAAACTTCTTGAACAACTTTCCCTTGCTCTTTTCTTTGGGTTTGCTCTTGGTCTTTTCATCTCCTTCTTCTCTGCAGTGGGTTGGACTTTGTAGTCGACCAACGCATCCGCAGCACCGATGGTCGTCTGGAGGTCCTTCACCCCTTGCCTCCTGAGCTCCGCCTGAGCCCAATTTTGGAGACCCACCATGAAATTAAAGAGTTTGTCTTCTTCAGACATACCTTTGATATCCAGCAGCAACGATGAGAACTGTTTCACGTACTCTCGTACGGTTCCCGTTTGCATCAGCCTTTGGAGCGCTTCCCTCGCTACCCAAGCGTGTTGGTGGGTAGGAACTGCTCCTTTAGTTCCTTCACCAACTCATCCCAAGACGAGACGTCTGGTCGTCCTTCGGATGCAAGGCTCCTCCACCACACTTTGCATGGTCGGATAAGTACATCGTCGCCAAGGATACCTTCTCCGCCTCAGGAGTCTTGACAGCTTTGAAGTATACATCCATGTCCCACAAGAAGTTTTCCAAGTCTTTGACACTCCGCGTACCTGAAAAGGACTTGGGCTATGGGACCTTTGGCCTTCTCGACTCGCTGGATCCGCCCCCGTTCGCGATTGCTTTCTTGACGATGGAGAGTTCTTCAAGTAGATCTTACACCATGGACTCGAGCTTCTCTAGCTTTTCTCCAAGTGCCTTCACTACGTCGACCGAGCATTAGTTATCGCCAACGACGTCCGACGCCTCCATGCCTGCGTCGTCCTCCAGACGAGCCAAGTGTTGGGCATGAGTACCCATTTGAGATTGGATCTCCATCACGATTCCCTCCAAGGAAGCAAGGCGATCTCCGGTGTTGGGCGCCATTACTCGCTCTGATACCAGTTGTCACAGGGGTAAATCTCAAACTCTAATTTTTTGAGACTAACCTGTGCGTCGTTAGCTTCCCACAAGCTAACCAGCCTTCCCTTGACATGTAGGATGTACACCAGCACACCGATCAACCACGTCCCTAGAATGCTCGTACACAAGCACGCAAGCACAAAGACACAAGAGCTTTGGCACTAAACCCTCTTTGTATTGCAAGAGACTCACTCTGAGTGTGATATCTACAAATGAGCTCTACCCCTCCTTATATAGACAAGCCGGGGATATACGAAGGGACACCATTATTACATGTACAATGAATGCAAGGACTCTTAGTCTTCTACGCAGATCCTTTGTCTTCCTAGATGACTCTTCGTGCGCTTGACTCTTCATCTTCCGTGCAATCCCTTCGCCTTCTGCAACCGACGCCACGTCACCCACTCCGTCAGCATGCCATTTCGTCTGCCTCATCAGCACACCATGTCATCACGCCACGTCATCATGCCACGTCATCAGTGGGCCCCACGCTCCTACGTGGATGTTGCAGCTCAAGCTCCATCAAATGCCGCCGAACACTTGTGTTGTGCCAAGGGGAACCCGCGGTCCTGCGGTAAACCCCATACTTGGCCGTCTGTAAGCTAAGGTGAAGTCCTCCAGAACTTCATAGCGTGGCCACCGAACCACACGGTCGTGCGATACCGCTATCGCACGGTATTCCCGTACCACGGGAGTTGGGGGTGTTACACTTAGTTAATAGCCCATTCATGCCATGAAATTAAGTAATTAGCATGCCACTTACACAATATGCAATATATAATGGATAAAATGAATATGTTACCAAGGAGTAGCTACTAGCTAACCATGCTACTCCCACCTTTTTTTAGATTTTCTCATGGCATTTTTTGAAAACACCTAGGAGAATTTAGATCACCTGATATCATCAAATTTCGACTCAATTCAAGATTCGTATCACATCCATCAAGCTTATCAGATTTAATGGTCTCAAAATGGCTGAATTTTGACCCTTTCCATATGGATATATTATGACTGAGTGCCTGTTTTCCATGATATTTGAATGACAATGTGATGATATTAGATGAACTAAATCTCCTCGTGTGTTTTCGAAAATAATACCACAAAAATTTATAAAAAGGGTGTGAGTAGCCAAGTTAGTTACTCACTAGTAGCATATACATTTTACCATAATTAGAAGTGCAAATAGTTTCTATAACATGATTGATTGTGCATATGTTCATATGAATTTTTCAATAACACTAGAGGTTGTTGGCTAGAGGTATATAGTTTAGGTGACAGCCTGGGTAAGCTATAAAAATGTAGTGATAATCAAAAAAAAAGTACACATTCACAGCCTGAGACAAAGACTGCACATTAAATTCAACCTACAAGAGAAATAAAACAATCAAAAAATTGGATATGCAATGAATCTTTCAGAGGTGGAACTAGATCAACTTTATAGAGAAATTCCAAAAATAGTTAACATATTAGTAATCATGCATATTATAATAAATTCAACATCTCATAATTCACGATAACGTGGGAATAAAGAAGAGTAATTAACAAAAGAAGCCATTAAACAGGCCAAATATCTCCCATGGAAAGATCCTATAAATTTGTACATAAGTCCATAAAAATGACCACCAGCATACAAAAAAAGAATATAAATTCAGAATTTTATTATCCACCATAGCTAACTCAAGGCCATGCCCCTTATACAGATAGATGCCTTCACAAACAGACATTGAAAGGGGAAGCGTGCAATTGGAAGGATTCCAGGCTTGTAATAGAAGAATGGGGCATGCACCAAAGACAAGGAGTTGGGGGTTGAAGAGATGAAGACGCCACATGGATGCACATAGCAACTAGCATGGATGGGAGAAATCGTAAGACCCATAATGGGAACAGGGCAATGTGGTGGTGCAATGCAAGGAGCAGAATAAGTGGAAGAAGGGAACCAGAGAAGTGAACAGGACAGGAAGGTGCTCTCCTGATTAATAACATTTTAAATATAAAAGATAAAATGCACTTTAGTATCAGGAAGGAGATCAGGAATGCGCAAATGCATAGAGAGGGTGCTTTGTTAGATGGATGACCATATACTACCTGAGTAACATTTCCAAATGCATATTCACTCACAATCAGAAGAAATTGGATTTCTTTCATTGATCAGATTTTGATCCAATCTATTATCCAATAAAGTTAAATTTGTGAATACAATCAAATTCAAGAAGGTAATGTATCCAATCCAAATGTTTTAATTTCATTAGTTTGGATTGCAAAGTCTACCCAAGCATTTCAAAGAAAATATCCAGCCAAGATTACCTATAAACCGGTTGTGTGAAATCTCCAAAGAATCTCCTTATGCCAAGTGGTCCAGCCGATGCCTCAAATCACCTAAACCGATGTCAGGAATACTTTCGAAATGTGGCTAATGTGATTATTGCACTTTTTAGGTCTTCAGATCAAATTACCATTCTTTCCAAATAATTTATGATGTACATTTCCTAAAAAAGTATTTGATTCCACTATTTCCTAAAATGAAATAAAGGAAGCTCGATCACATATGATTGTCTCTGCCAACCACATACAAGGATTATGAGCCCATTAGATAATCAAAACTCAAGCATTTTTCCAGACCAAAATGAAAATATCCATGATAGTTATTTTGATATCTAGTTTTGAATAGTTTTGAATAGTTATTTTGATATCTAAACAAATTACATCGCCAATGAGAGTTCCCGTATCTCTTAAAAAATCAATCTTGCCAGTGTTAGCGTAATACCACATTTCTACGTTAATTTTAGAGTACCATTCTGGCTTATTTCAGCATATTGACAAATCAACCCACAAATAATCAAGCGATGTTTAGCTGTTCCTCAGTGTGATGGCATTCGCAAAACATTTCTCCACCAAATAATCAAGTGATGTAATGCAGGCCTACTACATCTGACATGCATTACATCTACCTAGTCCAGCAGCAACACTTGCGTAAATATAATGTGCATCCTACATATACCACCTTCAGGCCACAATTTACCTCCATCAGCACATGCCTGGGATCAATCTAGCAGTGTTGTAAAAGCCGCCCGACTGGTCCGACTAGTAGGTCCAACTAGTCTATTCAGTGGGGTGGCCGACCGAGTACCGACTAATTCCGACTAGGTACACTAATTGGCCAATTTTTGCTTGGAGATACCATATTTTTTTAATGTTTTGCTTTTTTCATAAGCAAACTTATTATATTATGCTTAATGTTTTATTTAAATTCAATTACTTCTTTTTATTTTACTATGGTAGGATAAAAATGTACAAAATCTATGTAAGTATATGTATAAAAATGAGCTATATATTTAAAATAATCATAAAATTCAAAGCCGATTAAAGTCCGACTAAATCCGATTAGTCGCCCGACTGTCAATTAATCCTTAGTCAGTGACCCAGCCAACCGAGTACCGACTACCGACTTTTGCAACCTTGCAATCTAGCAGATATTTCAGATTGGGAGTGCTTGCTGCACCATGTTACTCATCAAGTCACCACATCAACAATGTAGCTGACGCAACAACTCCCAAACACAACACTTCTATAGTTGACCTCCAGTGCGGGCTTAAAACCATTGTTTTCTACCCAAATTAGAATTGAAGCAATAAATAAATAATCGAATTTCTTGATAAATAAATGAAAGATGGATGGCAGCAGATGAAAATATGACATCTCAGCAAAACGAAAAATCATTAATTGAAAAGGAAGAGTACCTTCTGAATAACTCTGCATCCATACATTTGTAGGCTGAGAGTCAGCACGTGTCCTGTTAACTGATTGGCCAACTCTCTAATTTGTTCAGCAGTTCCATGCTCAAAAAACTAAAATACATAAATTATCAACCATTTTAAACTTCTCAAGACACTTTTGAGAAACAGCAATCTGATGGCTACTTACCTTTTGGATCACATAATTCCCAAAAACATCCGTCATCAACGAAAGGGCATGAGGCATTATCTCTTCGAAGACCATATTTTTCTCTTCAATAGTGGCTGTCTCAAGTTTTTGTTGTATAAATCGGCTTCCATACTGATCAGCACTGCAGTTACAATTGTTGAAAGATTTTTGCTGTGAGATAATTATATTAAAGCACGTAACGAAATATAACATAAGCACCAAAAACTACCTAAATTCAACAACGTGACCAGCAATGTCGGATAACTCCAAACACTTAGCTTTGTTACTCTTGAACTCCTCCAAAAGTGTGGATCCAAAAGTATCATCAATACTACTGACACCATCAAAATTCCAAGATCCAATACCTCCCCCGGCTGGGTTTCGCATACGATCAACATGCCTTAGAGGACTACCAGGACCACCAGGGGAAGTACGAATAGGACTAGATAGTGGACTTCCAGTATACGACATACCTAAACCGAAATTGGGACTGCCATAGAAACCTGGACTCGAATTCCCACATTTTGATAGAAATGGCAAGTTAAATTGATTTTGTGATGAAAGTAAAGACCCGAGATAAGCCTTTTGAAATCCCAATAAATCCATGTAAGCATTTCCAGTATAGCTCCCTTCTGTGGGGACATTGTTAATGTTAGGTGAAAGCTGAGATGCATATTCTGCTGTTCTCAGGTATTGGAGGTATAGAGGATCCACAAGCGGCATCTGAAGTCCAGCTGCTGCTGCACTATTAGAAATTCTATTGAGATTATGCAATTCCATTGCATTAGGACCTAATGATAAACCTCCTAAAGCTCTAGAGTCCAGACCATGGGATAGCACTGATGAAGCCGCAGCATTTTCAAACAAAGGTGGAAGGCTACCTGGGCCTAAATGGTTTGCCAGCATAGATGGAAGTGTCGCATTGGTGGCATACCCGTTCAATCTGTAACCTGTAAAAGCAGAACTTGCACCATCACAATTCTGATGATGACTGGGAGAATCGCCAGGACTGGTTATTGAAGTAGCAGAATGTACTTTTGAATATGAGTCAGCAGAAGGGGCATAATGCCTTGGGACATCAAACTGCCCATCAGTTGTGAAACTTGCATTGTTCAAGTCAATGAGTCCACTGTTTTTACCTAAATCGGAATGTGATAACCTAGCCATGTGCTGAACTGAATTCAACTTTCCCGGGTCAGTGATCTTTACATAAGGGTTCTGCATGACATTATTCTTTTCAATTTCCGCTTCAAATGCATATTTCTGAGTATCATTGAGTTCTTGACGTTTTGACTTAAATTGATCTTCCTCTACAATGGAATTTTTTGAGAGGTCAATTCCAGAAAAAGCAGCAAGGATATCTGCAGGTTCGGCAAAAGAATTTGAATTGCTAATAGAACTCGAACAGAGGTTCTTTTTATCTACAGAACCCATTTTCACACCCACGGGTGGAAGGCCAAGGCCAGGACTAGAAGCTCTTGCCACCAGTTGAGGATCGGGAGTATTGCTTCGTGAAAGAGATGCGCTCAAAACAGATGCAAAAGTTTGAGACACCGAAGGTCCAATGGGTTGAACACCAGTAGTGGGTTGACCATTGCCACTGACCCTCTGGCAATCCATAGACGGGATATCATTACACAAGTGGACAAGCTGTGCATCAGCAGCCCCTAAGGCGTCAACATTATTTTGGAAAGCCGTGCGACTTGTTGGTCTAGATTGATGCCCAGCTTGAGCTGTGTGCCCCAAATTGACCTACAAAACAAACCACACACTTCATCATTACAGGAGTAATGCTCATTCATATGTGCGCCAACACTGAACTTAAAGTAAAAACGGACATCAACAATACTCGGTGGTGTTAAAAAAGTACTACATGGCTATAACAATATGTTCATATATGAACAAATTCAGCTGTATGTCAACATTGAACAAAATAATGAAAGCAATGCAATAGTAAAAGCGGATAAGAATCCAACTTCTGCACATACATAGAGAGAAAGAGAGAGGCATACCAACATGCATATATATCTCGGTTAGATGGGGTTATCCCCTTGGACTTTTAACTTCGACAAAAAATTTATCTTGTACATTTTCAACTCAATCCTTGTAGTGCTGAAATTGAGTATCATCGATGGAGGAGTTTGGGGATCAAAATGAGTTGAGATTTGATTAAAATGTGATGATAATGAGTGATCTTTGTAGAGATATATTTATTTTTTGTACTATTTCCTTATTTTATTTTCCTTATGTTCGTCTTATATAACTTATCTATAGACCTCTCCTCTATATAAGAGACCTTAGGGTTCTCGGGAATAAACAACTTTCATTCTTTTTCGCAACATGGTATCAAAGCGGCAGTCCTAGGCCGGAGCTCTCGTACCCGGGAAAAAACCCTAACCCCACCCGTGAAGCCCTCTCTCTCTCTCTCTTTCAGGTGTTACCATCGCCCCCCTCCGAGCATCACCGTCATTGCCGCCGTCGAGCACTGTCACCGCCGTCGTTCCCGTGCCGACGGCCCTCCTCTTCGTTGTTGGTCACCTCATCCTCAACCGTTGTCGCCGGCCCTCTTCTTTGTCAACAACAACCCTCTTCGATGTTGATGGATTTGATTGCATAAGTCTACACATGCAATCAAAACCCTATATGTCTGTGTAGACAAAGTTACATTGGTCTACAAAACCCTAATTTTCTTCGTCCGGCAATATGTCAGAGAGTAAAGTCGATATCCCCGTCATAGGTGCTTTCAGAGGTCCAACGCCGATTGTCAAGATGGACGAGACGAACTACGAGCATGGTTTTGATTTCGTGAAATATCGGCAAAATTTCGTCAAAATTCCAGTTTCGACATGGGACCGAAATTTCGAGCGATTTGCCAGGCATACCAACATGCATATATATATCTCGGTTAGATGGGATTATCCCCTTGGACTTTTAACTTCGACAAAAAATTTATCTTGTACATTTTCAACTCAATCCTTGTAGTGTTGAAATTGAGTATCATTGATGGAGGAGTTTGGGGCTCAAAATGAGTTGAGATTTGATTAAAATGTGATGATAATGAGTGATCTTTGTAGAGATATATTTATTTTGTGTACTATTTCCTTATTTTATTTTCCTTATGTTCGCCTTATGTAACTTATCTATAGACCTCTCCTCTATATAAGAGAGCTTAGGGTTCTCGGGAATAAACAACTTTCATTCTTTTTCGCAACATGGTATCAAAGCGGCGGTCCTAGGCCGAAGCTCTCGTACCCGGGAAAAAAAACCCTAACCCCACCCGTGAAGCCCTCTCTCTCTCTCTTTCTCGTGTTACCATCGCCCCCCCCCCCCTCCGAGCATCACCGTCACTGCCGCCGTCGAGCACTGTCACCGCCGTCGTTCCCGTGCCGACGGCCCTCCTCTTCGTTGTTGGTCACCTCATCCTCAACCGTTGTCGCCGACCCTCTTCTTTGTCAACAACGACCCCCTTCGATGTTGATGGATTTGATTGCATAAGTCTACACATGCAATCAGTCGTTCCCGTGCCGACGGCCCTCCTCTTCGTTGTTGGTCACCTCATCCTCAACCGTTGTCGCTGACCCTCTTCTTTGTCAACAACGACCCCCTTCGATGTTGATGGATTTGATTGCATAAGTCTACACATGCAATCAAAACCCTATATATCTATGTAGACAAAGTTACATTGGTCTACAAAACCCTAATTTTCTTCGTCGGGCAATATGTCAGAGAGCAAAGTCGATATCCCCACCATAGGCACTTTCAGAGGTCCAACGCCGATTGCCAAGATGGACGAGACGAACTACGAGCATGGTTTCAGATTTCGTGAAATATCGGCAAAATTTCATCAAAATTTCGGTTTTGACATGGGACCGAAATTTCGAGCTAAATGCCAGGCATACCAACATGCATATATATCTCAGTTAGATGGGGTTATCCCCTTGGACTTTTAACTTCGACAAAAAATTTATCTTGTACATTTTCAACTCAATCCTTGTAGTGTTGAAATTGAGTATCATCGATGGAGAAATTTGGGGCTCAAAATGAGTTGAGATTTGATTAAAATGCAATGATAATGAGTGATCTTTGTAGAGATATATTTATTTTTTGTACTATTTCCTTATTTTATTTTCCTTATGTTCGTCTTATGTAACTTATCTATAGGCCTCTCCTCTATATAAGAGAGCTTAGGGTTCTCGGGAATAAACAACTTTCATTCTTTTTCGCAACATGGTATCAAAGCGGCGGTCCTAGGCCGGAGCTCTCGTACCCGGGAAAAAAAACCCTAACCCCACCCGTGAAGCTCTCTCTTTCTCGCGTTACCATCGCCCCCCTCCGAGCATCACCGTCACTGCTGCCGTCGAGCACTGTCACCGCCGTCATTCCCGTGCCGACGGCCCTCCTCTCCGTTGGTCACCTCATCCTCAACCGATGTCGCCGGCCCTCTTCTTTGTCAACAACGACCCTCTTCGATGTTGATGGATTTGATTGCATAAGTCTACACATGCAATCAAAACCCTATATGTCTGTGTAGACAAAGTTACATTGGTCTACAAAACCCTAATTTTCTTCGTCCGGCAATATGTCAGAGAGCAAAGTCGATATCCCCGCAATAGGCGCTTTCAGAGGTCCAACGCCGATTGTCAAGATGGACGAGACGAACTACGAGCATGGTTTCAGATTTTGTGAAATATCGGCAAAATTTCGTCAAAATTTCAGTTTCGACATGGGACCGAAATTTCGTGCGAAATGCCAGGCATACCAACATGCATATATATCTCGGTTAGATGGGGTTATCCCCTTGGACTTTTAACTTCGACAAAAAATTTACCTCGTATATTTTCAACTCAATCCTTGTAGTGTTGAAATTGAGCAGCATTGATGGAGAAGTTTGGGGCTCAAAATGAGTTGAGATTTGATTAAAATGTGATGATAATGAGTGATTTTTGTAGAGATATATTTATTTTTTGTACTATTTCCTTATTTTATTTTCCTTATGTCTGTCTTATGTAATTTATCCATAGGCCTCTCCTATATAAGAGAACTTAGGGTTCCCAGGAATAAATAACTTTCATTCTTTTTCGGAACATGGTATCAAAGCGGCGGTCCTAGGCCGGAGCTCTCGTACCCGAGAAAAAAACCCTAACCCCACCCATGAAGCCCTCTCTCTCTCTCTCTCGCACTACCATCCCCCCCCCGAGCATCACCGCTGCTGCCGCCGTCGAGCACCGTCACTGCCGTCATTCCCGTGTCGACGGCCCTCCTCTTCGTCGTTGGTCACCTCATCCTCAACCGTTGCCGCCGGCCCTCTTCTTTGTCAACAACGACCCTCTTCGATGTTGATGGATTTGATTGCATAAGTCTACACATGCAATCAAAACCCTATATGTCTGTGTAGACAAAGTTACATTGTTCTACAAAACCCTAATTTTCTTCATCCGGCAATATGTCAGAGAGCAAAGTCGATATCCCTGTCACAGGCGCTTTCAGAGGTCCAGCACCGATTGTCAAGATGGACGCGACGAACTACGAGCATGGTTTCAGATTTCGTGAAATATCGACAAAACTTCGCCAAAATTTCAGTTTCGACATGGGGCCAAAATTTCGAGCGAAATGCCGATATCGGGGCCTTCCTTTACAAATGTTGCTTGATTTGGGCAAAATGTGACCGAAATTTACCGAAATTTCATTTCGACATGGTGTTGATACTATATACGATATCGAAATATAAAACCTTTACTATAAGCTCTGAGTCATGCAGCTCATGAGCCTCATGAAGTCTACACGAATAAGAAACATATTCTTACCAAGGATGAGCCAGTTGAGAAAACTAGGGTCAATGCCTCGTGGGAAGCAGATGATGTTTATGTCACGGTTTGGCTTTCTATTACATTGACGATAGAGATCGCCAACGATGTGTTAAATCAGCCCATCGCCAAGGCGATGTGGGATTATCCTCGCATCCACTTATTCCCAGGCAATGAATGAGACAAAATTGGTCTACAAAGACATATAGTGTTACATCAGCCCACCGTCAAAGACGCTCTCTGACCACACTCCTCTTCTTTGGTTTTCTGGGGAGGAGCGCTTGGTTAGGTTCTCCTTTCGCTTTGAGAAGAAGTGGCTGTTGGAGGAGGGCTTCCGGGACCTGGTGATTGATCATTAGCGGGAGTTTGTGGTGACAGGTTCGGCGGTGTCACGATTTGCGGCCAAACTTGACTCCCTGAGGCGGTTGATGTTGACATTTGGGAAGGATGTCGCTAGGAGGCGGAGGGCCGTCAAGACCGAGGCAGAGGCTGGGATAAGCAGGTTAGATGGGCTTGATGATGACCGGGGGCTGACTCCAGAGGAGTTAGAGGAGAGGGCAGCGTGGTTAGAGGTGGTGCTTCAGGAGGACAGGAAAGAAGAGGTTCATTTGAGACAGAGATCGAGCCAGAAGTGGCTAAGGGAAGGCGACGCGAACACGCGTTTCTTCCATTCTGTGGTGTCCGGAAGGAGGAGAAGGAGTTTCTTACATGAGGTGGAGGTGGGGGGCCAAAGGGTATCGGGCGAGAGGAACATTGGAGTCGCCTTGCGGGAGCACTTTGTGAGGGCCTCGAGGAGAGTGAGGGAGGAGATTGGTTGGGTTGGACGGACCGGGGGGAGGGGTCTTTGAGTGGACCCCAGGCTGATTCGTTAGTGGCTGAATTTACTTAGGAAGAGCGCAGGGCAGTTTGGGATCTGAATACGGACGGGGCTCCTAGCCCAGATGGCTTCTCTATATCCTTTTACCGGGAGTTCTGGGACCTGCTGAAGGGTGACATTTTGGAGATTCTGAATGAATTCAGGGGTGGCAACAGGGGTTTTAAGAAAGTTGAAAGTTAATAGGGCCTTGATTTTTTTGCTGCCGAAGAAAGACCCCAGTAGGGGTTGGGGATTACATGCCTATTTCTATTTCTAATGGCATTTGTCTCATTGTCGCCAAGGTGCTGGCAAGCAAACTTAGAGTTGTCTTGTCCTCTGTGGTCTTACCGGCACAATCTGCGTTCATCCCTGGACGGTGTATGGCGGATGGGGTCGTGACAGCTTCGGAAGTCTGTCGTGAGTGGAAGAGGTCTAGAAAGGAAGGGGTTGTTTGGAAGATTGACAACGCCAAGGCCTACGATTGTGTCAGTTGGAAATTCCTGTGGACAGCGCTGCAGAAAAGGGGATTTTAAGAAGAATGGATTGCTTGGGTTAAGAGATACGTCACTACTAGCTCCTGCTCTGTGTTGGTCAACGGAAGACCAAAGGGAGGATGGTTCCAACCACAGAGGAGGTGTGTCAAGGCTGCCCCCTAGCTCCACTGCTTTTTGTGTTGGTGGCGGATTGTCTTGCGGTCTTGTTTCAGCGGGCGATTGAAGAGAGTTGGTGCAAGGGTTTCAGGTTGGGGGACATCTCCGTTCTGGTGTTGCAGTATGCGGACGACACGCTGATCTTTCTGGGGGAACAGAGGAGCAGAACCACAATGCGGCAATTTCGGTGGATATATTTGGTTGCCTCTCTGGTTTGCAGATTAACATGCAGAAGTCGGTCCTGGTTCCACTGGGGATGGATGTCGAGGAGAGTAACAGGTTAGTGGCGTGGGCAGGATGCCCTCTGGGAAAATTACCGATAACCTATCTGGGGTTGCCTCTGGTTGATGGCAGATTGAGGAAGTCCGATTGGGACTGTGTTCTTCGGAGAATGGAGGAGCGGTTGGAGGGGTGGAAGGCTACCACTCTGTCCAAGGGCGGGAAGCTTACCTTACTGAAGCACGTTCTTTCAGCCATTGCGATTTGTTTCTTCTCGACGAGATTAATGCATGTTGGTGTTAGAAGGTGGAGGCTTTGATGAGATCTTTTTTCTGGTCAGATGGAAGGCAGACAACGAGGGGTTTGCACCTGGTGGCTTGGAAGGATCTTGCTGTACCAGTTTCGGAGGGGGGTCTAGGAGTCAGGGATGTGGAATCAATGAACAAAGCCTTGTTAACCAAATAGGTGGTGCGCATTTGGGGTTCATCCGACTCGCTGGTTTTACGGTTGCTGAGAGAGATATACGGTGTCGCAGGGGAGTTGGTGGCTGCAAGGAAGCGCCATGAGTCTTCGTTGTGGAGTGGGATCCGTGCCGTGATTCCGGGGCTAGGGGTGCTAATCGAATCGAATACATTCGAATCCACCTAGATTCAGATTCAATTCATTATAAAATTTTCGAATCCGAATTCGAATCGAATATTAAACAAATTTCTAATCTAAATTCAAATTCAATTCGTTTGGAGTTTCGAATATTCAAATTTGATTCATTTTATACCGAATTAGAATTTTATTTAATAATGTAACTAATAATAAAAAATTATATTAATAACATTTTAAGTTTCAAAGAATTGAATAGACTTTGTGATACTAATTTGTGAAAAAATAATTGAGATAAGTAAAAAACTTTTAACATAAATGGTAAAATTCAATAAGATAATATAAATTGCATTATGGTACCTAACTTTTGTCGTTCATGTATGTCTCTTGCAATCCCCATTTACTCTTTTTGTACCTATGGTGAATTGAATATATAAAGAAAAAATAGTTATTGACATCTTGATAAACCATCGATCTTTTCTTGTTGTACCTATGATGATAAACCATTGAATCTTATTAATTATTTTCAGAATCGATTTTCTGTTTCTTCACTCTCTTCTTCTACTTTTTCATTAATATCATCATCATGCCCAATGACTCTCTCATGGACACTATCTTTAGAAGATGGTATGTTTGAATTAGACTTCTAAAAATAAAATGAAAATACATACTCAAAACTATATTTTAATTTCCATACCAATATAGAAATACAAGATATATATTAATAGATATATATGTCCAAAATAATAACCAAAAGATTGTGTTCCACATTTCTCTGAAGAATCCTCCATATCTTCTCCCCCATTGTGACATATCTCCATGATATCTGAGAAAAAAATCACTAAATTCCATCAGAACCCTAAAAGGTCGATGTGAACTGACTTATGGAGCTGAATCCAACATCTGAGGTGTATAAAAACTGGCAGACCAGACTGAGAACTTAGTTGGTATGGCTCTGATCTTCAATTTTCTAATATTTAACATTTTTTCTACATCAAGCATGAACAGTTCATTCTTACCTCATTTCAATGCACTCTTATGGGGGCATAGTTGGTCTTATTAAAGTTAATGATGATATTTCCTTCTTGATAACCTATTCCCCCTGTAATCTTGATGAGAAATGGAATTTTGTGGCAGTTGTGATCTTTTACATATTTAGCCATTTAGGCAAAGCTCGAAATCCTTGAAATCTATTCATACCTTAATTGTCTCTAAGATATTATTTATATTCAAAACCTTGATTGTCCTTATCATAAGATCTGGATATTATGATGGATGGGAGGATTAAGAGTGTGATTAAAGAAAATATTATTGTAAATTTGAAATCTATGACCCAGAGATGATTTTTAAAAATTTAGGATGTGTTTGTTTGCAGATGATGTATTTTAGAATCACATAAATTGTTTGGATAGAAACTAAATCTTAAGATTCTAGGGTAAAGGGGGTGTATGGTAATACCAGCAGCTGCAGGGGTGATGGAGAGATGTTGGCAACGTTGGTGAGTCTAGAACCACTGTCATTGTCGATGACGGGGGAGAGAGGGAGCTGGTGGCGGGGTTGGCTACTGGGAGGGCGGTGTTGTCAATGGTGGTAGCAAGTAGGAGCGGGAGACTGGAGCCGACGACGTTGGAGAGAGCGAGCAGAAGCGAGAGGCTAGATCCGACGACATTGGAGAGAGCGAGCAGGAGCTGGAGGCTGGAGCCAGCAATGTTGGAGAAAGCGGGCAGGAGCGAGAGGTTGGAGCTGGTGGTGTTGGAGAGCAGAAGCAAATGTTAGGATTTTTTTCTCATGAGTGACGAGGGGAGAGAGAGAATTTGGGGGAGTAAAGAGGGGGTATGGTATATGCACTGGGCATCCCAAAATTGAGATATTTAGAATAAGATGATGAAAAATTTTATTTATTATATTAAGTCGTGTATCATGTGTGGGGATTTCACAAAATATATATACACTTATTTACATATATATATATATATAATGCTTCATACCATATCATATATGTGTGTATATCGAATCGAATTGTTATCGAACGAATCCAAGTGGATTCATATTCGATTCATTTAGGAATCGAATCCAAATGTTAAATTCAAGTTCAGATCATTTGAAATCGAATCGAATTATTTTCGAATATTTATCGAACGAATCATAATCGAATTCGAATGATTCAATTCAATTAGCAACCCTATCTGGGGCTCAGGCCTTTTCTTCGACCGAGGTTGGGGAATGGTCTCTGTTTTCGTTTTTGGCAGGATGACTGGACGGGGGAGGGGGCGTTGGCCTACCGCTTCCCTAGGTTGATGGCGTTAGCTGTTGACAGGGAAGCGCGGGTGGCAGAGGTGGCCAACTCTGGGTCGTGGGCGCCGAAGTTCCTTGCGGTTCTCTCGGATCAGAGGTTGGAGGAATTTTTGTGGTTACTATCGAAGATTCCTCCTGTCGAGGAGATGCCGGGCGAGCCAGATCATTTTGAGTGGGTTGATGGTAAGTTCTCGGTAAAGATTGCATATCGGAAGTTGAGTGGTGGTATGGTGGAGCGCGACGAAGATCTATGTGCTGACTTGAAGGTGATTTGGGCGGCTAAGATTCCTACTCGGGTTAAGGTCTTCCTTTGGTGTCTAAGGAGAGACCGTCTTTATGACAAAGTGAGAAGGGGCAGACTCTGGGTCGTGGGCGCCGAAGTTCCTTGCGGTTCTCTCGGATCAGAGGTTGGAGGAATTTTTGTGGTTACTATCGGAATTCCTCCTGTCGAGGAGATGCCGGGCGAGCCAGATCATTTTGAGTGGGTTGATGGTAAGTTCTCGATAAAGATTGCATATCGGAAGTTGAGTGGTGGTATGGTGGAGCGCGACGAAGATCTATGTGCTGACTTGAAGGTGATTTGGGCGGCTAAGATTCCTACTCGGGTTAAGGTCTTCCTTTGGTGTCTAAGGAGAGACCGTCTTTATGACAAAGTGAGAAGGGGCAGACTGCTGGGTGTGACGGATTTGAAGTGTGACATATGCGAGGACGACGTGGAGGATGCGGATCACATTTTCTTTGGATGCAGGTCTTCGGCAAATGTGTGGGATTCTTTGGGGCTGTCGTGGGTTCGGACATCCGGCGCGGAATATTTTTTGAGATCTATTCGTGCGGTGGGACTTGGGTCCTCCGGTGATGTCTCCAAGCCCTTTGCCGCGCTCTGGGCTATTTGGCTTGGCAGGAATTATACCACTTTCAAGGGGCACCGGTTTTACTTTGAAAATGTACTTGCGCAATGTAATGCTTTTTACAATTTCTGGATATCCAACTGATGCACCTTCTCGTTAATTAATGAATATTTTGGTGTGATGACTCCCGCCTAGGGAGGGCTCCCCCTTTTCCTATTTAAAAAAATAAATGAGACAAAGATCTTGCGGCTACAGCACGATATCTTTTTTTTAAGGCTCAAAAAAGGGGGACGCACTCAACGGTGCTCACCCCAATGCATTAAAGAAGGAAAAAAGATACTTACAGGAGAGAAGGGACGAACAGGAGACAAAATACAAAGAGGCGGATGGTATCCAAGAGGAGATACCCCCCGTCACAAAAACATCATATTATGTTGAGGACCAATCAAGTAGGAACCCCGAGGCCGAAATACGAATATTCTCCAGGTAGAACCGCTACCTAGCAAAAAGAGCTTCGTTCCTTCCCAACCAAATGCTCCACAGCCGCGCAATTGGCTCCAGCAACGCCACCCGAGGGCGACCCCTAGCGTTGAACAAGCTATCGCAGAACGAGGCAAATGAGGACACGTTGAGCCAGCCCAAGTCGTCCCACAGGGCACAAACACAGCCACAATGAAAGAATAAGCGGTCCATACTTTCCGTCTCCATGCCACAAAGGCCACAGTTGGGCGAGGCATTGGGAAACATAGTCGCACAGCGATCGCGAGTAAGCAATCTTCCACGTCGCGATAACCAAAGGAATATGCCGATGCGCTCAGGGAGCTTGAGTCCCCACAAGAATCTGCAATCCCGCAAGAAAGTAGCATCATCCCCGAAATAGTTAGGTAAAAGAGCCTGGTACGCCTTTCGGGTAGAGAAGGGGCCATCCTTCCAAGCCAAATGATCGCGGCCAATAGAAGGCCTGGGGGCGTCAGCGAGAACATCCGAGAGAGAAATGTAATCATGCAACCGCTGGTCCGATAAGTAATCAGTAATTGAAGGGCACCAATCGCTACCATCCCAGCAGGAAGCCACCGTGACGTCCTTGTTGGTCACCAAAGCGAACAGCCGAGGGTAAAGGGTCTTTAAGGCACCCCTCCCCGTCCAATCGTCCTCCCAAAAACGAAGCGGAGTTTCCATCACCGAGCTTAAGAGCAAATAATAATCGACTGCGGTAAAGGGCGTCCACCATCCCATGCCAAAAAGATGAGAAGAGCCCCTGGATATCCTCACAAAAACGGAGGTGAATTCAACGCCTGTCGCCTCCCTTAAACAGTATAACATGAAGTTCTCGTCCCTACCCCAAACCCTCGCCGCCCATTTGAGCAAGAGGGCATCGTTCACCATTTCCAACCGCCTTACGCCCACCCCCCCTCACGCTTCGGCCGCGCGACCTCATCCCACCCCACCAAGTGCACACCCCTTCCCCCTCCCCCCTTCTTCCCCCACAAGAAGCCCCGCATACACTTCTCCAATCTTGATCGAACCCCCTTAGGCATCCCACGCACAGTGAAGAAGTATATTGGGATGGAAGATAAAACCGATTTTAGTAGCACTAACCGTCCGCCACGGGAGAGAATAGCCGCACGCCACCCGGCCAAGCGAGCCTCCATCTTCTCCACAACCGGCTGCCAGTCGCGAATGCGAGCGCGGCCCACCGTCAAAGGTAAACCCAGGTAATCAAAAGGGAGAGCGGTAGGAGGAGAGCCCAGCAGCCGCGCGCATTCCCCAACCTCCGCCGCAGACATGGAGAAGGGGACGACCTTGGACTTATTCCCGTTGATTTGAAGACCCGATAGCTCGCTGAACAAATGAAGAGTAATAGCCATACTGGAACGCTCGAAGTATCACCCTCGATGAAGCAAATTGTGTCATCAGCAAAGTGTATAAGCGGGACATGGTAAGGGCCAAAGGAACACCGCGAGACAGCCCGACCGCGACAACTCCATCAATCATGCTTGGCAGAACATCAACCGCCAAAACAAACAATAGGGGAGCAAGAGGACACCCCTGTCGAACCCCCCTACGAGGTTGGAAAGAGCCCCCAGCCATACGACCATTGAGGAGAACAGAAAGGGATGCCGTGATCACACATCGCCGCATCCACGAAATCCAGATCGAAGGGAACCCCCTCCTCATAAGTACGGACCACAGAAACCGCCAATCAAGAGTATCGTAGGCCTTCGCAAAGTCAATCTTCCATAATATCCCCTTGGAATCATTCTTGCGCCACGCCTCAATAATCTCCGAGACCACTGCATAGCAATCAGAAATTTGCCTCCTGCGAACAAAAGCCGCCTGCGAAGGCGAAATAAGCGAGTCGAGGAGAAGGGCAAGCTGTCGAGCCAGAGCCTTAGCAATGATTAAGTAAATCGCATTCGAAATGGAAATTGGCCGAAAATCCTCAATCCGATTGGCCGAGGTTGACTTAGGAATAAGAACAATAAGAGCCCTGTTAAGTTTATCAAAGCCACGGTTCCCCTCACAGAATTCGCGCGCCACATCCAAAACATCATTAGCAACAACGTCCCAGAAGTCCCTGTAAAAACACACCGGGAAGCCATCGGGCCCCGACGCAGCATCGGAATTGAGGTCCCAAACGGCCCCCTTGAGGTCCTCCAAAGAGAGCGGTCGGGCAAGCGCCTCCGCAGTAGCCGAAGGAAGAGTGGAAGCCCCACGGCCCGACCATCGCCACCGCCGCGGAACCGGGGACCCAAATACGCCCCGAAAGTAGTTCTCCACAGCCGAGCAGACCATTTATGCGGGCACTGCTGCCCGACGTTTTGACCATAAATTATCTTCTCTCAGAACGGTCTTAGCTTCCTTTAAGCGGGAATCGCGACAGGCTCGTATTGCCGCACGTATGGTGGCTGATGATGTGATAATGAGGCTCGACCTCCTCGAGAACGACAGGGATTTGCTTCCGGGTGAGTTGGCCGAGCGCGCTGCGGCCACAGAGCAGGCTAGGTTGGAGGATCGGAAGAGATCGATCGAGTGGCGCCAACGCTCGCAGGTGAGGTGGCTTAAGGAGGGGGATGCCAACACTGCGTATTTCCACAGTGTGGCGAGCGGCCGACGTCGTTCCAATACTATTTCATCTATTCTCATCAATGGTGCGCTTATCGCTCATAACGAAAAATGCCACGACATCGCTGATCATCCCCGGAATCCCAAATGACGGGGCTGTGGTCAGAGAAAATGCCACGACGTCGCTGATCATCGCTCATACAGCACGATATCTTTACCATTAAGCGGAACGAACGGCCCCTTCATTCTTCACATACGTCCATGCATGGGATGTTTGAGAAGCTCATCGGTTTCATGCCCCTCAAATCTACTCCTAAGCAGCAGAAGACATATAGGAATGCCATCATGGTTGGTGTATTCCTAGTAGCACTTGACCCAGAGTATGAGGCGACTCGTTCACAGATACGGGTGGATGCCACTATTCCTTCCAAGGAGGAAGCGTTCCGCAGATTTAGCAGGATCACTGCCTAATCTCCTGCTTCAAGTCAAACATCTTCTGCGATGGTAGCCTGACGTGGTAGGGGAGGCTCTTCTCAGTTTCGTGGTCGTAGACCTCGTGGTAGAGGAAGTCGTATTCGTCAGTCGTGCACCTATTTTCACCGGCCAGGGTATACAGAGGGCACGTGCTACTCCAAGCATGGTTTTCCCGCATCGGCTCGTGTAGCAGAGCAAGCAGAACCCCATATTGCTTCCTTTTCGGATCAGATGTTTGATGACCTTGTAGCTAGATTGAGGGATATTATGCCCCTACTTCTTCACCAACTCCAGGGGGCTACTCAGATGTTACTGCTTTCGCCTCTGTAAGTACCTCTGCCACTACCAACACCTCAGGTAGTACCTGCTTTTACTTCTTATCATGGATCTGAGATTACATATGGATTATGGACTCTGGGATGACACATCACATATGTGGAGATAGAGATCAGCTTGTAGTGTATAGACAGGTTCCTCCAGGGAGAACAGTCATAATAGCCTATGGGACTCATTTCTCAATCATAGGACATGGGGAGATCAATTTGATGCCCTCGATGCGTCTGCAGAATGTGTTACATGCACTTGATTTTTCTATGAATTTGTTATTTATTAGTCAGATTAAGAAGGATTTGCATTGTTGGGCTATTTTTGACCCATCGTCTCTTGTTTTTTCAGGACATTCTTACGAGCAGGGTGATTGGTTGTGGCCGTGAGCAAGGCAGTCTCTATCTCCTAGTCCGAACTCCATATGCAAGTCTATCCTCTAATTCAACAGAATCAATCTCTCCCTTCACTTAGCACGTGCATTTTGGTCACCTTCCACTCCAGAAGATGTGTCATGTTCTGCCGCAGATCTTACCTCGCTCTTCCTTCCAATGCAAGGCATGTTAGTTGGGAAATCACCATCGTTCTGCTTTTCCTAGTCGTCGGAGTCGGACTAGTAGCTCTCTTTTTTAGTTTGATATTTGGGTCCGAGTCGTGTTCCTGATCACCAGGGACACAGGTTTTACCTGGTTACTATTGATGATTTTTCTCGTCTGGGTCTTTTTATTGAAGAATAAATCTGAAGCTAGGGATGTTATCAAAACTTTTATTAATGAAGTGCATAATGTTTTTTTCTTCGGTGAATTTATGATAATTGATAATGCTTTGAAATGTTGTACCCATGCTCTCTCACAATTCTTTTCATCATGTAATATTATTCATCAAACAATATGTGTTTACACATCTCAGCAAAATGGTGTTGCAGAGAGAAAGCACAACCATTTGCTTGATGTCACTTGGACTCTTATCATTCAGAGTCGTGCCCCACATTTATTCTGGGGTGATGCAATTCTTACGGCATGTTATCTTATCTGTTGTGGGTGAGAAAATTCCTTTCTCCATGGCATTCCCAGAGGAGTTGTTCTCACTCACTCATGTTTTTGGCCCAATCACATTCGCCCAACGGTTGTCTTCGTGTTTGGACAAGCTCTCTCCTAGAGTTGTCAAATGTGTGTTTGTTGGGTATTCCAAGACATAGAAGGGATACCGATGCTATGATCCATTGCGTAAGAAATATTATATTAGCACTGATGTCACATTTTTTGAGTCGCTGATGTATTTTTCTTCTACAGGTGATAGGTTGGCTTCATCAAATTCTGATGATGAGGTCTACATACCGCCACCTCCTACGAGCCCATCACCACCTCCATTTTAAATGCTATTCCAATACCACCACCTCCTTCTCCACCTCCATCACCCTCTCCTATGCAGCTACAGGTGCCCATCATTCAACAATGACAGCATGTTTATGCTCATGGTCATCGCCCGTCATCCAGCACGCCTCAGGTTTGTTATGAATACAATGTTTTTAACAATGGGTCTAGAGATGTGTCTGTGCAAGAACCTTTACAGGATGTTGGCACACAGTTTGAGGAGGTTCCCAATGACATAGATATACCTATTGCAATTCGAAAGCAAAAGCGTAGCTGTATCCCATATCCTCTTGCTTCCCAGGTCTCCTTTGATCACTTGACAGAGGAATTCCAAAGATTTGCAATTGCTCTATCTGTCGTGGAAGTCCCACAGAATTATCAGGAAGCCTTGAAGGACAGTCGCTGGTGTCTAGCTATGGAAGAGGAGATAGTTGCTCTACAGTCACGTGGTACCTGGAGCTTGGTATCTGCTCCTAATGGAGCATCTGTAGTCAGTTGCAAATGGGAGCCTTGATCGCTACAAGGTCAGATTGGTGGCACAAGGATTTACAGACTTATGGAGTGGATTATCTATACACTTTCTCTCTTGTTGCTCGTCACTCCACTCTGCTTGTACTTTCAGTTGTTGTGGTACGTGATTGGCCTTTATATCATCTAGATGTTAAAAATGCATTTTTGTATGGAGATCTCCAAGAGGAAGTCTACATACAATAACCTCTGAGGTTTGCTGTTGAGGGGGAGTGTCAGCAGCTTTGTAGACTTCACAATGCAATATATGGCCTTAAACAAAGTCCAAGGGCATGGTTTCAAGAAGCTCTTGGATCTGATTGAAAAGCATGGGTTTAAGAGGTCAAATGCAGATCATTCACTATTCGTGCAGATAACACTCGAAAGTACTATTGTTATCATGATGTATGTTGATGATATACTTGTTACAAGAGATGATGTGCAAGGGATAAAGAAGGCAAAGGAATTTCTAGGTCGTCAGTTTGTCACTAAGGATCTCCGCACCCTAAGGTATTTCTTAGGGTTAGAGATTGCTAGGAATATGCAGGGTCTTGTGATGACCCAGAGGAAGTATGTTACAGACATGCTTGTTGAGACAGGCATGATTTGGTGTCGACCCTCTACTACTCCTATGGATCTCAGCCAGTGTTCAGGAAAATGGTCGAGTATACCGCATACTCAGTCGCATACTCGAACTCGGATGCCTTGGCGCTCCGAGAATGAACTAATCAGCCTCTAGGCGGGTCTGGTTGCATAAGTGACCGAGTATACGGTATAGGCAGCCGTTTAGGCGGCCATTTTTCGAATAAAAATTAAAAACCCTAGCCCTAATTCAAACTAGGACTAACTTAACCTCACGTGTGACGTATCCCATACCTCTTCTCAGTTCACACCCCCGACACCCGACCTGACGGGCCCTAAATCCCTGCCTCCGCGAAGACGCCTAGAACTCGGATGCCTTGGCGCTCCGAGAATGAACTAATCAGCCTCTAGGCGGGTCTGGCTGCATAAGTGACCGAGTACACGGTATAGGCAGCCGTTTAGGCGGCCATTTTTCGAATAAAAATTAAAAACCCTAGCCCTAATTCAAACTAGGACTAACTTAACCTCATGCGTGACGCATCCCATACCTCTTCCCAGTTCACACCCCCGACACCGGACCTGACGAGCCCTAAATCCCTGCCTCCGCAAAGACGCTAACCTCCATCGCCTCCTTCGCCTTCCAGCTCCTCGACGCTCGTCTCCACCATTTGTGGCTCCGCCAAACCGCCAACACCTCCAGCTCCGCACCTCCGACCCTTCATCAACACCTCCACAACATCCCCAACACCTCCAACTCCGCCTAAATCCTCCACCGATCACTTCCACCGCCTCCAAGGCTTTGCTCAGTGCTCACCTACATCGCCTTTGTGCCTCTTCCCATCGTACACGAGCCCCCTCGCTCCCCTTGCCTCCGCCATCAACTGTGATCCTCCGTTATAGCCTCCGTGTCCGCGGTTGCACCAATTGTTCGTAAGCCACCCTCGCTCCTCTCACCTTCATCAGCACATCCTGTCGTTGTCGCCGCTTCCACAATCTCTGCCAACTGCTCAACGACCTCCGTCAACACTAAACCTAGGTGAAATTTTTCTAAATGTTTACTTATCTGTTATAAAATCATATGCTTGATTTTTTATTCTGTCAATTTAAAACTAAATGTGAGACTTTTTT
Organism: Ottelia alismoides; assembly: GCA_037367405.1. Lineage (NCBI taxonomy): Eukaryota > Viridiplantae > Streptophyta > Magnoliopsida > Alismatales > Hydrocharitaceae > Ottelia > Ottelia alismoides. The sequence continues at coordinate 115,365 of JAZKJV010011836.1, read as the reverse complement.
AGTTTAACTTTTTTATTCTGGCATTTAATTAAATGCTTGAATTTTTTATTCTGTCATTTAAATGTGTCGTTTATAAAATATCTGAAGTTCTAAACAAATTAAATATATGATTTTTTTAATATATCATTTTAATGTGTCATTTTATAAAATGTGAAGTTCTGAACACATTAAATGTCTCACTTTTTAAGTCTGTCATTTAATTTATATAAAAAAGTTTGATTTGTTTTTAATATTTGATCATGGTGGCAGCAATGGCCTCTCAACCAAATTCTGAAGTTGTTGGAGATGTACCATCGAGCCGTCATATCCCGTCGGGATCTAGTGATCCCGGTTGGAAATATGCACTCCTCGCATCAAAGACTGGTCCAAATACAGTCACATATGCACTATGTGTCAAGATTGTAAAGGGTGAAATAAATAGAATGAAGCAGCATCTAGCACATGTCAAAGGAAATGTAGCGTCTTGTCCAAAGGCTAACTTTGAAATAAGAAAGGAAGTTAAGGATTACTTGGACAATGCACAAAAAAAGAAGTGGGATAAATCAAAAGATTTGCAAGAAATAAGAGATGAAGTTGCCAATTTATTCATGGGTTCAAGTTCAACTCCACATGAAAGAGAAGTGTCAGAATCGACTGAAGAATGCAAAATGCATCAAAGTTCAATCAAAGATGCATAAGGAACAACGTGCACGAGTCAATAAATATATAGCTAAGTTCTTCTATGACTGTCAAATTTCATTCAATGTGATCACCCAGAAGTCCTTTATTCGTATGTGTGAGGCAATTGGTCAATATGAACCTGGATACAAGCCTCCCTCTTATTATGAGATCTCAGAGACATTGTTGAATGATGAAGTTGAGGAGACTAAGGAGTTCATAAGCAGTCATAAGGAATCTTGGAAGAAGGGTGGTTGTTCCATTATGACGGATGCTTGGACAGATATGAGGGGTAGGAGCATCAAAAATTTATGTGTGAATTCTGAGTCGGACACATGCTTTTTAAAGTCTGTTGACTCATCATCTGAGTCCCACACTGCAGAGTATATATCCAAATTGGTGGATGAAACTGTTCAAGAGGTTGGAGTTGATGATGTTGTTCAGGTCGTCACTGATAATACATCGGCCAATTTAACTGCTGGAAGGATACTTAGGACTAAGTATCCAAGGTTTTTTTGCTCTTCATGTGCAGCTCATTGCATAGACTTTATGCTGGAAGAATTCGGTAAAGAACGCAAGGTAAAAAACTGCAATTACCAAGACAAGATCTCTCATTGCATTCATCTATAGCCATGCGAGGACCTTGAGCTTGATGAGGCAATTCACACAAAAGGGAGAGATTGTACGGCCAGGACAAACAAGGTTTGCTACCACATTTCTCACTCTACAGAGCATGATGGACAAAAAGGAGAAGTTGAGACTGATGTTCTCGTCTGATGAATGGAGACAATGCAAGTGGTCCAGGACAAAGAAAGGAGAAATGTCTTCATCTATTGTTTTCAGTGATGCATTTTGGAACCAAGTGTCTATGACCTTGAAGATCTTCTCTTCCTTGGTTTATGTTTTGCACATTGTTGATGGGGATCAAAGACCATCCATGGGATTCGTATGTGGTTCATTATTGGATGCTAGAAATGTGATAGTGTCAGTGTTCAAAGACAATGAAGCGCAATACAAACCTTTTATCGACGGCATTGACTCAAAATCAAAGGGTAGGTTGGATAGCCCTCTTCATCTTGCAGCTTATATTCTTAATCCATATTACTACTATAGATATAGTAGTGTCATTGAAAAGGGGGGCTATATTGTGGATGGTTTCATGCAATGCATGGAAATCTATTATCCTGATTTGGAAATTCAAGATGTAACATATCAAAGGAATTGATCTTGTACAAAAATGCACAAGGATCTTTTGGCAAGCCGTTAGCTGTGAAACAAAGATCGACACCCGACGACCACTTTAGGCCGGGTATTGTAACTATTTCATATTAATTAGCATCATCAATTTAGTTTTTATAGGATAGTTTATTCCTAAAATTTCTCATATGTAGATAATTGGTGGATGTTATATGGTGGAGAGTGTCCTCATCTAACAGCTATGGCAATGAGGATTTTGAAGTTGACATCCTCTTCTTCTGGATGTGAAAGGAATTGAAGCATTTTCTTATCGGTGGTTCAAAGTCTATTGCTAATACTTGACATTTGTAAATAGTGAATGTAATGATATATTGTTCCAATTGTAGATTCATACAAAGAAGAGAAATAAACTTGAAATCAAGAGGTTGAATGATTTGGTATTTGTTAAATTTAACTCAAGATTGAGAGAGCGTCAGATGACAAAAGGAAAGGATCCATTAGTTTCCAAGGGTCGTAATAATGTAAGTGAGTGGATTGCAGAAGGAGAAGGAGAGGAAGAGATATTTCCAAGATCAGGATTAACATGGGACCTTGTAGCTGAGGCAACTGGTTCAGAAGATCTTGTGCAACATAGACGAAGTCAAAGAATTGTTGATGCATCAAGGCCTACTTCATTGGAAGATGATGATGAAGCCGATGAGTTTGCAACTGATGAAGAGAGTGGCGAGGATCATATTCCTCAAGTTGAATTTGAAGATGAATGGCAATCAGAATGAAGCTTTTGGATGTTTTATGTTTTTGGATGCTTTATTTTTTGACATCATTTTGAATGTCCTTGTTTTGAGAGCATATTTGTATTTATTGAAAACACTTGGAGGAAGGCATGTTGCCATATACTCTTTCAATTGATGTTTTTGCTCATTTGACTCTATATTACTTTTTATCCCAGTAGTTTTGTTCCTTGTACCTTCAATTCTTTATTATTATAAGCAAGAAATATAACATTTAGGGGATATTAACGTAATATTAAAATTTTATTTATATTTTCAATAATAAAAAATACCAAACCGCATAAAACCGCATACTCTCTCGCATACCGCATACTCTCTATGCATTGACCCCTCCGACTGAATATCGCATACCGCCTTCCTGAACATTGATCAAAGCATGAGGTTATACGATGATAATACAGATGAGGTTGACAGGAGGAGATATAGAGAGTTGGTGGGAAAGCTTCTCTATGTTACTATCAGTAGACATGATATCTTGTTGGAGTATTTGTTATATGCGTCATATGTATGGGAGATGAGTAAATGGATCTCTCCAGGATACGTTTACCCCATCACTGAGTTTAGTCCCACATCTACCAGTGGTGGGACTCAAGGCCTTAAATGTCGGTTTCGGTCACCATTTCGGTATCGACCAAAACAGAATTTCGATGGAATTTCGGTGGAATTTCGACCGAAATTTCGATCATTTCGGTCATTTTTTGTACTAGGACCCCCATATTTCGATCATTTCGGTCGAATTTCGATTTCGACTGGATATCGATATTCGACAGAAATTCGACCGAATTTCGCTGAAATTTGAGGCCATGGCTCTGTGGAAGCTATATAAGGAGCCCCAGACCTCCTGTATTCATTGAAAGAGTTCTAAGGTTTCGTGAAACCCTAATTCTGTGAAGATTTTTTTAAGGCGAGTCGATTCTATGGAAGATTTTTTTTTCAAGTTTGATTACTATTGAGCAAATCGAGTTCTATGGATTCATCGATTTCTGTATACGGCGGCATCGCCCAGAAGAGATGTCGCACATTCCTGCGGCATAATTGTTCAGACTCAGCGGTGATTTTAGCCCCAGTTCGATGAACTCAGGAGGCGAGCCCTAAGGCTCCTGGACCGATCACCTCTTGCGCGACACATAGCGCGAGCCGCCTGCGGATCCTCTCCTCACGCGAAGACATATACAGCTCTCCTTCCATGAGGCCTCCAAGTGGCGCCGCCACCCCTTGGCGCATCCCCTCGTACTCCCAGGAGCACCTGGCGGAATCCTATCGTGCACCGATTCCCAACCAGGCGGCGCCCATCGCGCCCTCGCGTAGATTCTCCATCATACCCATCACCTCCAGGCGTTCTCACAGGCGATGGCACTCGACCTCCAGAACCTCCAGGCGGAGCCCTTCGTGCTCCCCAAGCTTCAACGACGAGCCCTTCTCGCCCCGCATCCAGGCGGCACTCCAGCCCTAGCGACGCCTTCTCCTCATCGTCCCTATGAACCAAGCAGGGCTCGAGGCTTGAAGACCCCCCATCTCCAGGCCCCCCATCTCCATGCGTGCGTCTTTAGTGATGATCAAGCGCAACTTCAAGCGGAGGGACCATCCAGATGGCGCCCCCAATCCACCGAGGCCTCCCTATCCACGAGGCGGCACTTGTGACCTCTCCTGGCTGGCATGGCTCCCGATCTGGGAGTCTCCTAATGGACGACGAATCCATCGAGCGGCGACCCTCCCTTGCACGACCCCACGAGCGCTCCCCCCCTCCAGAACCTCTTGGCGGTGTGAGTTTGACGTGAGGGTTCCCACGATGGGAACCCTAAAGGTAGGGGGGTGATGGTTTAAATATATATATATATAGAATTGTATGGGGCATGGTCCGTTAAAAAAGGGGGGCTTAATTTTAAAAAAACCGTGATTTGAAAAAAAAAATCTATTGCATATTTAGTCCACTGTTTGGGCCGTGATTTGGGTCATGTATTCAAGCGAGAGAGAGATGTTTTGTAAAGCCCAATTGGGTTGAGGCATCTTTGTGCCCAATTGGGCCAAATTTATGTGGTTAAAAGAGAAAAACAGAGAGAGAAAGGAAGAAAAAAAGAGGCGCGTACATACCAAAAAAACCGTACGCAATTTAAAAAAAACTATTACAAAAAAAGGAATAGAGAGAAAGCCGGAAAAAATTCAAGATCAACTAAGTGATGTTTATTTTTCTCCCCGTATTTATGTACCATCTTGTCTTCTCCCACAACTTGGTCGACTTCCACATTTTTCGATAAGTATGGGAGAAGGGGGTATATGTAGAGTCACATGTCTATTCAGATTCTACATATACATATTCCAGACTCTACAGTTTAACAGTTGATTAGACTTGATGATGACGCATGCCATTATTTGTCGTAGTCCCCATCATTCTTATTGTTTCAGTCAGAGTTTTCATGTGAGCCATAGGGACTCCAGAGCAGAGGACCATTCCCAGTACCATTGAGGGCAAGGGTTTTCATGTGGTATCGTAGGGACTCCAGAGTAGAGTACCATTCTCTAAGCCAGATGGGAGAGACTGTAACATCTAGAATCCACCAAACCCGAACCCGACCTGATTAGCATCCGATTAAACCAATAAAGTTGTTGGTCAATACCAAACAACCTAAATTGATCAATTGATCATGAATCATAAGTCGTTCAGGTGAAATCGACCAAAAATCGATCGCTTCGTGATGCGCGCCGCGAAAAAGCCGCGATGCAAATTCAGAAACCGTGAAACAAACCAAGACTGTCATTAGATCCGATTCGACAAGACAAGACCAACGGAATTTACCGTTTATCAATCGAAGGTTGTTTGGTATTTTTAAATTACAAAATTTAACCCTTAATCGAAACCGTATCTCGAAAATCTCGGGCGTCCCAACCCCGATCAAAAATTTATCAATATTATACTCATATTGATCGCCATTCAAAGACGATCAAATCAAGATAGTATATGTCAAAATCCGACACTTAAGGCTCGAATTCGGTCAACCTTATATTTGTTAAGTAAAGAAAGTTTAAAATATATATATGCTAATTAAACTGCTCGGTTATGAATATAAATTTGTTTTTAAAAAAAATCTGTTACTGCTACATTAACCGTAGCATATTGTTCAATATAAAATAAAACAAAAATTCATTGATGACTTTACAGCAGTACTCCTCTCCACTCGGTTGTCTTTCTATCCCCACTTGCCAAAAAAATTCCAGTCCATGTGTCATGCAACAATGTCTCTATTCTATATATATACACCTAAATCCTATCCCCTTTTTTCTCATCTCCATTTCACTTGTAATTTCCAACCGACAGAATTGCTACAGCCTTTCCCTCTTCCTCATTCCATGTCCCTCCCCTCTTCTCTTAATCTCCCCCAAAAACCAGCAAAGAAGATCTTCTTCTTCCCTGTGAAGAGGCTGCCTGCAGCATAGGATAGGCTGCTCCAACCACTGCCCTTGTTCTTTATCTTCAAATTTTGAAAAAAAAAAAGAGAAATTACAGCCAGTTCCGCTCCAATTTCTATCCAGAGCTGCAGTTCCCACTTTCATCTCTCTCATTTCCCTCATAAAACCCCATCTATTTTCTTCAAAAACAACCTGAAGCTACTGTTTTTGATTTCAGAAATCTAGACTGCATGTTGGTGATCTTCAAATTGGAGTTCTAAGTTAAAAGTTCCATCCCTTTTTCCCTCCATCTTTGCTGTCCAGCAATTCCTTCATGGATTACGTAAATTCTTTTAAGCAGTAAGAGGCTGCAGCTCCTTCTCTTCCATGAAACCAAGCCCTGGAGACTAATTCCAACAAGAGTCTGAAGGTGTTGAAGCTGTTGCATGTCCTTCCAATTGCACTCTAATCTCTAAATTAGAGAGAGCAAAAGGTATAATCTGTCTCCCTTTATATAGCAGCCTTTCTCTTCTAGATTCTCCACTCCTCCAGCCACAAGGGAACCAAAATTCCATTGTTGATTTGCTGGATCTGCAGCTCTCCAAATAGGGCTGGTTGCATGCTTTAAATCCAATCCAACTTCTTCAATTCTAAGGTCATCTAAGGTACATCCCTCAATCCCATCTTTTATTGCCATGCATGTCATATTACCTTCCTCTTGCTGCCCTCCTTGTATTTTCATGCCATTTTATCATCTGTTTATTTCTCCTCTTAGAATATCAATGTAAAATGCCACATAGTCAGATCATTAGGCTGTAAAATGTTACATATTTAGATCATAGACTGTAAAATATCACATATGCAGATCCTGTGAAATGTCACATAACCAGATTGTTAGTTTATAAATATCACATTGTTTATGATATTATCAATTAGGAACAAGTTTCACGTTATTGCCATTATAACCGTGGAATTGGTGTGACCATGATTTGGATTAAAAAAAATAATCACTCTCGTTGAAGCTCTCTCTTGTGAGTATAAGTATTGTGCAGATAATTGCATGTTCATTTTATATTGTTAAAACGGCTTCAGATCTGGTAATTATTGGTGATAAAATTCCAAGTCTGTTAATCTGCTATTATTCAACTGATTTTTATTTATAAACTAAATAAGTTATTAAATTAACCTGGTTGATTCAATTAAGATCATATTGATTTTCTTATATAAATAGAAATCAGCTTAACCTTAAAGATATTATTATCTAAATAGATACCATTTTAGATTTAAAGGAAGTTGTGTTTTCGATTAGAGGGTTTGGTTTATGCTATAAAAAATTGAGGCTATGGGAAAAAAATTGTGATGATGTATGATGATGGTTAATTGATAGACATCGGGTATTGCTGACTGTTTGAACTTGGGGTGAGTTTAATGCATTGAAAACAACTGATCAACCGAGAATAAGCCATTACTATCCCTGTCTTTACACCTACTAGTCCACAAATTTGACCTTTAATCAAATATCAGATAAATTATGATTGAAATGAAGGAAGGATAAAGTGGCAAAGAAATCACTTAACTCCAGACAGTTCCCTCTTAAACACAACAACATTACAGATGATTCGAGAACAGGTTTAGTGTTATAATGGAAAGGATTGAAATTGGACATTAGTAGTTGATAAAAATCTAAATCGGATTCCATAGTTGGTAAACCCACATATCTTCCATTGTCTTGTTACTCCTCTAGTTTAAAGACAGTCGTGCTCTGTTTTTCTAAGAAAAACCACATCTTGGCATTTTAGTACTACTGAGTTACTCATTATATCAACTATAGTTAATTTACAAAGTTTCCATCATCAACTGCAAAAAAAATAAAGGGGGGATATTGTGCTACTCAGACAAAGAACAAGTACAATATAGTTATTACTGACAGACTTGGCGTTTTCAGTATTGATGTACTTAAGAAGGACAGGTTACTCACACATACATATGTATATGGTTAAATGATCGACAAATTAACATTTTTTTATATGAACCAAATTATCTACTCCCAGATACTCAGTGGATTTAACTAATCATCTTCAAGAATTAATCCTTTTGATACAATCTACTATCTATTGATCACTATTAATTAGATCGTCGATCAAAAGACAGATCTGTATGGTCAACAGAAGAAAAGATTGAGAGAGATGGAAAGTCAAGGACGTAAGGATGATGATAAATCAGTGATGACAATTAATAGTGCCGATCATGGTGACCTTTACCACGATCGTGCGAGGGCGTGATGACCCTCACCTGGGCGGAAGATAGGAATCCCAGTTAGGGCAGCGGCCGCCAAGTGCGCGGGTCTAGGATCCCAATCCTTTTACGGTTTTTACGCAAGCTCGCAGTGTTTTTACGCCTCGTTGGGATCCCGACTTTAGACCATTCCGCTGACCCTCTGTTTTAGGATACCCAGGCGGGGGATCCTTGGTTTTCAGTTGTTCGTACGAGCTCGGTTGCCCGTTACCGGTCGGGTTGTTTTTCTAAAGTGACTTTTCCGGGAAGTCTCTCTCACCCGTCTCAGTGGCGTAGTTTTGAAGTAGACCTATCCCTCTATAGGACCGCGCTTCCAATTAGAGGGCGAGACGGAAGAGCCATTTGCAGGCTTCCTCACCGCTTGAGTTTTACTTTCGCCAACAGACTTGGCGATTCTACATCCAGATCATCCATATCTGCATCTAAAACATCGAGAGTTACATCTGAGAGAGTTACAGTTAAGGTTTGAAGGAAATTATAATTAAGATTAAGTTGATTGGAGGTGACTTTAATCTAATTCAAAATCCCTATAAGTTAGTGGACGTGTTGGGAACTTAGTTAGGATGCATTATACAACACCGCATGCCTACGGAGGCACCCCAACCCTAAGGTACTTTTAAATACCTTAGAGTCATAGTGTGGGGTTACACACAGACCAAGATCACAGACTATCCACTAACTTAAAAGGAGTAAATAGCATTAAGGATCGAATCCATCATCATCATATCAGTCCTATATCGAAAACCATGATATAATCTCAATGACAAGAAAAAAATCTCAATGACAAGAAATTAGCAATTACATGTGCCATAAAGTTCCACGACATGATCTCCAAGACCCAAAATCATGATCTTTAAAATGCAGAAAATCATTATATGTTAGGATTTGTTATCTAAACTTTATATAAGTATATATATATGGGAAGAATGGGAAAAAGGGGTGAACAGGTGAACTTAATACAGTTGAAAATCATTTTCTATGTAAGTAGTGGTAGAGTTTTCATCATATATACCTTTCTACTTGCTTGCTTTTGAAAATAATTAAATGTCTGTTATTTGTATAAGTTTTTGGGAGGTACCAGCAATCGTTGACGCCTCTTCTTTCCTAAACATGTTTTGGCAGGCAAAAAGCCTGTTATTCAGTAGTTGTTCATGCTTCCAGAAGACAAGGTATACACCATACGGTATGGTTTACTTTGTCTCAGTTTTTGGTTGATTATGTATAATTCTTCTCTTCTGTTCAGTCAGATTATATTTTGGGATATTGTATGTACTAGTAGGCATTGTATATGATGTAAAATGATATGGAAATTAATGAAATGAGATTTTGGTGCATTTGGTTCTATTATCTTGTGGTTATGAATGTGAATGTCATATGTAGCTTCAAGCGCGAAAAATTTCCCCATAAATTATGCTTTTAATGTGATGTCAAATATATGGAAATTTCTGCGAAATGCGTCGTAAACAGGCAGTGTTGCAATAGTCGGCCGACTATCCTGAATAATCGGTCCGACTATGCAGTGCGGGGGGGGTCCCCGACTGAATAGACCTCCAGTCGGTCAATAGTCGGCCCGACCGAATAGTCGACCGACTATTCGGCCGACTGACCCGACTATTAGGCCGACTGGAGTTTGACTTTTGATTTTTTTATTTTTTTTATTTTCAATTTCCAGTTTTTATGGGTTATATTTTACCACGGTATTGCAACAAATGTCAAATTCTATATATCTATTATATTGATTGGTACTTTTATCTTGAATTCATGTTAACTAATGACCATATATGCATAAAAATATATGAATATATGTATTATAAATAATTTTATATTAAAAAATACAAAACCGAATAATTCCGAATAGTCGCCCGAATACCGATTATTCTCTACTCAGTGACCCATCCGACTTAATATCAAATAATGTCTTTTGCAACACTCTAAATAGGTACCCGGATCCTTGGGGGTTTACAGAGACCCAGTTGACTCACTCTGCAGCCCGCTCGTCCTCCTCACATGCACGGCATGAGAAGCAACGTCCTCGACAACAGCCGACAGGTGTGCGCGTTAAGTTGATATTGTTTGTAGTGTCATGTAGCGTGGGTTGAGTTTCTTTCGGTTTGTCCAAGTTGAGCATTGCATGCTCTAGCTTGAGGGGGAGTGTTGAAGTATTTGTTATATGTGTCATATGTATGGGAGATGGGTAAATGGATCTCTCTAGGATCCATTTACCCCATCACTAAGTTTAGTCCCACATCTACTAGTGGTGAGACTTGGAGGCTCTGTGGAGGCTATATAAGGAGCCCCAGACCTCCTGCATCCAATGAGAGAAAAGCAATGAAGCATATGCCCCTTTGAGGGCTTCTCCTGTGGTTTCATCCCGCTCCTTAAGGAGTAGGATTCCACGTAAAAATCATGGTGTTCCTTGTTTTATATTTCTGTTCTTATGCTCTGTTTATCAATTCCGCTTCCGCATTTCCTATTTTCTAACATATCTCTTTTGCAGTAAGTCGGTGAGCCAGTTCATGGACCAGCCTCAACAAGTGCACATGGATGCTATATATATGATATTGAGGTGCTTAAAATTTTCTCCAAGTGCATGATTATTATTCAGAAAAGGAGCAACTCTTCCTGTTTCTGTGTGTTGATGTGGACTATGCAGTGTGTCCTGAGGATAGGAAGTCTACTTCGAGCTTCGATGTATTCGTTGGCAGTTCTCTTATTTCTTGGAAAAGTAAGAAACAAAGCATTGTTTCTAGATCAAGTGTGGAATCTGAACATAGGGCTATGACATAAGCAAGCACAGAGATGATGTGAGTTCAAGCAGTGTAGCAGACTTGCATATAGATTTACCTCTTCCTATGCAGTTACAATGTGATAATCAAGCTACTCTATTTATTGCAAATAATCCTGATTCATGAAAGAACAAAGCACATTGAAGTAGACTGCCATTATACAAGAGACATGATTCAGAAGGGCTTGATTTCTACCTCTCATGTCGGTTCAGGAGATTAAACGGCAGATATCATTACCAAGGCTTTGCTCAGAGGACCATTTCATAGGTTTTCTTCCAAGTTGAGCATGATTAGCATCTATGCTCCATCTTGAGGGGGAATGTAGAGATATATTTATGTTTAGGTACTATTTCCTTATTTTATTTTCCGTATATTTGTATTATGTAATTTACCCATAGGTCTCTCCTCTAGAGAGCCTAGGGTTCCTAATAATAAACAACTATCGTTCTTTTTCACAATAATCGTATTCCCCATAGATACTTGTAGTGTTAGAAATAGCAATTTAAGATGATGTTTAGAGTGAAGGCGGGTAGTTAATGGGATTAATCAAGGGAGTAACCCCATGCAGGAATGTACAGATGTATGTGTGTTAGAGAACTTAGAATTAGCTCAATATTCATATTAGACTTTGAAATTATTTTTCACAACTACAGTAAACAATCAATATTGCTTATTCAGAGGATACGAATGTTCATCAACAAGGTTTTAAAAAGACGTGAGGCGTATCAAGGTATTTTTCTAGTATTGCCTCGAGGCGTATGCCTCGAGGCGTATCGAGGCGTAAGCCTCACTTGTGAAAGAAATTTTTTCATAAAATATAATAATTAATCGTAGTTACAATTTTCACGTTCTAGCAATTAAATAGTTATGATTAAATGCATAACTCCATGATATTTCAAGGCTAACATCACGGTTTAAACATCCAAGTTGTTATATAACTCTCTTTTTTTAAACTCTAAATCTGTAAGGAGTCAAGTAAATATGGATATGTAAGCACAATAATGGGTAACTCGCCCCAAAATTTAAAGTTTTGAATAAAATTTAACTAAAGGGACTAGATGTAACATGCCATTTTCAAAATTAGATGAGATACGTGTCATTCAATTGAGAAGGATAAGAGATTAAGCAGTGAATTGTGATCACTTTTTACTTTACCATAATAATTGGGGGATAAAATACTTGAATATTGCATGTTATGATCATCTTTGTTCATGCATCCTTTGATGTGAATTAATTTAGTCCCGATTGAATAGAAGAAAAGATGAGACATGTTTACAAAATATACTTTTCAAAATTTAGGTCAAAGTGAGGGACTTGCATCCAAACATTTTAATAAAGAAAGCATTTATGCTTGATTCATAGTAAAGAGTAGAGACATTAGATTTAAGGACTCAAGACTCGATTTTTCGTTCATGTTGATTTATAAAAAAAAAACATGCATAACAAAGTAAAAATAAGCTTAATATGTTAATAAATTAAAAAATGCATTTCAGTGAATCATGAGCTTAAAGACTAGAAAATACTCGTCTACGAAAGATGAAAAGTTCATAATCAAAAAGAAAAGGAAAAAGTATTGCAGGAAAAAAAACAGCCCATATATGAGGCAACGCCTCGAGGCGTACGCCTCAGCGCCTCGGGACGCGTTTTTAAAAACAATGTTCATCAATATTAATAAAGCCAATGCTGAAACTAGTGTCTTTCTTCCTATTGCAATATAGTGTCCATGTTTTCTTTTCAATAAACATATTATCAATCTGCCAATGCCAAAGTACATCAGCTCCTAACATAAATATCAATTCCTATAAGAGCAGTCTTATAATCTCTATAAATATTAGAAGGACAACCATCTTAAGAAAAAGGTTTTCTTTTTGGCATGATAATCTCAATACTTTGAGAATTACGTTGTTATATATGGATGGACAAATATTTTGCATCATAAAAACATGTGTTTAGACAATTATACTTAGATATGAGTCACCCAACGTATCCGACAATGGGATAATATGCTAAGTGAATTTTCATAAAGATGTAGGTGGAAAATCAATGATGAGAGAAAATAAGGAATAAATCAACTATACTCCCCAATTGAGAAAAGATCAGGGATGAGAGACAAATTTAATTCAACGCATAACTTGATCTTCAAAAAATGCTCCGATAGCAACTTTATAACAACCAAAATAAAAATCAACGACATACTCAAAATAACCAACAAACCAATAGAAACCCACATGATCGTCAAAAGCGGTATTAATCAACTCTGCCTCGAGCTATTGGAAGAAGATTCCCAATTTTTTTGGATGTTCTCTTCCTTTCCGGCATTTCTTTTTTTTTACATTGAGGATTGTAGCTGCAATTTTTATACACCTTCACTTACATATACTCTACACATTAAGTGTAGCCCAAATTTAACCCTCCCAAAAAGAACTTTTGGAGGGGAAGGGAACTTGCTCATAATTTTCCCATGACCCACACTCGCCTTAAGAATTGGAAATAAGTTATGTAGAAGGTAAATTTCCTCAATCCTTGTTACAGTTTCTTTTCTCTCACACAAACGATGGCATTGTTTTTTTATGAATAAGCGACGGCAATGATCATCGTAGCTTCTCCGGTGGTGATGGTTGTTACAACTTCTCCCATGCCAACAGTACTGGTGGCATTTGGGAGTACAGTGGCGGTTAAAGATAAGATGGAGAGGCTTCGAATAGCGATCATGACTTTCATGATCAGATGGGGATGGGCTTCAAGGCTCTAGCGGTGATGGCCCCAGCAATGTGGTTAAACAGCACGCTTTGGCAGATTGGTGATTGATAAGTTGCAGCCATGGTTTCAAACAATGCAAGGCGGATGACATGATTTCCTCATCATAGAGGCAAGGGGGTGAGCTCAAGGAAAACGAGGCGTAAACTTCATTTTTAAGAGAACTATATTAATCAAACTAGCATTACTATTTGAATAAGATGAAAACAAGACCAGACCATGAGAAACCCACTTTAATACCATCTTTTTGACACATTAAGGCATTATAATGTATATAACATTCCAACATCATTCCCCATACTTTTGGATTAAAATATCACAAATAATGGCTCCCAGTTTCATTGCCTGATATTATATTACATCTCACATTTTCTAAATTGATCTATTTTGAACTTATATTTAGTTCCACATACATATTTAAAAATACTTCTTAATCATAGCCATACTCATACCAAGAGCTAATGTGTGAAATAAGATCAAAGAACATCATGGTCATAACCAGTCCCAATGCAGAAAAAGATACACGGATTCAGAAAGTCGTATAATCCTACCTATTGTTACCTTGTTCTTGGAGTGTAGAAAGTAGGAACATTCTACTATTAATTGCTTACTTTTTGGATAAATAGTACATGTATACTAGATGAATATCGAATTTTATATAACTATTGATTGATAGTGTTAATCTTGTTCAAAGATTATAATGAGTTATTTGAGTTATTCCCTCCATTTCTAATTTTCTACTATATAAAAGTATCTGTATCAGAAGTTAAACCGGGAACCTTTATTGTACAAGGATGTGAAGCTATTTAGGTTGAAAAGTTGTAATCTTAAGAAAACATCATATAATTAGTTCAAGTGGTTGAGGCAGTTAACACATTGTATGGTTCGTAGGCAAAATCCCCTTTAAAGTGAAAAGGATTGTCCCAAGAGGTGGAGTCGTCACACAAAGAATTGAGAGAAAAAGGTACCACATGGTGCACAACCAACACTATTACAGGAAAAATGACTAGACAATGTCACAATGGGAATATTGTGTATATATGCGGGGAGATCATAACATCACAAACATAGTCCACATGGAATACTCACTAAAAATGAGTGAATTTAAACGACTACGATACCACTTTAGACCTTGGATTTGGGCATCTGGAAGATGATAAATGAGTCCAAATGGGCCCAATCCCAATAACTTGTCAAGGTTAGTGCCCCCAAGATGACGGATCGATTTTTCAATCGAAACATTCAAATAAGTCCTTTTTCTATTTTTAAAATTTAAGTTAATTGAATAGAATAATTAAATAAGTTTGGTTAGCTTAATGAATTGTTGACACCCACTCCTTTTTGTTTGTTCACTATATATACTGCTATTTAAATAAAGAAGTTCTAACAATCTGGGAAAATAAAAATATGGCAAAAGCCTTCCCCTACTATAAGTAGGGTCGGCTACATGGATTCTTACTCAAATCCATGTTGAAAGATTCGACTATTTTTTACGCTAGTTGCCGACTATCTAACGCAATCCCCACAACGGGGGATTTGAACCCTGGTCTTTTGGTTGGTAGGCATACTGCACTACCACCAACCACCAGGCCATTTAAGTGGGTACTATCCGGGAAAATAAGATAAGAATATAAATCTTTGAGGAACAGGAGCAGGAATTTCAGACAGGGGCGGAACCAGGAATTTCACGAAGGAGAGGCCGAGTATACAATTATTATGTATGCTCAATAATAGAAAAGTCTATATATTTTTGAACGATATTTTTAAATAGAATTAATATTTTTAAAATGAACCTCTTTCAATCTTGATAAACGTAGAATTTAAATCTATTATTAATGTTAGAATTTCAAATAGATTGGTATTTTCCGTGGAAATTTTTAAAATTAGATAAATATACTAATTTAAGCCTCTCCGAATCCATCCTAAAAAGGCTAAATTATCAAGTGAATTTTTGAGAAAAAAAGTTCATGGTTAAAAGGAAACAATAAAATTTATTTTATTTATGAAGATTACTAAAAATAATGGGAGAGATAAATAAACTCCAATACAGTTTTATATCAAATTAATTTAATACTTTGGAAGTGATTGGATAAATCATATAAAAGAAAGTAAAATTGATGGAGATAAGATTCGAACCCTGATCTTCAAAATTATAACCTTACCACTCTACCACTTAACCATTTAATGATTCAACAATATTCTCTAACAACATTAATTATAATACAGTGAAGGAGGAGTCATGTTAAAAACTTAATACATTGTATAAGTGACGTATAATAATCATGGGGGGGGCATAATATATACTAGTTCCGTCCCTTGACTCGATACAATTTTATATCAAATTATTTTAATACTTTAGAAGTGATTGGATAAACCATATAAAAGAAAGTAAAATTGATGGAGATAAGATTCGAACCCTGGTCTCCAAAATAATAACCTTACCACTCTACCACTTGACCATTCAATGATTCTGCAACATTTTTCTAACGACATTAATTATAATATTGTTGAGGAGGGGCCGTATTAAAAACTTAATACATTGTATAAGTGACGTATAATAATCATGGGGGGCCATGGCCCCCCCATGATGTATACTAGTTCCGCCCCTGATTTCAGAAGAGTTGATACGCAGAGTAGGTGTTTAAAAAAAGCAAACTCAGAGAAACAATTACTTATAGCATGGAAACATTTAGTCAGTTTCTTTGAATGCTAAGCCAAAAAAGGACAATAAAATTGGCATCTCCATATAAAATTCAATTGTTAACAGCTGCACAGATAAAAGCCTGAAAGCTTGTAAGGAATAAAGATATAAGCTGAATACTGAACAGCAAGGGAGAATAAAATCGAATGCCAATTCCAGAGGAAATCAACATGATCAACATGAGTAAAAAAAGTCACACATATTAAAAATAAATGGAACTCTCCAAAAGTCAGAATAATGCCATATCAGTTGGGGCAGGATTTAACGCAATCCATCTTGAAATCATGTAAGTCACACGTACAAATATGTTTAAAAACTTGAAGACTATCTAGAAATAAAGGTGCAATGTTTTGGGACAGACTGATAGTTCAGCTATTCATATTGATTTAACTCATACATATAAGAGAGCTTAACCCATATATATAAGAGAGCTTTCTTTCCTCAGCTAACAGAAATTAATCTGCTGGGGAGAAAATCTAACAGAATAAATACAAGTATCACATTTTCTTCAGCCTAACTACGTGTTAAAAAACAATACAACTTCCATTCAAGTATCAACCATTCATGAACACGGCTTTCCAAAATAAACACCGCAGTTGGAAAGGAAAATTCTCCAACTTTTTTATGTAGGCAGATCTGTGCACCCCAACTGAGGAAACCAGATGAGAGGGAAAGTTCAAAAACCATACAAAACCAATCAACATAATAATACCAAAGCATGCTCGAGCCAAAAAGCACGGCAAAATAAGAAAAAGCGGCAATGGAGAATGTAAAATAAAAGCTTAGATGAGATCAATGTGACCCCGTTCCAGTTCAAACCCACAGGTTCCCCATTTATCTATCTTCAACCCTCAAATGGGTCGACATATATCGACTGATTCCCATCAAAAGCTCCCATCCGCAGCAACCGACATGTGAAATCGTTACCACTAACAAAATTAATCCTATCTTAACTTGTAGCAGAATTTAAGTCAAAATAGCAACAACACAAACAAACAATCCAAAAAAAAAGATAGAGAGGAAGAGGGAGGGAGAACCAATCAAACCCAATTCAAAGACAACCTGAAACGGATCCGTCAAGCCCTTCTGCCGGCCGCCACTCCTTACCGCCAACCCCGAGAGGCCGATCAGCCCATCCCCGCCCTTATCCCTCCACTCCCCGCCTCCCCTCCCGTCCTTCCTCTCCTCTGCCTCGCCATTCTCCGCACCCGCCCTTCCTCCGCCCTTCCTCCTATCCCCGATGCCACCGAGCGCAGCACCCCCTCCCTGCAGCCTCTGAGTGAACCTCCAGTCCTCCTTCGACATCACGGGTGGCGGCAGCCGCGGGTTCAAATTCACGTGCGAGTAGTAATACTCTAGGTAGGCGGGATCGGACCTCGCCTCCTCCTCCAACAGCCCCGCCAGCGGCCCCTCCACCGCCGGTGGCGCCGATCCACTCCGGTATATGTTGAGCTCCCTCTCCCGATCGCCCTCTGGCGTCGTCCGGAGCAGGAGCCCGATCTCCTTGCCAAGATCAGAGCTTTCATCATAGTCTTCCCCACCGATCACTGGCATCATCCCCACCTCCGACAGCATCTCCAGACCGACGAAGATAGGAGAATCGCCGCCTGAAATCGCGAAAATCTACAGAAAGGTGACGACTTCATGCATCCATGGGCGTCGATTTTTCGAAACCCTAGGTAGGGCGAGGCCGATCGAAGTCCGCCA
Organism: Ottelia alismoides; assembly: GCA_037367405.1. Classification (NCBI taxonomy): domain Eukaryota; kingdom Viridiplantae; phylum Streptophyta; class Magnoliopsida; order Alismatales; family Hydrocharitaceae; genus Ottelia; species Ottelia alismoides. Next base: position 97,090 of record JAZKJV010011836.1, on the reverse strand, counting down.
TTATCATAGATGGAGGGAGCTCGTGAATATTTCTAGTGGTAGAGTGGTACCTGCTGCTGGAGCAGAGAAGCATGGGGTCGTGGTCCGTAACCGATAAGCACGAACCCGGGGTAAAGCACGCCGTCGGATCGGGAGACGAACGAGTGAGATGGGGACACGTGGTACGGGTCTAGGAAAGGGGAAGCGGGTGGGGGGAGGGTGGGGGCGGGGCTTAGGGTTTTGCGGCCGTTGCCGGTCAAAGGGATTTCTAGTGTAAGTAAATGCAAAGTCATTCCTTTTTCGTTTTTAAAATTTTGTTTACGTTGGAGGCTCGGACGATTTTTATGCTTTTTTTATTCGTTTTTTTGCTTTTATTTGATTGGTGGAAACTACATGGGTTTTGTTATAGGATCCCTGCGATTTTATATGTTGGGTATTACTTTTCGGTGAGTCAAATCTGGACACTATGGACTCTGACCCCGTCAAGGATGTACTTACGGACTTATTTAACTCAATTTAAATAACCCTAAGACTTTTTTCCACTCGGATTATTATTAAAATTCTGATTACATTGACGCCGAAAAAAGATGTCACTGATGTCTAAAGAGGCGTTCGTTGGGGAATAAGCAAGAATAAAAATAGGGAGTAAATTTATATTTTCTATTCGGATGGAGGACAAAATATCGAGAATAAGGAGGAATAAGTGTTATTCTTTGTTCGGTTGGCAATTGAGGATAAAAAATAAGATTCAAAAGTTAGATGTTGATTGTTATAGATTAGGTGATTTTGAAGCAACCGTAAAATGCTAACAAATAATCATCATTTACACGCATCATAATTTCCACCATAATATTAAATTTTCAAAATCCACCAAGAAAAAGTCCGATGTACATAATTGAGAATTGACTATAGTATCACATACTTGTCACACACCGGATCGTCGACAATTTCATGTGTTGAAGTTGAGTCGTCCATCAAGTATGCCTTCAGTCTCCCCTTCTCTCGGAACTGTCATTGAGTTTCCTCCAACTTCTCAATGAAAAATTCTTCTGAAAATTCCATCACGTTTATTAAGTCTGCCAGGAACACCTTCTCTACAATCAAAGTTCCAACGTCAGGGGCAACGTGGACACCCTGACCTTATATCCGCAGTATATATGTTCAGAAGAAAATGATTTGATTATTCTCCTTATTGGAATGCTTAAATAAAAAATATTTTTAAAGCAAACTCTACCTCTTTGGGGAAATTGTATCAGAATCGATCCTCGTCATCATCCTTCGGGCAGTAACATCTTGATGAATCCATGATTCATTAACACTTCTAGCGTATTTTGTCTTAAAATTCTTATCAAATGCATGTAAATATCCACTCATTTTTATTTCTTAACAAAGCATCGTTCATGAATAAAATGTTGTTTTATGCACTAAAAATATGTAAATAAAGAAAGAAATAAAAAAGAAAGAAAATAAAAAGAAGGCGGACTGTAAATATATGTACATGTACAGTATAACTAAACTAAATATAAATATAGCTGAAGGATATATTTATATAACCTAACCTCCGAGACCAAGTTAGCATAGATTGGTCGACAAACAAATAAGTAGGGGGAGATAAGGAAGAAAACTAAAAAAGAATTAATTATACACTGCACATACTATTCATTAATTATCCAATATTTTATCAAAACTTTAGTGATTTTTAATTAATTCATATATATATATATATATATATTTCACCAAACTCTTCTCCTATTTATTTGTAACAATTATGTAAAATGGTAAAAATCTTTAAAAAAATCCCAACTTGTATGTATGCCAAGAAATCCAACTTTCAAATTATCAATTTCTCAACTTGCGAACATCATAACTTCTTCATATGAACTATAATTTTACTCTACTCACCTTTGAAATTCATTAAATAATATTCTCTAATTAATGAAGATGATTTCACTAAAATCGAAGTCCGTGCAAAAAGTTGATATTGTGACCTAATGACAACTGGGTTTTTGGGCTATTTATTTTATTCATAACTTACTGTTCATAATTTTAGTGATTTTATAATTTTTAATTATTTTCTTGATCTTGTAGATGATGTGTGAATTATTTCAAAATTTTTAATCACTGTTTAATATTTTAAATAAAACAAAAACCCTAATTTATAGATGAATTTGAACTGTGTCATTTATACCTGTATTTATTTATATACCTAAATTGAATTATTAAAATCCATAAAAATTTACATGCCTCTTATTTATTACCCTAATAATTAATAAAATATACAAATGTTCTATTATTTATTAATTTATTAAATTAAAAATCAAAACTTATTTATTAAGTATACTAAATACATGTTTATTAATATTATAGTTATATTTCATTCAATGTGTATTATTTATAAAAATAAATTATATAATAAATTAGTATATTTAATCATTTACATTCTTTATTTTTATACCTAATTTAAATAACATTATTATTCATTTATAAGTGATTTATTAATCTGGCCTACAGGTGCTAACACGTGTTAAAATTTGTTTGATTAACTTGAAATTTGTTTAGTGGTTTTCAACACCGACAACTTTTACACGCGAGCAAAATTTGAGTTATCAAAATGGCATCCTTGTCGGGAAACGTAGTCGTGCTTGAGATTTTTGAGTTTTAATTTTTGTGATATTTTTCTCTCTATTTTTTTCTTCTTGTGTTTTCTCGATTTTCATTTGTTTTTCTTGATTTTTATTTTTCTCTTGATTTTTTTTTCTTTTATTTTCTTCAAGGTTTTTGTGTGAATTTTCTTTCTTTGGCTTTTCTTTATTTTCTCACTTTTTCTTTTATCGACTTTCTGTCAATCTATTTAATGATGGAATACCGCCTGTTTGGGTATTTCTGTCTCCCGGGTGGGATCCGCGACTCAAATTCGCAAATGAAAATGGGAATTATCTCAATTCCCGAAAGTTGGAGTTCCAAAACTCTCTTCTGATCTTGATAAAGCTAGTTAGAATCAATTGGCAAGAGGTCAACGATGACAGGAATTGCTTAAACAATCCCAAGCAAATCCTCTATAGGTCGACCATCAATATGAGTAGTGGATAAGGGGAAGGGATTCTTTGGCTTTTTTGTCCGGAGAGATAGAGAGTTCAGATTTTCTTGGGTATTTTTCTCGGTTGTTTTTGCCTTTTATCTCTAATTTTATTTGTTTTTTTTTGACTTTTTTTCTCTTCTTTTATCTGTGTGTGCTAACCCATTTTAAAGGGCCTACAGGATTAGTCGGCTTCTTAGGAAGCCGACTCAGCTGAGAGTGCATGGACTAGCTCAGTCTCCTACGCGTCAGTTGCAGAGGAGCAGAGTATGTTATCCATATCGATTTTGTTGTATTTTTTAGACATTTTATTTTGTGTTTTCTTCTGAGAGAGGGCACTTGTCCATTTTTCTATTTTGTGAGAGAGGAAGGGGCGTTGTCCCGTTTTTTCTTTTTGTGGCAAGGGGTCCACTAAGGACATCCCAACTGGACTTTGATTATTTTTCGAGGTATATATCACTCGGTCCTGGTGCACTTAAGGGACCTCACTGTGGTTTTCGGGTTTCATCATTTTTTTGTTTCGCACATTTTCCTGGAGTCTAGAGTTGCATGCCTGTTTGATTAGACCACTAAAGTAAAATCTATATCTTTGATCCACACTTAGGCACAAAAAACTCATTTTTGAAAATTAATCTTTTCTTACGCTAGAGCTGCTGGATTAGGATTCAGTTTTTCTCAACTCTTCACGCATTAGACTAGGTTTTACACTTCTACGCATATCATTTGCATGCAGAGTGATGGAGAAAGGTATGCCTTCTATCTTAGCATTCATCATCATTTTTCGCTACATTCCGTGTTCCTCCTCCGTGAGACACATCTTTGAACATTAAAAGGAAACCAACATCCCGTTGGATATTTCTGAAAATATCCAAAAAAAATGGAAACCATAAAAAATAAAAAGACTTTTTTCTATCTTTTAAAATCTTGATAAAAAATAAATAATGCATGGACTTAACTTGTATTGGGAGAGCAAACCCCTCATTGTATTCAGGTATACTCCAAAATAGAGTGGCTGAGGATGCGGAGGATGCAGTCATAAGGATTAGGGCCAAAAATCCCTGGACTTGTGCCTTAAGTACCTATGCAGCACTTTTCGGTGCATGGTTGCAACTGTAAGCACTTGCCTCCGACTATAGAAAGTTGTTTTGGTGTGCTCTGCCTCACAGTTACCTTTGGGCATGATATAACCCGTTAGCCCGAGCAGATGATACCATTGTTTGGGGGATTGCGAGGACATACATTCGGCGACAGGGCGACACCCTCCACGAGTATGCTAATACAGCTGATTGATCACCAAAAATAAAATTGAAAAGATAAAAGACCGAACTCTTACAGTCTCCACTATGTGAAGTTGGTGAATCGCGGGGTTGCATTAAGTTAGTATGCGAGGTGTGCGTTATTCCACGTCTTATACACACACTCGTGTTCTTGACTTGATTATCATATTATCTACCGTACTTCTTTTGGCATCGAGGATGACGACTAGACGGATTTTGCGTTCAGACTACATGAGATTTCGACCTTCTATCGTATGTCTACACAGACTCGGGATGATCCTCTTCTCGAGTTGGTCCCACTTAGTCACGAGGTGAGTCAGACCCAGACTCCCTCGCCTTCCGGCCCTTCCGTGGAGGCAGACCCACGCCTCGATTTTTCGTCTATTTCTGCTGCAGTGTTTTTCATGGAGTTCTTATGAGACCTTTTCCTTCCCAGAGGATTCGAGGATCATTGCTAGAGGGAAGGAACTAGTTGAGGATAGAGCTTTTGAGGAGAGACCACATGATGATGAGAGATGTACATAAGAGAGACCTAATCTAGCTTCGGACATTACAAGGGGGATTTTAAACAGACTTTGACAGATGAGCATACAGATCAGAGATATGTTTAGAGTCCAGGATGAGCATAAAGTTGAGATCACTACGGCGAGAGCAGTAGCCGAGAACCCACCACTACCTGTCATGGTTCCCACGACATTGAGAGATGAGTATGACCCGAGAGCGAGGACGCTACACCATTGGATTCGGCTACCACCGAATCAAGGACCATATGATCTTAGACCATACTTCATTTCACTGCTTCCCAAGTTCTACGAGAACACTTCAGAGGAGTTGTTTACCTTTCTACAACAGTTCGAGATGATATGTGGTACGACTAGTTATCCAGAAGTTATGCAGGAGGTTGTACGCCTCAAGGCCTTCCCCTTCGCCTTAGCAGATAAGGCACTTTACTGGTTGAGTCACTTGGGGAGGGAGATTTCTAAGTGGGACGATATGAAGTCCACATTCCTGCATAAAGTTTTTCCTCTGGGATGTACCAATATAATGATGAGTTAGATCTCCAATTTCGCACAGCTTCCACATGAATCATTCCATGAGGTACGGGATAGAGTTAAAGATTTGACTAAGAGATGCCCTCATTACGAGATACCTTTGAAGGTGCTTGTTGAGAACTATTTTGGAGGACTCCAGCTAGATGTTCAGGGCCCAGTGAGCTCACATGTGGCAACAACTATCTAAATATGGATGCAGAGTCAATTTGGTCTATCATTGAGGGGATGGTAGAGAATTCATATGTATTTGACTCCACTTGGGCATTCTAGAAGGGCCCACAACCACCACACCAGAGAGATCATCATAAGGTGGCTCATGTTTCTGATTCTGATTCACAATCCGATATGGGATTCATTAGTGAGAAGCTTACACTGATCGACGTGATCCAAAAGCAAGTCCAAGATTTACATTCGCTACAAGAGTTGGAGAAACTCTCATCACTTCCTCTGCAGTTGAGTGATTTGACGAAGAAGGTGACAGAGCTGTAACTTCAGTACCAACAGTCCCGTACTTCTTCCACTTCCCATCCTATATGAAGATCTTTGCCCGCTCCTCCCACCCGTCAGATTTCAATATGTTCAAAGAAATCCAGTACAGTCTATTGAGCCTCCACAGTTGGATTGGAATGAGGATATGTCCAATGCCAACATGAGTTAGATCACTAGCCATAGAGGTGATAATGTTGATTCTAATTCCACTCTTGAGATCAACAGGATATGGCATGCTCCTGTTCAGCCACCGGCACACTAGCTCCTCAAAGTGTACACCAACAGCAGCATATACATCTACAGCATGGATGTTCGTATCCATAGTTCTAGCACCGTCAGCACTTCATGCAGCAGCAATCTCACCAGCATGCCTATCAGAGACCACATTCACATCAGCACCCTGCTACACATCCAAATGCCTATCATCACCATCAACAAACATCAATCTTCTTTTACTCCACATAGGTCTCCTCAGCCTTTTACACCACAACAGCACACTCCTATGCAGGAGAGAGTAGACAACCAGGGACACCACACTGAGTCAGAGATATCTTCACAGTCCCTAGCACTGAACTAGATCATGGATATGATTGGCACACTCCATAGTACACATAGGATAGAGACAAAGCGAGTTAACCATCATCTGGATGAGTTAACCATACCCAAGACCACTATTACAACACAACCTCAGATTATCTGAATAACAAGAGGTGACACATGGATTATGTAGACACCACTGCATGTATGGATATTTTTCCTAATTTTTTACCTAACTTCATTCGTCTCAGGAGCGGTAGACATCCATGAGCACCTGATTTAGGGGAGGAGAGGGCACATGATGAGGAGCGAGAGCCGATCTATGATGACATTACACATTCTGATGATGATGAGGAGGACCACCGTGATGATATTCAGTGGAGCGATGAAGACACCGTTGATATGGATACAAGCGAATTAGACGATGATACCACATCATGCCATATAGACACTCCCGATCATTATGTTTCTTTTCATGTATTCGAGAGTTTTGTATATACTTCTGAGACTCCCGATGTACATGTTGATTCCCATGTTGATATGAGTGAAAATAAAAAAGAGAGTTTTGTCATTCATGAGTTTGTTCCTTTTCCTGATGATTTGTATGGAAAAGGAAAGAAAAATCCAAAAAGAATGAGGTTACTCCTGAGACTGAGAGATTTTTGAAAGATCACATATTCCTATAGGTCCCATTGTTGGACATGCGAGTACACAGAGAGCAACTATGAAATAAATGTTATTAAAATATCGTTCCCTGATATGAAATGGAGAATAATTAATTTACATAATAGGTCCCTTAGTACAATTAGAGTTATGTACCATGGTCATCTTAATGATCATAAAACTGTTGATTCAATTGTTGAATCATAGAGGCTGGTGTTTGTATAAATATCTAGAGAGTTAGATTGAGGACTCATCAAGCACTGCCAAATGATTATTAAGAGATGATATCCATCCTGAGTAGGAGATGTCAATCCTTTCTCTAATGGGTTGATATCTAACCGACTTCTTGATGCAGGTCCTCTGCATAAGAATAGAGATTCGGATGTGTTAGATAAGTTAAGTTAAAGAGTTGACTTAACGAGTTTGAGATAACCAAAGACATATGTCATATGCTATCACGATATAGGCACACATCCTCTGACCGGAGACAGATGTGCTACTAATATATTTGAGTATGTACATTTTGTAGACCGATAGGTTGATGATCTAATAAATGTCTATATACCCATGAGGTGATGTGCATACAAGGGCATATGAACAATACGATCTCTCAAAGGGATCATACAGGTTCATAACTGAATGGGAAGACATGAGCTCACTCATGAGATATTGGAAATCAAATTCCATGCATGGTCGTCTTGCTTTGGAAGCTTGACTGAACTTGTAGGATTGATACATGCTTCTGGAAAGTATATGATCAATAACTGGGTATGATATATGCTTTTGGAAAGTATATGGTCGATTGTACATGTATTATGAATACATGAGGGTGATGTGATTATAAACGACTATATAACCACGACGCTTCTATTCTGAGGGAGTGATGAAACAAGTCCGGATTTTAGTGATTCCTCTCAATAGAGAAGTAATATAATCTTAGTCCAAATGTTGGACATTGATCTGAATACGATTCAGATGCAATGAGAAGATTATATTTACGGCTTTGATTTAATCAAACATCTTTGGGAGGTCCCTGATGAATACGTGATTCATCACTCTAAAAGAGATTAATTAAGCTCGGTTCCCCAAAAATTCTTTGGCATTTCATCATTTAAATTGCATTATTAACATTCATGCATATATAAATAATAACTGCATTTTTTATCATGCATAATTGCATAAAATAAGAAGCCAAAATCCCAGCCTAATTAACATGTAAAACAAGCTAACTTCTTCGATTTTTAATTAATGCATGCTAACTTCAAATCGCCTGAAACCATCTCCATCGTGTACATATTATTAACAAGAATAAATGAAAAATACAAAAAAAATCACTAACATAAATAAATGGCTCACAAAATGAAACCCTAATTTCATAATTTCCATACAACTAATATCTTCCTCACAGTGTCTGATTTGATACTACTCTCTTTTGAACTAATGTACATTCAATTACCTTCAAACAAGATCAAGTTCAAATGAAACGAAGCTCGTATGTGAAAAGTGGATTTTGGGCCTCTTTTGTACGTTGTGGATTCTAGCCAATTTTGACATGATTTTTACGTACATCATTAACTCTTTTTATGTTATTTCTTTTTCATTTATTTTCTTTGACACAAAGTTTTATTAAAATGCGTAAAAATAACCTAAAATGAGCTTGAAGTCAAAGAAGCTAACTGAGTCCGAGTCTTCATTGAGAGTTTGTATAACAAGTCCTCTTTGTTTTATTTCCATATTTTCTTAATTATTAAAAATCCAAAAAATAGATTAATATGTAGATATTTTTTATTTTATTTTATCTGATTTTATTTCGATTTTTATCTTATAAAAACAACAAAAAATTACAAAACACAAAAAATAAGGTATTTTATGTACATAGAGTGCCACCAAAAACATCACTTCATGCAAATGTCCTATTTTGATTTGTCATTATATTGTAGACCTCATTGAGACGATATCGTGAAAAAAACTTTTCGATCCGAGGTCATTTACTATTTATTTGTTATTTTTCTTTTCATTTTATTTTTTGAATTTTCTGGGAGTGACACGTGGTTGCTCCTAGAGCCGCCACATGTCACCCATTTTTGGCATATATATTTCATTTATTTTTAAATAAATAAATAATTTTAAAAATAAAAAATCTCTTCCATGTGTCATCACCTCGACCATCTGATCTCGGCTGATCGGATGGCCGAGGGGCATCGTCCTCCCCCGCTCCCCTTTCCCAAATCGAGCCGCCTCCGTCACCCACCAATTTCGCCACCACCTTCCTTTTCCGCTGCACCGCCTCTTACCCAAACTCCTTTCAGATTCAAGTTGCTCCAATCAGATCTCGCTGCCCCCTTTCCTTCCCGATTCACTGCACCGATCTAATCAATCACGATCTCCTTCCCGTTTAACCCCCAACATCGTCGCCTCTCCCACTACAAAACCCATCACCCTCCCCCAATTTCATTATCCACCGATTCTGACATCAGAGAGGGCATAAATCTCCGTCGAGCAGTGACAAAGCTCCACGACTACCTTTTGAGTTGCGACGTGATCTGAGGCAGCCATGATTTGCTCCCGCTCTTACTGCCTCCACTCCATTTGTTCTCCATCGAGCCATGGTCAGGTACACCTGCTACTCCGCTTCATACTTGGCCATCACTCATCCTCCGCTCCACCACATCTCCAATCCTCTGCCCTCGCCCCGATTGATCCTCATCTCCATCCGATCATCGACCGCCTCGCCCTCGACGTCGGAGCCTCACTCCACCACTCCGTATCGACAACACCCGCGTCTCTTGGGCTTCATCTTCACCAGTGTCTAGAATCACAAGCATTGCTCAGCATCATCACTGATCGCCACCTTCATCAACATCTTAGCCTTCTCAAGCACCTCTTCATCACCACCTTCGGGGAGTGCCCAGAAATCAATGGCATCGACAAGCCCCAAGACCAGAGCTCTGCCTTCAAATTCCTGCTCTGACTACCTTGACCGTTTCCATAGTCATCGACCTCCACCAGATTTTCTTCGATGCCTGCACCTTCACAGGAGTCCCCCTACTCCAGGATTTACTCTACCGCTACACATGACCTCGCCCCCGCTCCACCGCCGGTTGCAAGGCCCGAGACCCTCCCCGCGTACGTGGCACATGTGTGGAGGGGACTTCTGCAAGCAAGCCCCTGAAGGTCCTCCTTATTGCACCGCAAACCCAACCACCCATGGTTTACATGAGGTGCACGTGACCCGCTGGGAATTTGTGAAAGACTCCCTCTAGGTCTAGGTATTGACGCTTGTGCCCCTGCAGTACAAATTTTTTTGTATTTCATATTCTATTTTTCGTCTAGATCCCTGACTTTGGTCTATAATTTGAACCTCATTTCTATGTCATTAATTTAATTCAAAAGCATTTTGTAGTATAACTATTTCTGTATCTTGTGGCTATTGATTCATATTTTTGTGGTACATGATTAATTAATGATAACTATTTTTATGAAATATTGCATAATTTACCCACTGTCTGTTCTTAAATTTGCCATTAATTAATCATTGTTCTAAAAATTGCCAAAAAAATCATGTTTAATAGATTTAGTTGTATTCTATTTTATGCCCAAAAATCATGTCATTTGCATGCGTAGTTTGTCATGTATAAATCATTTTGTGACTTTGAGTAACTATTTTTTAATAGGTATAGATTTTCACATTTTCAGGGTTTAGGGCTTTTCTAAGATAGATCACATCATGATATATCTTAGATAATTTTATTCCTTATAAGTAAGTAAATTTTTATATTTATTATAATTAATTATTAAAAATTACATTACCTGCACTCATTTAATTCATTAGATATTTATATGCATCAGAAAAATAAAAAAAATATAGTGCATTCATTTTAGCATAATTCACACCTCGACCAAGTTTTTTGGTCTTTGGACAAGGTTGATTGATATTAAATCTCTCAAAATTGCCCCACATTTGCACTTGCATTAAAAAAATGTACTAAAAATAACCAAAAAATTGACCTCGAAAGCCACACATCTAATTTGATAGACTTGAACCTGGTTGTTCCTTTGCCTCCTTGAGTTCGACCATGGGACTTACCCATGTTATTCAAACATAAAACCACATCTAGCTTAATTGATTAATTCATTGCATTTTGTGGTTATTTTTTATTGATCTCTAATTGCCTGACTACAACATAAAAAAGACAAATTAAACATGGTGTTTAGAGACACTCAGTCCCCTTGATCTGGATTTGAGATATGATCTCAATATCTAAGTCACTACTACGTGGAACGTACAATCTCCCTGTCCTTATCTCCAAGTATCCACGAAGAAAACGCATTCTTCTTGAAAGAGTTAAGAATAATTCCATTGACGAATTATGTATATGATCATTGAGATATTGATAATTAAATGTGATTTAATTATCATGAATAATGTGAATATGATTCATATTATTTAAATAAATGAGAATGATGATCCAAGATAATTAAATGAGATTTAATTATCAAGGATATGAATAATGTGGATAGTACTATCCATATTATTTTTATATATATTATAAATGTGATTTATAATATATTAGAGAGAGTTTATTGTAAATAGTATATTCAAATTAATTGTTGATGTGAATTGGATTCACATTGGAAATTAATTGGAAATATAGTTTACATTCTATTTTGGGTTGTGAATATGATTCACAATTATTTAGTGGCATGATTGCAATATTCACACAATTAATTTGGAATTATTTTTGTGAATTAGTTTACAACAAAAGTTGTAAATATATATATGAAGGATTATACTAGGAGGCCAACACCGTCCATTTAATGGATGGTGGATGATTACTCTTTAACTTATTCTCAAGAGTGATCGTCCCCCAAATTTTAGGATGGTAGGTGGCCTCCTTCCTAATATTTCTATGCTAATTGTTTTAGTTAAAATTAAAGTATGTTAATTATTTAATATATTTAATTTAATCTAAATTAATTGTTGTAGTTTTACAATAAAAATCATGATCAATAAATAGAAACACAAATCAATCTCAACCATTGATTTTATTTTCACATGGATTGTGATCCATGGACTCCCAAAATGCTATAAAAGAAGAGGCAACCCTAGCTCTTCTTCTTATACACAACAATTGAATCACCTCTCTCTCTCTCGCTCATTCTTATACTACATGCCCATCTCTCTCTCTCTCTCTCTATCTCTCTCTTTGTGGCCATTGATAGGATCGTTAGAATGCCCTAATTAAATGCATGCCGCATTGTTGTAGTCGGGCAATCATGATCGATCAAAAAGTAACCACACAAATCGAATAATTAGCAAATTAATTAATGTGTGGTTCTATGTATTTTAACCCGGGCAAGTTCAGGGTCAACTCAAGGAGGTAAAGGAACAACTTCGGATCAAGTTAGATGAATTAGCTCGCGGTTTTCCAAACATGATTTTTTGGTAATATTTTTATGCGATAAAAATGCAAATGCACAAATGTGATGAGTTAGGTTATTAAGAAAACAAGCAATGTAGCCAAATTAATTTTAATAAGAAATTAATCCAAATTAGTCGAGTTATATTTTTTCTGTAAACCTAATCCCATGATGAATGCAAAATGTATTTTTCTGGATTTTTTTGGATTTTAAAAGTAAAAATAAAAATGCAAAATTTTTAAGGGTTTTTATGCAATTTTCCATGCAAACAGAATGCAAAAATTATGAAAAAATATTAGAAGTGAAATATTATGAAATAAAGCTACAATAATTTTTTTTGGAAATTTTCAAGAATATATGAATTTTTTTATGAAATTTTAATGAAAACAGAGTGACTATGAGTATTTAATTTCTAATAAATCCACAAATCAAATTATCCAGAGAGCAATTTATCTCAAAAAGATATTTTAATTAGAAATCCAGGAGAGTTGAAGTTTTGTAAAAATACGATTCACGGATTTAATTAAAAATCATTTACAGAAATTACTCTATAATTTTTTATGCACAAGAAAACTCCAATTTAGATGAAATTTGGAAAGTAAGTAAAGCACAACTAGAGGCATCATCTACAATGTTTTCATAATTTTTAGAGTAATATTTAATTAAATATAAATTTACGACCTTAAAATGGGTAAAATATCTAAATTTTCTCCAAAATAAATTTAATTAACTACCCAATGCTCGCAAAAATATAATTAAATAAGCAAAAGGTAGAGAATCAAATGTTCAACAATATGAAATTTTTAGAATTAGAAAATGATGCTAAATGATGGCTCAAATTAATGCTCAAAGTCAGGGGTGTCTTCGCAATACATAAATAAAAACTTAATAGAGCAAATTATGCCTAAGGGCACTTTTACAATTAAAGAAAAACGTAGGAAAGAAAATGCAAATTTTGCAAATAAAAAAGGGGAAATCGACCTTCTTTCTTTTTCTGGGAAACATGACTCGTGACTAGGGCATTGGAGCGAGGATGGTGGCGGTGGTCTCGCGTGGGCTGGGGCTAGAGGAGCTGGCGACCGTGCACGACGAGGATAGCCACGATGCATGACCGCAGGCGGTAGTGTGAGTAGAGGATGGCCTTGCGCGGGGAGAGTCTTGGAGGGCGAGGCATCCTGCGGCTGGAGCGGGGAGCCACGCAAGGCTGCTGGAGGGCGCGTGCTGGCGGAGCAAAACCAGAAGGCTGCACGGGCGAGGCGACAAGGTTCGGCGCGCAGGCGATCGTGATGAAGGGCTACGTGAGGACGCACAATTAGAGGCGGTTGGTTGGGGGAGGTTAGCGCGACTGGAGCAGATGCGCGTAGTCATCGCGCACACAGGAGTACGTGGAGGGTGGTGGTGAAGGCACCGCGGGCTAGAGGGCCTCTGTGGCCAGGGACGGAGGGCTTCCGCGGGAGGGTGACGAGGGGTGGTGTTGGCAGAGCGCTACAACACATGGAGGCGGAGGAGCACTTAGTGGAGGTACGCGAGCATTGGGGAAGGAGGCATTGCGCGGTTGGAGAGCACAGTAGTTGCGAGGACGTGCGGGGGGGGGGGGGGGGGGCGGGCTGGTGGTGGTTGCTGGAGTGCGGTGACCTGTGGATGGAGGCTGGAGCTGGTGCATGGTCGGTGGTGGCGGAGACCAGATTGCGAGCGGAGCGGGCGAGGGCTGGTGTGCCAACTAGCGTGGAGGCAGGGGGCGGCGACTAGCATGCGGTTGGTGGGGGACGACCTTCGGGCAGGCATGCGTCGTGGGCGGCGTCGCACGACCATGAGGGGAAGGGGCAGCGGCCACGGCCGTGGGGGAAGGGTCGGCAGCCGGCAACAGTGCCATTTGAAAAACCCTATAATCACCCTCTTAATTTAACCGAATTACGATTAAAAGATGTTCGAATATTCGTTGCAGTTGGACAATTATCAGAATTAATAAAAAAACCCTAAATTAATTTATCGATTAACACAAGCGACCAAAATTTTTTTACTTGGGCAAGCCCAAGAACGAACTCAGGGAGACAACTTTCTCCTTAGATTTATTTCAAGTCGATCTAGATGCTAGTTTTCATAGAAGCATTTTTTTAAGTTTTTAAATGTAATAAATGAAGGACATGCAATTTTGATAAGGTTTGAGGGTTAAAATGCAAATTCCGCTCGATTCAAGTCCAAAAATTCTCAAACTTGCTAGTTTGTGTAAAATGATGAATTTAGCCTACCCTATTTTTTTTGGAATTTTCTGACTGAATATGAATTAATTATGAATAAAATATGTAGATTAGGTGATTTTCACAAATCTAATTTTAATAAATAACAAATCAATTTATTTTGCAGAAATAAAATTATCCTAGATTAGTCTATGTGAGACGAATCCAGGAAAATATAACATTCTAGAAATAATTGATATGTGATCTATTAAAAATTAATTAAGTGAATCACCAATAATTTATTATAACATCGATGTATGTGCAAATATCATGATTTTTGGATACAAAGTAAAACTACTTAAACTCTAGCTACTGCGCATTTTTAGCAATTTTTAGAGCAAGGATTAATTTAATATTTAATTAATAGCAAGTAGTGGGCATAATGTTCAATTTTTTGCAAAAATAATTATATTATATAATCCATAGCTCACAAAAATCAAACAACATTCTCAATGATAAAGCATAAAGTGTTCTACAATACGCAATTTTCAGAATAAAGAAATGATGCTAGATGAATGTTCAAAACTCAAGGGCCTAAATGCAATTTACAGAAATAAAATTAAAAAATATAACGAGGACCAAATTGCAATTACCAAACTATACAGTAGGACTTTATGCAAGTTTCCCAAGATGACACATGTGCCTCACGTGCTTCCTGGAAGTGGGGGCATAAGCGCTATTTGCTGGAAACGTAGGGGGGCTTCTGCAAATACCCAGCCTCATGTGTCGCACACGTGAGGGAAGGTGCGAGCCTTTCCGTTATTTTTTTGAGAGAATGGGTGTTCGGGCGCAATTTTCCCACTCCTCACATCCTCCTCACGTGAGGTGAGGATGAGTAGGGGCGGGTGGCCGCTCTGGGCCCAAGGTAGGGAGATGTTGGTGGAGCTACAACTGCAGGTGGCCTGCGGTGATCGGCGAAGGAGGTGGTGTAAGTCCTGCGGAATAGCCTACGGTGGAGGAGATGGCAATCGTGCGATCGGTGCAGTGGTCGCATGGTGGGACACGTCGATAATGGCGACGTCAGGGCTGCTTGAAGGCGAGTCGGTGGGCGATGTGCTTTCATTGCTGGAGGGTGCGGTGGCGTTCTCCGGCTGGCAAAGCACGTCAGTGCTTTGTTTTGTTATGGAGGATGGATCGGATGTGAGCAGAGGTGGAATCGCGACAACCACAGGTGGCTGGGCAAGCTTGAGGGCGACAGGCATGGTCTCTCGAAAAATCCAAGGCATCGCAGATGCTGGTGGAGTGGGCGTCTGGAGTCGAAGCAGGTTAGCAATGCTCGTCGCTGGGGGAGGCACACGAAGGTGATGTGCGATGCGAAATTGGTTCGCGGTGGATATTGAGGTAGCAGGCGGTGAAGGGTACGATGGGGTTGATGTCGGATTTGATTGTAGGAGAGTGAGAATCAGAAGAACATGAGGAAGGACGAGGAGGGAAGGGGATTCAGAAGTTACCCGGGGATTGTTCTCTTGGGAACGATGGAGGAGCCGCGAGGCTCAGTTCCAGTTATCGCTCTACGTCGCAGCGTCGACGAAGCTTAGAGAGCTCTGAATGACTCGTGTCGGTGGTGGTTGATCACACATCGGATCTTGCCTAAGAAGAAAGGTCGTCCTTGCTCGACCTCGAATGTCCTCAGTTGTCACCTGAGGAAGAAGGGGGGCTAGACCTCTCTCAGGGGAATGGCGGATGATGAGAAATGAGGAGGAGAAGGGAATAAAAAGGAGGGGAGGGAAGTTAGAAAAGAGGTGGAGAAAGTTGGGAGAATGGGGAGTTGGTGACTTGGAGTGGGGAACAAGTAGAGGGAGAAAAGAAATAATAATAAATAAAATAAATAAAATAGGTAGTCTACCAAAAATAATAAAGAGAAAAGAAAATAAAATGGAAGAAAAAAATAAAAATTAAATTAAAAAGAACTTAATTATAAAAATAATAAATAAATACATAAATAAATAAAATAACAAAAATAATAAAAAAATGGGGTGACACGTGGCGGCTTAAGGAGGTGTTACGTGTCGATCTTAGAAAAATCACAATTAAATGTAAATAAAAATAAAAAAGAAATAACAAAAGGGGTCAAATCAAAAAGTGGTCAACATAAAAGTTGCTCGTCTTGACGAGATCTATAACTTTTGTGAAGGATTGAAAATCAAAATAAGCCATATGTACAAAGTTTATTTTTGGGGGTACCTTATAGATATAAAATAACACATTTTTATCTTTTGCAAATATTTTTTCATTTTTAAATAAAAGAAAAATCAAAATAAAAGTAAAGAAAATATAAATGAATATTTACAACTTAATCTATTTTTTGGCTTTTTAATAATTAAGAAAATAAAAAAGGTAAAATGAAGGGTATTTTAGTCAATATGTACAATATACAATAGGGGCCCAAAACCCAAGTTTCACATACGAACTCTGATTTTCATGAAATTGGTCTTGTTTTGAAGGTCTTTGAATGTATATTACTTTAAAAGTGAGTAGACCTAAATCAGATATTGTATGAGAGATATTCACATTTTAAGGTTCACAGTCTCAAACTTGGATTTGGGTTTTATCGGACATTTTTACAAGTTAGTATTTTTTTGATATTTTTTCTTTATTAGTGTTAGTAATATATACACTAAGAAGTTGTTTTTATTGGATTTTGAGTTAGTATAAAATAAGCACAAAATAGGAGAAATGTGATAATATACATGTGATTATGTGCAAATATGAATGCTAAAATGCACATATTATTTACATATGTATGAATGCTAATTATGCACAGTAAATGGAAATATGCATATAATTACTCTGGAACGAAGCTCTATTTTTGACTTTTAGAGTGATGAATCACATATTCATCAGCCGTCCACTTTGTGCCTTAGAGAGAATCGCCGTCGTCGCCACGCCCTCGTGTCGATGCTTCGACCGTTCATGGATCTCCGTCTCCTTCGGTGTGCCTCACTCTCGAAGAAGACATCGAATCTCGTGTGATGAGATCAGGAGATTCACCGTTTGGATAATCATCTTGGATTGCGAGAAGCTCATGTCTCATCAACACACTGCCAAGCGTCTCCTCCGACGGGTCGGACTTGATGCAGGAGGTCTCTTCATTTAGAGACTTCGATTGCAACCACACATCAAGAAGTAACCCTAATACCCATTTGTAGTTTAGATGAAATGATTCGATAAGTGTTTTTGGATCATGTGGTTTCATCGCATTTATTTTTTTTAAAAAAATTCTACTATCGTGAGCAATTGGTACAACTAGTCGCTCTCAATCGCATATGATGTGATCATCATGCTTCTGTGATGCTCTTAAGTTACTTCCAAACCTTTCAATTGGTATCAGAGCCAGGTTGAGGTATTGTATATAATCTGAAACCCTAGGCGATAAAGGTTCATGTTTCAGATGCGCGTGACTCATTGTTTTTGCATTGGATGCAAGATTCGAATTTATTTTCTGTAAAAGAAAAACCTACTATTTGTGCACTATTTGGACATATTTGTTGGTTAACAAATGTATTTAGAATGTCTAAATATGTCCCAAAAATAATATCCTGATGTTGTACCAAAAGAGCATGAAAGTGATTCGAAGAGTTCTCGCTGTGAAAGATGCTTTGCATGAATTCACGGATCTATAAGAAAATTAATTTTGCTTATTTCCCATCATGAAACATAAAATAAACACTTGGATTAAGTAGATAATCAAACAAGCGAACTGCTTGAATTTCTTTCATGCGATTCCAACTCCATTTGCCCAAGATATTCCATACTTAGTGGAGATGGGTCGGAAGATGATTAGATCATCAAACTGCTTTACTTAATGTAACTATAATTCAATGGAAATCATGGAAAATATGAATTTGCCTTGATTAGATATGATGCCTAATGATTATGAAAATAATTGATTAATCATCATAGGCCATTGAATGTATGTTTCATGAAAACCCTAGTTTATCTTACAATAGTTGTAGGACAATCTCTACATGCAAAACATTGTTACTTGAATAGGTTTGGGAATTTGTTTAGCAAATCTCCTTATTATATTAATCAAGAAGGTTTTAATAAATATTATATGATCGATTGAAGTATCGATTATCATCTCAAATACAAATGATTAAATCACATTATCCTGACCTGAGGCGAATTTGGTGTCTAGTCAGGGATTTTTAGGTTAACAGGTTGCTCCATGAGTGGTCTGTCCTACATCTTGTGCATATTGTCCATGAGAACGGGTAAGGAAAGGATAATGATTGAAGTGATCATGATGTATTTTTTCTAATTATTAAAAATTGAATAATATGTATTTTTGAGAGTATACCATCCTTCAAGTAACAATCAAGATTATTTGTTGGTTGATTGATTGAATTGATAATTGATTTAATATGATTAAATTAATTAGATCCAATTAAATAAACACTTTATTATGAATAGAGTTGTAATTCCCTAATGTAAATATGATTCATAATAGTTAATTAAAATTTGAGCATGATATAGAGGATCACATAAGTGACATCCACAGTCTCTCGTCAAGGCAAAGGGTTCCGTCACCATGGATTGTATGTAGGAAACGCATGTCCGAAGGACAACCCCAGCATACAAATGCACATGGATCAGGCTCTTTGCTTCTCGAAAGAGTAAGGCCATATGCGTCGTGACCCCAATATCGAGTCCTCATATTTTTGAGGCAATATTGGATTATGCATAATGAGTTCTAATCCTGTTGACAGTTGGTTCAATTAATGATGGGTCAACATCGCCTTAGCGGTGGTGGGTCCGGCTGTTAAAGATTGAGTTGGGAAATGCAAGTTGGTCATGCAAGGCGGAATGTGTTCCAGTTTCTTTTTATTCGACTTACAAGTTCTCATATTATTGGGATGTAACAAAGGTAAGAAAGGAGATCCTAGATCTTCCTTAAGATATATTGGTAAGCATATCTCTTACTTTGATAGTAAATAAGGGAATGAACTTTCAGAGTTGACAAGGCAAGACAACTTTGATATAAAAATCCTAAATCAAAGTAAAATAAGTATTTATGCAAATATTTCTTATTTCAAATAACCTATATTAAACCCATCCAAAACTATACTCAATAATAACCAGTAAAATTATCATGAATTGGATTTAAGATCAAGATATTATACTTGTGGTTGGACACATAATGTATGTGGTTGCAATGTGCAAGTTTCATCATAATAATGAGGAATGGTGATTAAACAAACAATAGGACAACAACCCATTGTTTGTATGTCTCTATATCTTGATTTCTCATCAAATGTGCTTTGGAAGTATCATGTTGATGATGATCTTAATTATCGAAAATCCTTATAAAATCTAAGAAGATGTTTTCGCAGACATATATGCTCTCAACATTTAAACATGAGTGACATGGTTCGCTGCATTATGCATAATGGTGGCTCGAGAAGAGATGTTGTACTCGAATTGTTTGAGTACCCGTCTGAACCAAAGTCTTTAAGAGTTAAGATAGATGTGGATACGATGAGTATCATCATTCTAATGTCTATACTCAAGTCATTCATGAAGCTTAATAAGATTCATATTGTATGAATTAAATGAAGCATATATAAATGTTGAAATGCTCTTAAATTGAAATCTTATGACTTCAACATAAGAGTTCCTCTGTCTTAAGCAATGGTTGTTTATAGATGAAGGGAGCACAGTGGAAGCAGGGGTCTGACCCAAGTGAGAAGGAAAGTTAAAAACTTTACTAGTACTTCTGTGACTTCCATATGACATCTAAAGAGTTGGATGAATTCCAATACTGCAATAAGCCGATGTACTGATAGCATGACTATCTCCAATATCTAGGATCCTTAGAGAAGGACTCGGATAGTGCAAATACTACAATAAGCTGATGTACTAATAGCATGGCTATCTCGACTATCTAGGATCCTTAGAGAAGGACTCGGATAGTGTATTGGAATAATCTACATCTGCTTTTAATCATTGAAATTGACTTACTTATTTGATAATATCAAAGTCTAATAATTGTATCTCATTTTTCTAATAACACTTGCAATTGGTTGCATATGTTTTATAAGACTAGAAAATTTGATCTTAAGGTTAAATAGTCATCAACATAGATGTTGATGCAGTTGTTGCAACAATTTCCATTGGATATATAGACTACATATTTCTGTGGGAGAGTGATGAATCCATGATTCACATCCTTTATTCTTTTATTTTAGCCAAATTCCCTATGCAAAAAGGAAAAGAATAAAATTAGGACGTATTTTTGCAATAAATGCAGACTAACCCGATCCCCGAGAGAATGCTAAATATTGGCCTGATCGACAAGAAATAAAGTAGGGAGATATAGGGTCCTTATCTTGTACATATTCATCACTATTCTTCATGTATATATCCTTCACCTTTTTTATTTATAAATAAAATAATAATTTAATTTCCTTAAAATTTTTTTAAATAAACATGTAAATAAAAACAATAAAAATAATTACAAAATAAGTTTGTGTACAAGTGTACAACACCTATGCCTATATTTATTTCTTTTGTATATAATTTGTATTTTTTACACTTTTATATATTTATTATAATTATATAAAATTGAAATAAAACTCATAAAACATAAATTAAATTAAAAATAAAATCATATTCTCATTATACAAATTGCGAAGCATGTCTATATTGTACATAATATCAATTTGTTTAATACTTATAGTAGATTTGTAAAAATCAAATAAAAATGCTTTTATATTCCTTACATTATTTTGTAAATAAATAAAATACAAAATAAAATGATTTTTTTATAAAATTAATAAAATAAAAATACTTGTATATAATACATATGTATATTATACATGTACATAATATCTTATACTACATATACTATATATATTTATTATTAAAAATAATTAAAATCATGGAAAAATAGTTTATAAAATAACTAACATTTTTCATGTTTATAACTTTTTATATTAAGATCATTTGTTATTTGTTATTTTTTATTCTTTTATTTTGTGAATTTCTTAATTCCGAGTGGTCCACTGGGGTTTGTTGACCCGAGCCAACCCCTCCTCCAACCAGGTCCGACCTGGGCATTTCTTCGCCAAACCCAATTTCTCGCAATTTTACCGCCCGTGTCCGCCCACCGCTAACCTTGGATTCCGTACCCGATTCTTCATTGATGATCCGTGATCTTGGCAGATCCCTAGTAAGGTCTGAATCCTCCTAGGGTTTCACACATTCTTCTGATCTTTCTAGACCCTCTAAGATCCTATAAAACATCTTCTTCGGCCTCCACAACAGAGCAACTCATCCCTTACGCCTCCTCTCTTCCATTTGCATGCTTAGGATAGTGACATCATTCCATAGCTCGCTTTTGGGGCTTGGATTTGTGCCGGGTTGCATGTAGCTCGTACGTGGCCGAAGAATCTCCGTCGCGTTCAGCCTCCTCCACCTTTCGCATTGGGTCGAGGCCAAGACCTTGCTTCCACTTCGCCTTGCTTCGCTGATCATCCTAGTAGCCTTAGTCTACTCCTGTAGGTCCATGCACGTACGGGGAGGCGATTCATATCCCAATGAATCCGACGGAGCACCTCCTGGTGCTGCATCTCCAGCTCACCCATCCAACCATTCTTCATCCCATCAGAGTGCTCCACCAGAAGCGCATCCCTTCCAGCGACGTGCTCAACCTCTCGGAGAGTTGATCAGAGCCGAGGAGAGCAAGATATACCCGATCGAAGTTCTTCCTACACCACCTTCTCCCAGTTTATCCAGAGGCACTCAACACCGTCAGATCGAGATCTCCTTTACTAGAATCGATCTAGACTGTCCATCCATGCCCTTTTCTGCGACATCGAATTTGATTTCCAGGCGCATCTAACATGCACGCTCGCCTTTCATCTGAGCCGTCAGATCCTCTCACCAACGATCGATTAGGACCATACACCTACGCCACGTCTCCGACCGTTAGATCTTTCTCAGAGGTGCATCAGAGCCACCAGAGATGTCACGTGCCACGCACACCTGTTAGGGGTATATTGCATTTTCCACCCTGCAATTTCCTTTATCTCACTTTAGTTCAAAAATTATAACAATTAGTTTAAGACTTTTTCCAGTTTGGACATCACATTTTCATTATTTACTTTTCACTCTAGTTGAGTCAGGCTCGTGTGTCCTCACGTGTCAGTTGGGATATTTGCATAACTTTACATGGTTTTCACTTGTTACCTTAATCCGCAAAGTTTTATAGTAATTGCATTTATACCCCTGTGATCTGTGAACCATGCGTAGAGCGTGTATTTTCTGGGTTAATTGCATTAGGGCCCCCGTATTTTTATTGTGTGTTATCATTTGGTCCTAAAATTAAAAAATAATTACATCTTGGCCCTCTGCATTCAACATTTTATTCTTTTCTTTTTTTGTTGCAATAAATATTAAATTGGCATTAAAATTCTACAAAAATACCTTGTAGCTCATGCTAGCATGTTGTTTGCATGGTAATATTATTTTGCCTATTTACTTTCATTTGCTATTATAAAAAAAATCAAAAACCCATCTATAGGTCCTTATTTGCCTTAGAAAAATCATAAAAATTCGAAAAATATTTTAAAAGTTCCAAAAAATCGTTGTAGATATATTTTCTCCTATATTAGCTGCTGTATAAATTTGGCTTGAAAATATTTTGTAAAACCCTAAAAATTTACAAATCACCAAAAATCTTATTAAAATTATATGAAATCTACTAAAATTCAAAAATTCTAATTTCAGTTCTTGTTTGTGATATCTTCCTCTATTTTTATTAAACTTAACATCCTTTGAGTTAATTTGATATTTTATATTTGCAAAATACTCTTAGTTGTTTATTGTTTGCTTTCTTTCCTAGTTTTTGATTTTTATGAAATTCCAAAAACATTAAAAATTCTCCAAAAATCCACAAGAACAGTATAAAATATAAAAAAACACAAAAATATTTTTACTTGAATTTTCTGTATTATTTTAATCTGTTTGAAAAATACAAAAGAGGTGTTTGTTTGCCTTTTTACTCCTGTTTCAAATTTCCTTATTTTCAAAAACTAAAAATTTGCAAAATTAAAACCACTAAAAGAAAATAAAAATCCTTAGATTCTTCGAGTCATTTACCTAGTTTATTATATAGTGCTCCTTGTGTTCGACCCTGGTCACTATACCAGGTTAATAATAATAGCTATACCACTTGCTTGATTTGTTCGATTTCTTTAGTGGTTAAATAATTTTCACGATTTTCAACTTAGTTGATTTGGGTGACAATGGCACATTAATCAATCAACTTAACCTGAGTTAACCTCATCGCTCATCAGAATGGCGCCGTTGCTGGGGAGCACAACTAGGTAGTTTGGATTGTTGTCTTTTGTCTATTTGTTGCTTTATTTGTTTTTTCCTCCATTGTCTTTTATTTTATTAGTTTTTCTTTTTTGCCTTTGACACATTTCTGTTTCACCTTTGTTGTTAGGGGCCCACAGAGCAAGGGAGGTTGTCTTCGGAGTATCTACGCACCCTAACAAGGTGGAGGCCGACCTTTCTTCAGTGACCGGCAGAAGAGAGCATCCAAGGAGGAGCAAGAGGAGGAGGAGATAGTTGTAGATTTTAGCTTCATTTTGGTGTCATTATTTTTGCATAAACTTGTAATAATTTTGAGAGACCTTTGGACACTCTTATTCGGGGTCTGTTTCGCCGGGTACCGGTGCACTCGGGGGACCTCACCGGGTTTTATCGCTATTTTCGTCACTTTCTTTCTTTGTTTCTTATGGATTTGAGTTTTCTGCCTTTATTTTATTTGTTTTCTATGTGTGAGCCCTAGATTTAAGCTTTTATTTGGTTAATCCAGGTAGTGATTAGTTCCAAACACCTAAAGGAATATCTGTTCCTATAGAATTGATTGGACTTAGTATCTGAATTTTAGACCACTTGCCGAGAGAGGTCACACGCAGCGCTGGCAGGACCCGTTGTGGCGTGCACCGAGTGGCATCGAAGACCGGACCTTGGTCTCACTTCTAAATAGTTAGCACCTTGTTCTTTCCGTAATAGAAGTTATTGTTTAGGGCGATTTATCCGTGCATCATATAGGTAGTTTATTTTCCGTCTTTAAATTTATGCGTAGATCATATTGCTTGTAGATTGTTGGAGCAAGGTATGCCCTCTATCTCGTGCATGCACCATTGATTTCATCGTGCATCGGCTTTTCCATATTCCTCCCTCTGTTTTCTTGGACTTAGGAATAAAAGGAATTTGGAAAATTAGTTAGACATGTTTTTATTCAAAAATGCCAAAAAAAGTGATAACCCAATAAAATCGAGACTGCTAAATAAACTCGACCTAAAATAAACATAAAAGATCACATTCATTGTTTTGGGGAGGGTAACCCCCTCATTGCTTGAATTTACTTGCAGAGTGAGCGAGGGACGAACACTAGGATGGAGCCACACTTGGATTATCTTTTAGAGTACCGATTCTATAAAAATGATTAGCTACTTCTCAGTGAGGGAATACGGGTAACCGGTTAACAATCCGTATTTCCTTAGTAGAGTGGGTGGTCTAACAGACACTGTATAAGGCTCCATCCTTTGATGAATCTCAGATTCATCACTCTAAAAAGGACCAATTAAGTTCAAGTCCCTAAAATTCATTGGCATTTCTTCATTTATTATGCAAAATTAGCATTCATGCATGTATTAATAAGAATTGCATTTTATCACTCATTATTGCACAAAATAAGAAGCCAGAAATCCCAGCCAAAATGACTTATAAAATAGCCTAATTTACTTGATTTTTAACTAATATATGCTAAGTCCAATTGACCTGAAATCACCTCCACTGTGTACATATCACTGACAAGAATAAATAAAAAATAAAAAAATCACTAACCTAAATAAGTGGACCGAAAATCCAAACCTTAATACAAGGATTCTCGGACTAAAACCTCGACACCTTCCTCATCCAGTGTCCGATTTGTTCCTACTCACTTCTGAACTAATGTACAGTCAATTACCTTCAAAACAAGATCAAGTTCAAGTGAATCAGACCTCATTTATGAAAGTTGGATTTCGGGTCTCTTTTGTACATTATGTATTTTAGCAATTTTGACCAATTATTTTATGTACATAATTAACTCATTTTATTTTATTTCTTTTTCATATATTTTCTTTGATAAAAGTTTTATTAACATGCATAAAAATCTAAATTCAAAATTAACTTGAAATCAAATAAACTGAATGAGTCTGAGTCTTCACTAACTGTCTGTACAAAAGTTGTCATTTTTGCATTTTATTTCTTCTTTTTTTACCAAATAAAAATAAAAAAATAGATTAATGGGTAAATATTTATATTCGATTTTTTCATGTTTTTTTTCGGATTTTTATCAGGTTCAAAAATGACAAAAATTTAGAAAACCAAAAAATCAAGGTATTCTATGTACATGGGATACCCCAAAAATATCACTTTGTGCAAATGATCGATTTTAATTTTGGTATCTTCATGAAAGTTATAGATCTCATCGAGACAACTTTGTGAAGAAAAAATTTTTCAATCCGAGGTCATTTACTATTTTTATGTATTTATTATTGTATTTATATTTTGATTTTTGTGGGGCTGACACGTGGCAGCTCCTAGGGCCACCACGTGTCACCCATTTTAAGTTTTTTAAATTTCAATTAAAAAAATTAACAAAATTTAAGAAATTATTAATTAATTAAAATTAAAAAATTAAAATTAATAAAAGACGCCACATGGACGCATCTGGGGCATCCGATCTCTACCAATCGGACGACCCCCATGCGTCCTCTTCCTCCAGTAACTTTCCCCTTCTGAAAGCTTCGCCGTCCCCCCCAATCTCCTCCACGGCACCGCCGTGAATCACGCGACCTCCGCTTCCCTTTCCGGCCACATATCTCCTCCTCCTTCCTTTCCTATTCTCGTCCCTCCACCTTCCATCACTGACCAGCCGCCTCCACCAATTTCACCGATCCCCTTCCATCTACGTCACCATCGCTCGTCAAATCAATTAGCCACCATCTCCGTATCTCCTCTCCGATCTCATCGGATCTCGCCCACATATCGATAGCGTCGCCTCTCCCCTATTTAACCACCTCCGCCTCTCCTTGCTAATCCATCTGCGGATAGAACCCATAGCAGAGGAGGACAGGTGGCGACAGCCCGACCCTCCACCTCCCTCAATGAGACTCGAAGGTTTCTTCTTCGACACACACCAACCAAAGCGCCTCCGACAACCCCAACGTCCCCTCTTGTCTCTCTGCCATGCCTGACAGGCCAGAGACCTCCAGCCTTCTGCTCGTCATCCGCCGCAACTTGACGACCGCATTTGCACAGAAGACCCTTTCATTTGCACAGAAGTCCAGCACCCAAGGGTCACGTGCTATGCATGTGACCACTTGGGTTAATTGCAGAAGCCCCCCCCCCCCAGTTCGCATATTGACAATCATATCCCGCTATTCAGAGGGCACGTACGACACAAGTACCCCTCTAGTCATTTTGCAATCTGACCCCCAAGGGTCTCGGTAATTCCATTTATACCCATGCTCTACATGTTTTTATTTTTCTTATTTATTGTAATTGCAAAAAGAGTCGTTTCTTCCCTCTTTATTTTAGACCTCTTTATTGCATCATTTTATTATTTAAAAATTAGCATGATGTTCTTCAACTAATTCTTGACATTGTAGCATATGCTGGATATTTTTGTGGTCTATGGTTAATTATTAGTTGTTATTTTCATGGAAAATTGCACGTTTTGCCCATCTTGTGCCTCAAAATTCATAAGTGATTAACCATTTCTCGAAAAATTACCAAAAATTAAGGGATTGTAGAATTATTTATATGTTACATTGTGCTAAAAAAGAATTGCATTTGCATGCATGATTTGCTCTATAAAAATCATTTTTGCATATTTCGATCTTTAATTTTTAATAAATATTAAATCTCATATTTTTAGAGTTTAGGATTTTTCTGAGATCGATCACCTAGTGATAGATGTTGAATAATTTTATCTTTTGAAAATAATTAGGTTTGATATTTATTATAATTAATTATTGAAATTAATTTTGTTTGCATTCATAAATTCGTAAATTATTTATCTTGAATCGAAAAATTCTTGAAAAATTACAATGACATTTATTTCATCATAATTAACATCTCAGCCAAGTTTCATATTTTTCGGACATCGTTTGATTGATCTTTACCTTTTAAGTCCCTAAAATTGGCCATATTTGCATTTTTCATCACAAATTGCATTAAAAATGCCAAAAAAGTCTGCCTTGAAAATCGTGCACGAACTTTGATAAACTTAATTCTAGGTTGTAACTTTGCCTCCTTGAGTTCGACCTTGGGACTTGCCCAAGTAAAATAAACAAAAACCACGTTGATTAAAATTGACTAAATTTCATGTGGTTGTTTCTTGACCGATTCCGAACTCTCGACGTAATTACAATGATAAATTAAACACTTATTTCTCACAAATTAACTTGGGCATTTTCAGACTCGTCAGATGGCACCATTGCTAGGGAGGCAAACGGCTTAGATTTTATCTAAATTTTTTTGTCAATTTTCTGTATTCATGTAGTCTGACCTTCTAAATCTTCACTGTAAAATTTCCATATTTTTTTCTCTGCATTTATTTTATTTCCTAAATTTATTTTCTTTTCTTATTTTTTAATTTCTGTGTCACTCTCTTGCATTCTCTCTCTTATTTTTCTTGCGAGGTACCCGTCGTACGTGGAGTGGTTTCTCACAAAGCCGACGCATCTTCACCTGCGCCCAAAAAGTCGCATTAAAATTAAGATCGAGTCGAGCCATGAGAGAGCGTAGAGTCTAGGATTTATTTTCTGCAAGTTTTAATTTTTGTAATTAATTGCTCATTTATAGCGGTATCCGTTTGGACTCTCATGTTTGTAAAAAAAGACCTTGAACTTTTTCTGTGTTGTGTCGCAGCCTGTTTCACTCTCCGGTGAGGGTGGGGCCCTACTTGAGTGGCTCATAGGTTAGACATGCACAACGACTATTAGATCTTTAAATTTTATTGTTTGTGCTCGTAGATACTAGGACCACACTGCATTTTAATCGAGACACACATTAGTTCATTCAACTTAGTCAAAAAATTAATTCATTTCTTCCCATATAATAGAATTTTCCGTTAGGTGCGGTTTTTATTCGCTTGCATTCATTTAGAATAATTTTTCAATTCTTGTATTGCATCCCACATGTAGATTATGAGGAATCACTATAAGTCTACTATCCGAGCATACATCATTGTTTCATGTGCATTGGCTTTTTCCGAATTCCTCCCTCCTGTTTTGTCACATAATTTTAAAGGAAATTGGGACTGGACTGTAGACGTGCATTTGTGCTCACCATAATTTTTAGTGATCACTTAATTAAAATTAGGACTGGTAAATATAGCCGACTTAAGTTAATCCTTAAAATCGAGAATTTTTGCAGGAGAACAACCTCGACCTTGGATTCATTTATCTGTCTGAGTGAGCGAGAGATGACACTTAAGGTTAGAGCCTCGCTCCAAAATTTTCGTTCAGACTACTAATTCTAAAAATGATTTGCTGCTTCTCAGTGAGGATCTATGGGTAACCAGTAAACGGATCGAATTTCCTTAGCAGAGTGGGTGGTTTAAAGGACATTGTGTAAGGCTCCGTTCTTAAGTAACACGGGTAGCCGTTTTACGGTACGTACTTACACCCATACCGATTGAAAGTAGGTATAACTTCTTGTAAGAATTCGGGCCAGTCTTTAAGAATATTTTCGGCACCTAACAACTCACTAAATTTTTCTAAAAATTGAATTTATCACCAACTAAAATTGAAAAGATAATTTACCGAACTCTTGCGGCTTCATTGTGTGAGTTGGTGAACCTGGGGTTTGATTTGTGTTTGCATTGGTGTGCGTGAACCGATTTCGAAGATCAAAAGCCGCACACTTGTGCTTGATAAAAATTTTTCTTTTTATGAATATCCTGTGCACTTGCACCGAGATCAACCATGTCGATTCATCATCAACCTCCTTTGACAAAGACACGACAATGGTTTGAATATCCCTCTGATCTATACTACGAAAATGATTTTCTCTCAGTTAGACCCAAATCATCCAGACCTTCTTCTATCAAATACCCTCCAACATTTGCGGAAAACACTCACCCCCGAATGAATCCAGTCCAATCTACAATTCCTAATCATCCGACTGAATTCATTACACCAGATGTGCCACTTTCCTCAACCTTTGATAGAAATAATCACTTGTCATCCTGGACTGAACCGTCTTATTCCTGATTTCTCGTCGAAACTAATGAACCATTTCAAGATCAAATCACTTTTGAGACTCATGATTAGCTGAGAGACCAAACCCAACCACCTTCATTCTTTCCTCACAATCCTATTGGGAGAGGTCCGCAATTCACAGAATTGCATCTAGAGCGGACTTTACGGAATAATATGATGGCCCGATCAACTGCAAAGAGAGGTCTACACCTAATGATCATCATC
Organism: Ottelia alismoides; assembly: GCA_037367405.1. Lineage (NCBI taxonomy): Eukaryota > Viridiplantae > Streptophyta > Magnoliopsida > Alismatales > Hydrocharitaceae > Ottelia > Ottelia alismoides. The sequence continues at coordinate 66,859 of JAZKJV010011836.1, read as the reverse complement.
ATTGGATTAACAATGACGATCACATCCACATTGACGAACCAGAATACCACTCTTTCGGACAATCAGCACATACAGAGAACCAAACTGATGATATAGACACATATGAACCTTGTATTACTCCATTGTTTGGGGAAACGATCAATCATGACCATGGAAGTAGACTCTACTCAAACCAGCATTGCAAGCCTGAGTCACTGCATGTTGTGTATGAGACCTACAGATTCCCGCAAAATCCTTCCACTGAGCAGACTCCTTCCATAATTTTTGAGGAGAAATTTTCTAGAAAATAACAATCATATATCGGATAATCCAAGAGAATCTCTTCTCATCTCATACAAGAAAATGGAAGATGAAATTACTGAATCTCAAATTCAAAAACAATAAAATACACCGAGTGCTCCCATGATTGATCATGAAAAGATTTTTGAGGCTGATATTTGGAGGATAAATAAGAGATATGAATTAATGGAGGATAAATTTAGAAAGCTCTCGGACCGACTAATTTTCATTCTATGGTAGTTCGGATATACAAATGGATGAGGAAAAGATTGGATCTCATGTTGAAAATTTTGAGGATATTCAGAAACCCCCAGACTATGATCACCCTAGGGACTACTCTGACAACGACACTTCTGCATATAACTCCCCTAGGGATGACTCTGACTCGGCATATCTACGTTCCTCATCATCTATGGAAAACACCATATCCACACACCACACATAAAATACCAAAAAATTGAAATATTCAAAAACACCCAAAAATTGAAAATATAGAAAAATATACAAAAACTAAAACTGAAGAAGATCTGAAGAATTTGGATCCTGCTCTAAGGGAAGCACTGGAGAAAAGACTGATTTTTGAACTTTCCTTTATACAAGCCATTGAACACTTCCCCGTCCTTAAAGGATTTGTAATGAACAAATTAATGATGAAAAAATCGGGCAGGATAAGAACAAAGACTGAAAGACATATCTTGTCAATGGCCACTGGTGTTGAGGAGAAAAACCAAGCGCCGCATAGTGAAGAGGTTGCACAGATTTGACTGTGGAATTAAAGACACAATATTTACCCATGTTTGAATCGATGACGACTCACCAATCAATATCCTCCCGACCTTTGTATTTGACAAGCTCAAACTCAGACCTATCATGAAATAAGAGAGATCGTTCAACCAGTTGATCGATCGATTAAGCAGTCGAGAGGAACAATTTCAGTCATCATTACATTCTAAGGTGCTCCGCTCAAAATAGACTTCACGATCATTGATATTGAGCATCAGGGAGAATTCAGCCGGTCTCCAATCATTCTCAGAATGCCATTCTTGGCATTGACTAAAGCAATTATTAAGTGTGAGACCCGGGAAATCAATTTTATAGCGTTGGGAGAACTTCGATCTCAACAAGTCTGTGAGGAACCACGATTTTCTGAGGCAACCCACGAATCCCTCGACAACCATAATCATCAAGCGGTAGATGAGCCCTACCCCATTGCTACACCTGAGATATCAGTTGTTGATGAGACTATTGGTTTAGAGACTCTCCCCACTGTTCCATTTCCCGCTGCTCTCACCTTGGAAAATCGAATATATGACTCATATGATCCTGAGACATATGCATGGGCTCACCCTGAGTCGGCCAAAACCTTCTCTGACTACCTCGACCAAATCAATCCAACTCAGGAGTGCACCAACATTAAGTCAATTGAGAATGAATATGGAGAGAATCTCCCCACTGTTCCATTTCCCGCTGCTCTCACCATGGAAAAGTGTTTCCTATATGATCCTGAGACATATGCATGGGCTCACCCTGAGTCGGTAGAAACCTTCTATGACTACCTTGACCAATTCATTCCAACTCAGGAGTACGCCAACATTAAGAAAACTAAGAACAAATATGTGGGACGTGCACTGACCAAGGAGAAAAATTTCAATGGTTATTCATATGGAGACTCAAGTGTCAACACCTCATTCCCAGGACCAACACCTTCACGAAACAAAATGGCTGAAGGGATAACCCATTCCGAGTCGGAGAGGGGATAAATGAAGCTAGTCTCACACAATTTTGCTATCTATTTCATGACTACATCATGGATATTAGGGTTTAATATTCACTAAAACTTCATGAAGGTTTATAATCATCCTCTAAGTAGATATGGTGTGAACACATGGTTGGATTTATACCTCGAAGATTTGAGACATTCCAACCAAGAGGATTGCGATTTTTTCTCTAGAACCTCTAGCAAGCGAGATTCTTGATCCGTGGTCTTGGCTACTGATGATGACTAGTTAATATTCGGCTCACTCGTAAAGAAAGCATACTTTAGATTTTCTAGAAGTGGCTTTAATTCAGGTAAATTCCAAGTCAGCTTCTCGAACACTTCTAAAACTGTACGGATTGGTGCATGATATGCTAAAGAGGTTCTATCCATCTTGGCGACTCTTAGTTCAGATAATAAAAAACAGAATATATCTGCAATGATTTCTTCTTATTTATTTTGAGATGAATTCTCTTCCAATAAATTGATCATCTCATTATCATTCTCCTTGTTGGCAAAGGAACAAACACTGACTGTGCTATCCAAGTCATCCTCTGGGAAGAGGATTTCCTGGGTCTCAATATCATTCAAAGGTAACTGCAGATATCTGGTATCCTCAATAATGTCACAGTCTTCTGCAAACGATTCTGGACTGCTTCTTTAAAATGCGCTCTTTATCACTTTTGGCTCGGTGATCTGGTTCATGGTAACCTTATCACTACAGGAGCGGAACATGATCTTTTCATATCCACAATCAACCATCGCTTCGATTGTTCTAAGGAACAACTGACCAAGTATAATCAAAGTCTGGAGGAATGATGTAGGGGAATCCATGTCCAGGGCAACATAGTCTACTGGGAAGTTCATGTCCAGCACGGTTAAGCTAATGTCTTCCAATAAACCTATTGGTAACTTAATGGAACAATCAACAAACCGAAGGATCATGCATGTTGGTTTAAGCGGACCCAGTTCGAATTATTTAAGCAATGATGTGGACATAAGGTTAATGGAGGATCCACTACCAAACAAAGTTTGTTAATAAATCAGATAAAAAATCTCATATCTGATCAAAGGTGCTCCCTTATCTTTCTTCTTGGTTGGGAGATCACTGATCGCATTCATAGTAGCCATGGTTAGTATATGTTTCTCTAATCTGCTACGTTTGTTTTTGCAAGGCTGACACTTTGATGTACATGCCTCTTAGAGTCTTTTCTTTACACTGGGCATGTATTCCATGGATTTTAATAAAGACATTTCTAAAAAGATATTTTGTAAAATTTCCACAATAGCTGGATCATACAATACATTATTCAATTTTCTATTTTTTTGAAATTTTTCATAACATCTAGAAAAGGAATATTTACATAATCAAAAGCATTGTTCTTATTTATAACAAAAACATCTTTTACAAATGATTGACTACAAGGAGTACAATCGTTAAAAATTGGTTGAAAAGTAAAAGCATGAAATTCAACTTCGTCGATCGGCATATAATTTGTTACTGGTGCTGGCATCTCCTTGGCTTCCTTGGCACAACCTTGTCTATTATTTTGTTTTTGTAAATTTTTTTCTACATTTTTTGTATTTTCTGATGATTTATGCAGCTCCTCCTCCTCCTCATTCTTCACCCGACCATGTTGCTGGATCGACTGATGCAAAAGATGATGATTCACCACATGAATCTTTATTGTTCCCCATGGTAGTGGCAGATGGTTGTACGGTCCTACCACTCATGAGAGTCACAATGCTAGATAACAAAAATGAATTATTTATACTTGACTTGGTAGGGTCAGAGGATACATCACAAATTGCATATTCTTTGCATTTGGAATTATTGGTATTTGCCTCCACATGCATGAGAGTGATGGTTTTTGTAGTAGTAAGGTCATCAAGATTCTATCTCATCACACTAAATCTCTTCACTAAATGATCCAGGCAGTCTAGTATAGGGTTCACAAGTGCGGCCTCGCTATGCTCAATGTGTTGGGAACACTGACTCTGGTAGTGATGGTAAGGCTGCGACTGAAAATTCTGTGAAAAAAATGAGGAGGAGGATGCTGATAGTATAGAGGATGGGGATGCCTATTATTATATGAAGCAATTGGGTAATGATGATATCGCTTCTGTTGGTGGTACGCTAGTTGCTATTAATTCTATCTCCAAGTGTTAGCTTGGTTCGGAGACTGGTGTTGTTGTGGCTGATTCTGTACTTGTCTCCCACCATGAGATTGGTGGTACGACCTAATGGCAGAGGATTGACCTTACAGATGTCTACCATAAGAGTCAGTTATGTGTCATTGTTCCAAATGCCACTCACCTCTTGAATTTGGGGTGTAGGTGCTAAAAAAGGCTTGATAAAATAAGACCATGGTTTAGGATGGTAGACAATAATTGAGTTTGCGGCTACAGTTGTGGTACCAATCATGGGTCTACATGTAGTACACATGCTGGACTAGTGACGATTGCCCTGGACACTCTGGTTGTGATGATTCCTTCATCTCGATAGACGTCTTGGCTAATGAGCTTACAGACTAACAAGAATTGATGGTGTTGACCAACAGCTACAACTGCTTCGCAATCTGGTCAAGCATGTATAGATTGTTGGTTTGTTTTTCAAGAGAAGTTTATCATCACTTCTCAATAGTGTCCACTTTGGACAAGTGGCTCCCCATGATGCTCAAGATGGAGCTCCCGTCCATGTCTGCTTCATGTGATGCTGCCATGTTGATGGTCTTGTAGTGGATCTACAACCGTTTCTGATAGACTTGGGATGAAGACAAGGCATCCTCTCCTTCAATCATTTCCTCAAAAATTTACAAGACTACATATTCATCCTTGTTGAAGTGAGATCCACCATCGGCCTATGACTCTCTTTAGTCAAACCCTAAAGAAATGTTGGACCATACTGGTCCTCAAGATATCATGGTGGGACACTTCTCCTATAAATCCTTGAATCTTTCCATACTTCATGAATGCTCGCGTGGGGTTAATTGGACAAGATTGAAATCCTGGCACGAATCTGATTGAGAAGACCCATGGGATAGAATTTATGGAGAAAAGCTGATTCAGCTCCTCCCAGGTTGTTACCACTTTTCCTAAATGGTTGATCTAATACAGATCCTTATCCTGAAGGCTGAAGGGAAAAGAGGTCTTCTTAACAACACCCATTGAGAAGTTGGGGGTAATGTGTAGCACTGCAGTTGCATCCAAATTATTATAGATGGATATACGGTGCCTCATTTGTGTTCCCGTGGATTGTTGGAAGAAGAGACAAGAGCCGCAGTTTCAGCTCGAAGTGTCCATGGATCGGAGGTATCTAGATCCACTCGACTATCTAGCCCGCATCAGGATTATATGTCTCTTTCAATGTAGTCTTAGAAGCCTCTCTTCTTTCCTCTTCCTCCCCTCCACGGGGTCCATCTACATATGCTTCTCCTCCTCCTCTATGTTCTTTATCTCTCCACAATTCCATCAACAATTCCTAGAAGGCGTCTTGTGCTTTGACATGTGCAGTTAGTTGTGTCTAAATCGCCTATATTGAGGTGAGCATATGTACATTCACTTCATTCTGCTCAACATGATGTACCTTCTCTTTTTTAGGAGACATCTCTAAATCATAATATAATGAAATAAAATCCTGATCAGTCTCTTGAGTTGCACAAGGAAATGTATCCTGATAAGACTGGAAATGTGCAATAGATGTAGAGAGGTGCTCAGAATTAGGGTCAATTATGAACTTTATTGTATCGGGCAATGTGTATGGAGATAGTTCGATCTCCATCCACAAGGGAGGGAATTCGGGACAAGAATGATACCAGTTATTTACCAAAAGAGAGAACTGGAGTCCTGTGAGTGTTTAGCAAGATCTAAACCGTTCATTCAGTAATCGCCACGGATTATTGAAGATTTCATAGCCGTGAAATCGATGTTGGTGCCCGTGGAGTCCGTAGTAAGCCATCCAAGACCCAACATCTTGAGAAATAAAAGGAGTGATATAAAGAAAAAGGAACATAGAGAATAATAAGGAATAAAGTGAAGAGAAAATGAGAGAAGGCTCAAAGTGAGAAAATGAAAAGAAGTGTAAAAGAAGTGAAAATGTAAGGCATAAGTGCGTGATTTTTTTGTATATTGACCTTAACTAAAAATCAAATACAATACAAGTGTGTGTTAACCAACTCAACACAATGAGCCTGTAAGAGTTGTGCTAATTATGTTATCGATTTTTATTATTGTATTTCAGGTAATGTTTCGATACTTAGCTTAGCGATATCCCTATAGGTGAGTGAGTACTACCAGTCAAGCTTCTTGTACTTCCGACTGCCTTTGTAATCAGTATCATGTACTTTGTTAAGGTCCTTATTATCGAATCAAGGCGTGCTACTCAGCCAAAGAAGTAGAGAGTAAGCTGATATAGCAAATTAAATACTTCACCCATATGAGGTATTCAGATGTGGCACGATGATACGGGGACCCGATGTCATAGTTCCCCTATGCTCAAGTAATTTAGATTAAGCTCACAAATAGACTCATCCCTACTCGCCCATGCACCGATAGAAGTGATATTACTTCACAAGCCCATGAGATACACATGGCAATAAATAGGCTGGGTTTTGGTCTCTAATCCTTAAGGGTCGTGCCTCACTCAGTCTGTAGAGTACCTTAATACAATGAGGGTGTTATGAACCCAAAATAATGAAGTCCAATAATCATTTTTAATTATGGTCAAAGGTTTCTTAGCAGTGCCTTTTTTTATTATTTTTAGTTTTCACTTTTTTGAATATTTTTCAATGCAATTCGCCTAGCGAATTTTCTGATTTCCTTTTTATTTAAATCCAAGAAAAGTGGAGGAGAAAGTCGGAAAAACCAATGTGCGTGAAAACTATGAATGCATGCATGGGATATAAGGTGTACCTTGTACTAGCACTTTACATGCAAAATGATTTGCACATATAAATAAATAATCTATATGCAAATGCTAGAGAGAACCATCCTAAACAGGAATTTCTATTCGTGTAAAGCACCTATTAATTTGATTAAGTCCAAACATAGATGTCTATAGAAACGGATAGTCTAGTTAGGGTTTGGATCTACTAATTACCAAGTTAATCATAAATAAAAATCCTAAGTCTAAGGCCTCAAGCACAAAAGATGTGAAATGAAAAACAAGTCGGAAAACACGAAATTCAGGAAACAAAATAGAAATAAAGGGAAAAATAGGGAGGATAAAATAGAGAAGGTGAGAAAAACCGATCAGGTCCCCGGATGAACAAACATCCGATAAAATTGACCTGGTAATGCTATGTGTCCAAGAGAGTCAAATTATTATAGATTATATACGTCAAATCACTCTCTCAGAAAAAGGAAATAACACTACACTGATCTATGCTAATCTGCTCTCCTTGGACTCTCGGTCCTCTTCGTCGCTCTCTCTTGCCAGCTCGTGACGAGAAAGTTGGCCTCTGCCTAGCTCGGTTGTGTCCGTCTCCTAGAAAATTGTCCTCGCTCCATGTGCCCTCACCACAAAGGCAAACATGAGAGTTTTTAAACATATAAACAATACACACATACATATAAAGAAATAAAAGCATAAAATGAAATAAAAAATATAGATGAATATATACAAGCTATCTACCCTAAATACAAAATGCTGCTCCCTGGTAACGACACCATTTGTTGATAAGGCTTTAGTCTAGCGTTCCTAACAAGGCTAGAACACCAATCGATGTATTGACCAAATCCTCATTTAGACAATAATTAACCCATAGATAAATAAATAAGTCAATTAAGTATATGAGTTAAAATTTATTATAACTATACAAAAGGTGTGTATAGGTGCAAGTATGTAGAGTGTCGAACCACTGAGAGCAAACGTGGGGGGAAGTGATGAACCGCAAATTTGCCCTCTCAATTCGTTGGAATTAATGCTTAAAAGATGTTGTAGGCGATCAATTTCTCGATTAATCAAAAACCACTTATTTTAATTAATGTCAAATTAAAGCGAGCGGTCAATTTCTTTTTTTACTTGGTAAGTACAAGGTCGAACTCAGGGAGGCAACTGTCTCCTTATGTTCTCTTAAAGTCGATCTGAAGTTAGGTTTTCGAAGAGGATTTTTTTTGGTATTTTTAAATGCAATAAATGAGGTAAACGCAATTTTGGCAAAGTTCAGGTGTTAAAATGCAAAGTTCAATCAAATTACATCTAAAAATCTTCAAACTTAACCAGAATGTGAAATGCAATGAAATTAGACTACTGTAATTTTTTTGAAATTTTTAGATGAAAAATGAATTTCTGTGAATAAAACAATGCAAATATTGAGATTTTTATTAATTAATTATAATAAATATTAAATCCAATTATTTTCAGGAATAAAATTATCTAATATATGTCACTAGGTGATCTATCTCAGAAAAATCCCAAACCTTCAAAATGTTGGATTTAATACCTAGTAAAAATCAATTAGTGAAATAGACGAAATGGTTTTTATAGAGAAAACTATAGATGCAAATGCAATTCTTTTTGGGCATAATGTTACTAACAATTAATTCTGGTATCCACGATTTTTTATCGATTTTTGGAACTATGGTTAATTAGATATGAATTTTTGAGCATAAGATGCGCAAAATATTCATTTTTTTGTAAGAATAATAATTATTAAATAACCACTGAGAATAAAAATATCAATAAATGCCACATTGTAGAGAATTAATTGAATAACAAAGTGCAATTCTCAATAATAAAAACGATGCCAAAATGAGGTTCAAAATAACATGCAAACACAAGGTTTTATATGCAATAACAGAATTAAAAAAATTGATAATAAAAAATGCAATATGCTAATGAGGGCGTTTATGCAATTATTAAAACATACAAGGGTCGATTTGCAATTAGCCCAACCAGTCACGTGCCAAGCACGTGACCCTTGGAGAGGGGGGGACTTCAGCGTGATTGTTGATTCCTTGGAGGCTCTTGATGCAATTGACCCAAGGAGCAGCTGCTCCTCAAGTGAGGGAGGCTTTTGCCCCTTTCTTCTTCGTTGGATCCAACGAGAGGTGATGCCGCTGGACACGTGCGTGTAGGTTGCTGGGCGCGCGCGGGTGGAGAGCGGTGGCTGGTGGCAGGGTCGCGCGGTGAGGGCGGCCAGGATGACGTGCGTACGAAGAATGGAAGCCGGCGCCGCAGGTGACCTATGGGTGGAGTGATGCAGCTGATCGTGGGCGGAAAAGCTCCTTGCGCGGCCGGGCAGGAGGCGGCGACGATGTCTAGGTTCTCCGTGTGGTGGTATGTTGACGAGGAGGAGGATTACGGGCTCTTGGCGGCTGGTGGCGGCTGACACACGGTTGCTGGTCGTGTGGTGATCCTCCACGGGCGGGGGAACATCGATGGCAGAATGCTCCAGATGCGAGTCAGCGACGCTCGGTGGCTGGATCTATCCTCAGATGTCGATAAAGAAGGCGGAGTTCTTCTGGCGATCTTTGGTCGGAGGATGCCAGTAGCTGTAGCGGATGTTGATGATGTACAATTAATGCTCAATGGCGTGCAGACCAGAGGTGTTCTCAGGCAGAGGAAGGAGGTGGTACGGATGGTAATGGTGACTCCACGACGAAGTTGATGCAGGGCGACGATAGGGCTCCAAGAAGGAGCGTGTAGAAGGCAGAGAGGATGTGGTTCGAAGGAGGCGATTCAGGAAACAGAGTAAATGGATAGAAACATGGGATTGAGAGAAAGAAAGGAGTGTCGGAGATAGCAAGAGAGAAGGAGCGAAGAGGAAGGGAAGAAGAATATTACCTGGGAGTTCTTCGTCGGGGAAAGCTCGAAGGGAAGCTTCCGATCGTCACCTTGAGACCTCGGTGGAAGAGGCCGAGGCTCAACAGATCTCTCTGGAGGGAGATCTGTAGCAAATCTCGAGAGAAGCCTTGGATCACGCTTGGTCCAGGCTATTTCGTCATCGTCGTCAAGTGCGAGTACTCGCTGTCATCGGTTCTCACGTGAAGCTGGAGGTTTCCGTTCCTATTGGCGGATGCCGTGATGGGGAGATAGGGAAGGGGTTTAATAGGGAGGTAGCCGGCGAGGTGATGGGGTGGGGGGGGGGGGGTGTAAGAGGAGATAAAGGAGGACAGCCTCGGCGGTTACGGGCTGGTGGTGTGGCAGGTGTATGCAGGTCCTGTGGGGGGGGGGGAGTTGGCGGAGAAGACGGGAAGGAGAGGGATATGATGCCTCACGTGGGGGTTGGCGGAGAAGACGGGAAGGAATGTCTCACGTGCGTGGCACATGAGGTGATAGAAAAGAATTTTTATATTATTATATTTTTTATTTTTATTTTGATTTTAATTTAATAAAAATGAAATAAAAGAGGTCAAAATGCGTGACACGTGGCAGCTGGAGCTACCACGTGTCAGCTCTAGAAAATTCAGAAAACAAAAATAAAAGAAAAATCTAGAAGAAATAGTAAACAACCTCGGATCGAAAAGTGCTCAACGCAAAAATTGCTCGTCTCGATGAGATCTACAACTTTAATGAAGAGACCAAGAGCGAAGTAGGTCATCCATGCAAAAAATGATATTTTTGAGGTACTCTATGTATATAGAATACCTTGATTTTTTGGTTTTATAATTTTTAGTGATTTTTACTGAAGAGAAAAACCGAAAAAAATAATGATAAAATCAAAGATAAATATTTACACAATAATCTAATTTTTTCGGATTTTTAGTAAATAAGAAAATAGGAGAATACAATAAAATGGAAAAAGTGAGAAATTTGTACAGACTTGCAAAGGACACTCGGACTCGGTCAGTTTCTTTGATTTCAGTCTTGATTTGGATTTGGATTTTCGTGATTTTTATTAAAACTTTCATCAAATAATATAGATGAAAAAGAAATAAGAGAAAAAGAGTTAATTATATACATAAAATATCAAGTCAAAATTAGGGAAAACCTAAAACGTGCAAAAGAGGCCCAAAACCTAACTTTCACATACGAGCTCGGATTTTTATGAAATTGACCTTGTTTTGAAGGTCTTCGAATATGTATTACTTTAAAATGAGTAGACCTAAATCATACACTGCATGAGGAAGATATGAGCATTTTAGTCTATCTGGTCTGAATTTGGAGTTTTGTCTCACTGGCCAATTATTTGAGTTAGTATTTTTTTGTATTTTTCATTAAATCTTGTTAGTGATATGTACACAATGGAGGTGGTTTGAGGTCAATTGGAATTAGCATGAATTAGTTAAAAATGCATGAAGTTGGGTGCAGATGTAAAGATGATTATGAAAGCAATTATGAGTGTTAACATGCAAATATTAATTTTACATGTATGAATGATAAAAATGCAGAATAAATAATGAAATGCAGCTAATTACTCAGGAACGAAGCTCTATTTTCATCTTTTAGTACGATGAATCGTGGATTCATCAACCCCCTATGCTTAAAACTTGCTCGTCCCCGAGCAAATGAAATGCAAAAGTGAAATGATTTTGGGTTCCATACCAAAGTAATGAACAAAAGGTTAAAACAGAGCTAGACCCAACCTTTGGATGAATAGTGTGGCGGAACTTCTGTGAGACTTAGTATTTTAAAATCAACAGCCCTCAGGTTCTACATATCATTGTAACAGATTCGGGTCAGAAGTCATCTTAGATCAATCCTTCTCGCAAAGCATATCCCTTGAACATTGAACAACTGTCTCATGTGTGTGAAAGGTTTTAGCTCTCCCCATCAAGAATGCTGGACTACCATGCAATCCCCCCTCCCAGTAAATCGTCCTCGAGGAGTCAGGAATTTCCTTCTAAGGTCTGTTGCGTTGTGTTCACAATCGACAGGGGGAGAAATTAGAAGAAGGGGAAAAGAACTGGAGGGTGACCAATGTAGTCACCTCTCCTTGTAAAGCCGGTCAGTTTAGCCAAGTCTCCACTAAGATCTGCAGGTTTTCTTGAAGCTTGGACCTTTTTGGTCAAATATTTATTTGGTAATTTGGCTTCTTTTTGGTATGGATTTTTGGTGACTCTGCATGGATCTTTTTGTGCCCCTACAGATACATAATCTTTTTTTCCGTACATGTTTTGGGGTCTTAGAAGAAATTATGTCCAATCATCCCTCCCTTTTCCAAAGCTTTATTTCAACCCATACTCCGGTCTTCAGATGTCCACGCTACCAGAAAAGAGACCCATACAGTCTTCCAATATCCCGTTTGAGTTGAGCTAAGATAGTGCGAGAGAACAAATTAATTCCCTACTCAAAATCTTTACCCAGAATTGGGCGACCATGTTAGACACTAAGTGTCAAAGGTTGTACATTGTCATGGGAACTCGAAGAATTAAGTCAAAGGACCTGAAGCTTCTAAAATCCTCTTTCTCGATGAAGTTCCTCTGGAAATTAGGTAGATTAAGGCCAAGTCAATATCACTCTCCACTTCTACTCATAATCAGTTTAGAACCCAATAAATTTCCACTTTGCGTATACTAGATATGCAAAATGAAATGCAGATGCATATGAGGTGCAAGATTTTTTTCATTTTTTTCATTTTCTGATTTTTATTTTGCTTTTGTTTTTTTTACTTTTACCCATCTCATAATAATATATATGAAAATATGTGAAAATATGAGCTATGGGTAAAGTATATATGTAATATATACAAGCCCCCTTATACTTAGCGTGTGTTGTGTCCTCAGAGCACACGAAGCGACAAGAAGACATAGCCCGTGCTAAGTGTAGAGAGAAAAAAATAGAAAAAGAAGTCAACTACCCCCCTATACTTAGGCTCTACTCAGCCTAAGTATAGAAGAAGAAGAAGAAGCGGAGCGACTAAGGGTCAAGAAGAAAAGTGGTCGAATATATACAGGCGGGCATCCGTCTCCCCTATACTTAGGCTCTGATCAGCCTAAGTATAGCTCAAGAGTGAGTGTGAGAATCGATGAGATCTGGAGAATATACAGATCGAATGAGGAGTAGAATGATGAATAAATATAGATGGCATCGGATCCCCCCTTGGCCTAAGTCTAGGAAGAAATATATAAGGGAACCAACGGGGTCGAGGGAAAGGTTGAGGTACAGATATGAGATTGATGTGAATTCATGCGTTCCTTAAGATAAGATCATGGGATTTTGGGATGCGCATGAATGAGATCTCCTCAACTTGGGATAACTGCTCATCTGATCCTAAGAAGTGCTATAGCAATTTCCCATTCACATTGAACGGTTGTGCTCCTTCTATAAGTTCTGAAATCCATATACTGTCGTTCTCATTCACTTCTCTGACAATGAAGGGTCCCATCGATTTGGATTTCAACTTGCCCTGAAAAATTTTCAACCTGGCATTGAATAACCACACTGTCCTGGGACAAAATTCTTTCTTCTGATGTGTTGATCGTGCCTCACTTGATTCTGTCCTTGTAAATCACACTGTTATCATATGCCTTGTTTCTTATTTCCAAAAGCTCATTTAGATCCATATTTCTGCTCTGTTGTCCTTCATGAGTGTTCTAGTTCAGTTTCTTTAATGCCCATTCAGATTTGTGTATCAGCTCAGCAGACAGATGGCACGACTTCCCATAAACCGTCATGAATGGGGAGGTTCCAAGCGGGGTCTTGTAAGTTGTTTGGTATGCCCATAGAACTTTGTCCAAGAGCTGGGACCAATTCTTCCTATCAGGGCAAACGAGCTTCTGTAAAATGCCCTTCACCTTCCTATTCGACATCTCAGCCATGCCATTTGATTGTGGGTGGTATGGACTAGCGACACAATGTTCAATGATGTAGTCCTTTGTTAACTTTTTCATTTCCCTATTAACAAAGTGGCTACCCCCGTCACAGATAATGACTTTGGGAACCCCGAACCATGGATGATATGATCTTTCACAAATTTGCAGACAGTTTTGCTATCCACGGCTTGGGTGGGGATAGCTTCCACCAACCTAGAGAGATAATCAACCACCAAGAGAATGTGCTCATAACCATTGTTGTTAGGGAATGAGCCCATGAAATCTATGCCCCATGCATCAAAAACATCAACCATAATGACCGGTTGCATGGCCATTTCATCTTTGGGACAGACAGTCCCTCCCATTCTCTAACATATTGGGCACGGCCTAACAAATGCATATGCATCTCTGAATAGGGCCGGCCAGTAAAAGCCACATTGGAGTACTTTCCAGGCGGTCCTCTTCCCGGAGTGATGTCCTCCTGCCTCCAAGGAAGGGCAGTAGGTGAGGACACTCATGTATTCCTCTTGAGGAATACATCTCTGCTAGACACAATCCGGTCCTTCGAAAAAAGGAACGGATCCTCCCAGTGGTATTTCCTAGATTCCGACTTAAGTCAGTCAATCTGCTCTTGGGCCAATCATGATGAACTATCCTGGATAACTAAGAAATTAACCATGTTGGAATACCATGGGAGAGAGTCGACAGAACAGATCGACTCGTTAGGGAAGGAGTCCTTGATGAGGTCAGTCTCAGAGGAACTAGGTGACTCTATGCGGGAGAAGTGATCAACCACTACATTCTTCACTCCTAGCTTATCCTTGATCTACAAATCAAACTCTTGGAGTAATAGGATCCATATAAGAAGACACGAATTCGTGCCCTTCTTTTCCATGAGGTACTTAATGGTTGTGTGATAAGTGAACACTGTGACCTTAGACCCTAGAAGATGAGACCTAAATTTATCTAAGGCAAACACTACAACAAGCATTTCCTTCTCTGTGACGGTATAATTTCGTTGAGCCTGATCGAGTACTTTACTTGCATAGTGGACATCATAAGAAATCACTTCTCTCCTTTGTCCTAACACGGCCCCAACGGTAAAGTACGAAGTGTCTATCATGATCTCAAAAGGAAGAGACCAATCTGGGGCCTATAGGATAGAGGCATCCATGATTTTTCTCCTTAAGAGCTCAAAGGCCTCGAGATACATGTGATCTAACACGAACTCCGTGTCTTTACCTAAGAGCTCTGTGAGCGGTCGGACAATCTTTGAAAAGTCCTTTATAAATATGCAGTAAAAATCGGCATGCCTAAGGAATGACCGTACTTGTTCACTGTTGGTTGGTGGTTGAACTTTCTTGATCACGTCCACCTTTGCAGGTTCTACCTCCATTCCCCTCTTGGAGATGACATGCCCCAACACAATGCCCTCTCGAACCATAAAATGCTCTTTTCCCAAGAAAGCACCAAATTCACCTCACTACACTTTTTGAGGACTCGATCCAAATGAGATAGACAAGTATCAAACGAGTCGCCGTGGACCGAGAAGTCATCCATGAAGGCCTCCAGGAAATCACCAATCATCTCATCAATTATTGCAATCATGCATCGCTGGAAAGTCCTTGGTGCATTACATAGTCCAAAGGGCATCCGTCTGAATGCATATGTACCAAATGGACATGTAAAGGTGGTCTTTTTCTGGTCCTCTGGAACAATAGCTCCTTGATTATAACTCGAGTACCCATCTAAAAAGCAGAAGACTACTTTCCCTGTAAGTCTTTCCAGGATCTGGTCTATAAAGGGCAAGGGGAAACGGTCCTTCTTCATTGCAGCATTCAAGCGCCTGTAATTCACACAAACACGCCACGATGTGGGTACTCCCGTCGCGATCTCTTCTCCATCCGAGTTGGTAATTGTCTGAAGTCCCACCTTTTTAGGGGCTATGTGAAGTGGTGCCACCCACTTAGAATCCGAGATGGGATATATAAACCATGCGTCACACCATTTTTCGATCTCCTTCTTGACCACATCTCATAAGTTTGGATTCAACCTTCGTCGGAACTCACGAGAGGGTTTAGCACCTTCCTCAAGGTAAATATGATGTGAGCATAAAGCTGGGTTAATCCCGTGAAGATCGGACACACTCCAGCCTATGGCCTTGCGGTTCTTTTCAAGGATCTCTAGCAAGCGAGATTCTTGTTCTTTAGTCAATCTAGAACTGATAATGAACGGAAACTTTTGAGGTGGGCCCGCAAGGAAGACATATTTGAGTGTTGTGGGTAATGGTTTGAGCTTAGGTAAAGTGTGGTCATCAAGAACATCTGGCTCAGTCAACTCTGGCTCTATGCTGATAATGGTTGGATCTGTCTCTGAAGTACTGGCCACCAACTGAGTCAGCTCTGGAGTTGGATCGTCAAAAGTATCCAAGCAATTGGCAAAGGCCACGTCTTACTCATCATCCTCATCCTCTGATTGACCTGAAGAGAACATGCCTGACAAGCCTAAGTTGGCTTCTGAGTCATCAAGGGCATAGGGGAATACATGAGAGACTTCTCATGTGGATAATGTTTGATTCTGTAGGAATTGTCTAACGGCCTCATCTACATTGTCCTCTCCTGGTGAGAGGGACCTGTCAACCAAAGCTGTCTACTACCAATGATCAACTAAGTCAACTCTATAGCATTCAGCTTCTGATGAGAGATATTCTGTGCTGCTCTCCGAATCAGGTCTCTGCCATTTTGTTTGCTGCATCTCTAATTCTACACTTTCATTATGTGCATGAAAGCATATCTTTTCTAGAGTATAATCAAAGATAGCTCCGGCCGTCCTCAAGAAAGGGTGACCAAGTATGATTTGGGAATCTTGCCATCTCAGGGGACATTCCATATCTAGGATCGTGAAGTCCACTTTGTATTGCTTCCCCTCAATGCCAAGGATAATGTCTTTCAACACCCCCTTAGGCCTCTTGATAGATCGGTCTGCAAATTCTAAGAATGCTCTTGATTTCTTCAGAGGTCCTAGATCAAGATGGTCTATGAGGGAATATGGCAGTAAATTAATAGAGGATCCGTTATCGAGTAGAGTACGCGTAAATGATGTGTTAGCAATCTGACTGGTGACAAAATGTGCTCCTAGATCTCTCTTCTTCCTAGAAATCACATTACGGATCGCACAGGTAGTGGCTATGGACAACACATGCTTCATTGTTAGAGTGTTCTTTTTCTTGCTAGTCCTAATAGGTGTGCATCTCGCCTTTAGGTACCTTTTCAATGCAGGAACCATATCCACTAATTGCAGGAAAGGAATTTTAACTTTAACATTCTCAGTGCACATCCTTTCCATCTCTAAAATGTGAAGATCATTTTTTAAGAATTTTTCTTCCTTCCCTTAGATAAAGCCTGAGGGAAAGGAGGGATAGACTCATGATGTGAAACAGAAATATCAACATCTAAGTTTTTATTGGAAAAGTTTAGTTGTGCATGACTCTGTCTTGGACTCGTACTTAGAACAGGACTCAACTGAAATAAATGAAATGGAACTGAAACTGCTGGTGTTGCATCCAAGGTTGTCTTCTCCTCTCCCGAAGATCTGGTGCTCGTGATCATGCTTGATGTCGCTTTATTCTTATTTTTGGATTTTCTTAATCTTCTAGATTGTTGGTGACAATGATTCTCCTCCTCTGAGCTATCTACACGGGCTTATTTATCAGTATCCTCTGCTCCTTCCTGTCGTGTCAGATCAGGGGTCTGCACGATCATATCGCTCCTGAGAGTAAGATGGTGAATACCATGCGATAGGATATCATGATCTAATTCTAAAGAATCGATATAGTATACCTGATCCTTTTGGCAATTCTGTCCTTGATTCAGCTAGCTCCCAAGTACCCCGTGCCTGTAATGCGGACATCTCATCCTCCATGGCCTGAGGCCATTTCGGATCAAGTAGTGCCAGGGTGTTATTAGGATTAACCTGAACCTATGCTGGAATAGAAGTCTTGGGTGTAGTGAACTCATCGCACGATCGTAAAAGCCGATTGATGTCAGCTCTCTGATCATGTTGTTCATTGCAGATGAGTTTGAGTTCATCAAGGATCTTCTGAAGAGCAGAGGTGCCCGAAGAGGAGGCTCCGTGGTCCTGCCTTTGTAACAGTTGATGCTGACCCTGCTATGATCTATTAGGTCCTTGATGGGCCTGCTGACGATACTGGTTCTGCTGATGAGGATACTGTTGCTGATGAGAGGGTTGATACTGACGATATTGAGGTTGGGGGGGGGGGGGTACTGTGGCTGATGTGGGTGGTGGTGTTGTGTAGCATTTGGATCATTGGTGTATCAGATCCCATTCACCTCCCATATCCGTGGGGATTCCTTAGTGACTGTCTTGATGGTTGTCTCAGTGAACTGGCTCTTATGGACTTCATGTTGATACTAAGTCCATGTGCTGTAAGACCCTTGCATGTCTGCTCCTGGATGTGATGCACTGGGTGGATGGGGGCAGGAGGTGCAGATGGGGTAGGTATCTTGATCTTGGACACCCGATCAGCTAATTTAGCCATCTGTTTTGGAAGCTTGGCGAGGTTCTCCCATTCGACGAGCTTGTTTATTTCGCTCACCTTCTTCTCAATCTGGTCAACCTCACTTGCATGGCACATGAGGTGATAGAAAAGATTTTTTTATTATTATATTTTTTTATATTTTTTTGTTTTTATTTAAGAAAAACGAAATAAAAGGAGGTCAAAATGCGTGACACGTGGCAACTCCAGAAAATTCAGAAAATAAAAATAAAAGAAAAATCTAGAAGAAATAGCAAACAACCTTAGATCGAAAAGTGCTCAACACAAAAATTGATCGTCTCGATGAGATCTACAACTTTCATAAAAAACTAAGAGCAGAAGAGGTCATATGTGCAAAATGATATTTTTGAGGTACTCTATGTATATAGAATATCTCGATTTTTGGGTTTTGTAATGTTCTAGTGATTTTTACAGAAGAGAAAAATTGAGAAAAATAACGATAAAATAAAAGATAAATATTTACACAATAATCTATTTTTTGGATTTTTAGTAAATAAGAAAATAGGAGAATAAAATAAATGGAAAAAATGAGAAATTTGTACAGACTTGTAAAGGACACTCAGACTCGATTAGTTTCTTTGATTTTCAGTCTTGATTTGGATTTGAATTTTTGTGGTTTTTATTAAAACATTCATCAAAGAATATAGATGAAAAAGAAATAAGAGATAAAGAGTTAATTATATACATAAAATGTCAAGTCAAAATAAGGGAAAATGTAAAACACGCAAAAGAGGCCCTGAACCCAACTTTCACATACGAACTCTGATTTTTATGAAATTGGCCTTGTTTTGAAGGTCTTTGAATATGTATTACTTTAAACGTGAGTAGACCTAAATCGGGCACTGTATGAAGAAGATATGAGCATTTTAGTCTGTCTGGTCTGAATTTGGAGTTTTGTCTCACAGGCCAATTATTTAAGTTAGTATTTTTTTTGTATTTTTCATTTAATCTTGTTACTGATATATACACAATGGAGGTGGTTAGAGGTCAATTGGAGTTAGGATGAATTAGTTAAAAATGCATGAAGTTGTGTGCAAATGTAAAGATGATTATGAATGCAAATATGAGTGTTAAAATGCAAATATTAATTTTACATGCATGAATGATAAAAATGCAGAATAATTGACGAGATACAGCTAATTACTCGAGAACGAAGCTCTATTTTCATCTTTTAGTATGATGAATCGTGGATTCATCAGGTAGTAATTATTAATAATTATTTCTAATAAATAATAATAATAATAATAATAAAAATAAATTTTTATCTTTTTCTGATTTTTCTTATTTTATATGAGTTTTTAATTACATTAAATTTTTAAGGATTTTAATTTATTTTATATTTTTATATTTATATTATATATTTTTTAGTTTTAATTTTATATTTTGTTTTAAAATTTTACATTTATTTTTATTTCTAATAAGATATATAATTATATATGATATAATAAAGATTTAATATCTTATATAAGTAACGGAAAAGGGAAGCTACACTAGGGGGTGCAACCAACTAGCTACACCCGACCTTTTTCTTATTTGTTTTTAAGGAAACTTTTGGGAATTTACTTAGTTTATTGAGTGTAATATGTGTTTCAAATTTCAAGCAAAACAAACATTCCTAACATTCCCATCTAGATACGGTCAATTTCAATAATTTTGAGACCTTTAAAATGTGATAGTCTTGACGGAGATGATAGAAGTGTTGAATTTAGTTGAAATTGGCATGATATCATGGTGATGTAAATTCTTTTAGGTTTCATTTCAAAATCACAAAAAACCAATGAAAAAATGGAGGGGTGCAACTAGTTGGCTACACCCTCGGGTGTAGCTTCCCCAACCTCTATAAGTAATATATAGGTAATATATATATAATATAGCTTTATGTATTTATAAGTAATTCAAAATATATTTAAATTTTAGAAATTAAAATGTTTTTGTCTTTTTTTATTTTCTCTATTTTTATTAATTTTTGAACAAATTTTCTTATTTTTATGGATTTGTAAATTGATTAATGTATCAAAACAATGTATATAATAAATATATGAAATAGTTTAGGGTTTAATAAATATGTATAAGTCTTAATAAACCCTATACTATTTTTAATATATAGTAAACATAGTAATTAAAATTCATAAATATAAAGAAATATTTTTGGATTTTTTAGATTTTTTTACCTTTTAAAAGAATTGTATGGTTTTGTGATTTTAAGTTTTATATTTTGTATTTTTAGAGATTTTTGGATATGTAGTATATTATATTAATATAGTAATATATATTTTTTTAGAATTTTTGGGAAAGATTTTATATTTTTGTATTTTGAATACTAAATAGGGAACAAAATGCGTGTTTTTGTATTTTAAATTTAGGAAAATAATTTAAATGCCTAAACAAATCTGTCTGTAAACAAGCAAAGTATCAGACACTTAAATTAATTTTCCTAACATTTTTCAAGTAATCACAATATTTAATATGCACAAAATACAAGAAATAAAAATGTTACAGTTATAGGGTCTTGTTTGCAAATTAAATAAAATATAACTTTATTTTAGAACATGTCCAAGAACTTTGAGGTAAGACACACAATTTTTACAATGCCTCACATGGCGCTACATATGCGGAAGAATGACCTAAGTGTATGTAGATGTATTTGATCACAGATTCATTTTACATGTCTCGAGTGGTTAACTTTATAGATCAAAGTGCTTATTATATAAGTCTTATAAATTATAAAATTTGAAATGATCCTTGCATTTGCACATTGCTACAACTTCGATAATTAATGGCACTAGGCTCCATATTAGTATTTGCTATTTACCACCCCTTCGTGTAAGATATTGCTACCCAAGTTAGAGAGCAAGTTAAAGTTATAGATGGATGAGGTTTCCAATTAAGCTATCAACTTTAATTATGTAACAGAGAAGTAAAAAAATATGGGACACAAGCATCATTATATGAGACCCTAAATGCGCATTCTTAATAGAGTTTTCTCCATTGATTTTTTTAAGTTACAGTAATCATATTTTATTATTATTGATCCATAAGTCGTTCTTAATAAAAAAATCAATCTACTAGTTTCATTTGTCATGCAATTAGTCATATTAAAAAGGGTATTTACAATAAATCAATAGTCTATCCCAAATACCAATAAAGGTCCCATATTACACAGTGTATACCACTATAATTAACCAAACGTACACTAAATAGGGCCAGGTTATAACATACACTAATTAGGGCCAGGGTATGGTAGAGAGTGTAATTTAACTATCATACCATGACTTGGAAAATACGTGATATTGTATTCTTACTAAGATATAATTAGAGATGTAGCAAAGAATCTTATGAACTGTCAGGAATAAAATATATTTAAGGAAAAATGTACGCCAAACCAGTGGTGGGTCCTAATAAGGCACACCAAGTGCAACTTCAAATACTGCCTAAGGTGTGTATAAACTCATAATTTTATTACCGGGGTAAAATACAATTATTCATCCCAGATATGCACAAAATTTTAGAGAGAGAAAATATAATAGTCTGATGCGTATAAAATTTGACCTCCAATATGGTATATATAACTGTTAGATCTATCATGTACAGTTCTGATGCGTATAAATTCATCCTCCAATATGGTATATATAATTGTTAGATCTATCATGTACTATTAACGAACCCTGCTTTGAAGGTCTCTACCTTTTCATCAGGTTCCCTCTTTCTCTTGAAGATCCATTTACACCATAATGGCTCTTACCTATATAGTTGGATCCTCGAGGGTCTACATACAACATTTGTATATGAAGTCTACTTTAGACTTTATTGCTAACATCCATCTTTCCATGATATGATATTCAGAAGCATCATCACATGAAGTCAGATAATTGTCAGATTCAACTGACACATGGAATCCATCCTCAAACTTATTTGAAGAGGTATTAATGTTTCATCTTTAATTATCTATTTAGTTTCCGATTTCAGGAACCTCATTATCTTCTCAAGGTTAAATGAGTTCCTTTACTTCATTTTCATCTTGATTCTTAAGAGAGTCATCCTCTAAGAATCACATTCTCATAGATGAGATCCTTTAAGAATCTCAAGGTCATAAAGTAGGTATACAATACCATCCTTTATTTTCCTAATGAAGTAGCACTCTCTAGTGCCAGATTCCAGCTTAATCACATGGAACCTTATTATGGATATATAATGTAGTCTCTACCACATATATGTACCTGGAAACTAAGAGATATTTATGCTAAGATTAATCATTGATCAAATCATGTCACACATGATCAATTGTATCTCCCTACAACTCTATTTTGTTAAGGTTCATTAGGAGGATTGAGATAGGAATGATATTCACATCTCCATAAGGTATTCCTTGAATTCATCTAATAGGTACAAGCTACCTTGGTTAGATCAAATTCATTTCATCTTCCTTCAAACTTTGGTTCTAAACCAAAATTGTAAAATCTTTGAACATTTCAAAGTTTTCTAAGTGAAGAGAAGAAATCTCATATCACAAATAATCATTAATAGATATCACATATCCATAATGTTTATTCTGATATAGATGATTCACATACATCAATATGTATGAGATCTTGAATACCTTAACATCTTACACCATCCCAAAGGAAAGGTGCATTGGACATTTTTACTTTGAATATAATATTCATAAGTATGCAAGTTTTGAAATTTTAGACATTCTAAAGTTTCATCTCTTATTTTTCCATTGATCTCATCAAAAGACATATGTCCAAAATATGATGCCAGATCATTGTCAAATGCTCTATATCCTCCTATTGATCTTTAAAGGTTTAGTTTTCAGTTGTTAGAAATCTTAATGAACCATTCATTAATTTTCTAATTTAGTGGAGTCCACTAGATGTTAGATTACTATCTGAAATATCTCCATCATAACTCTTTATAACAAGTCTATTCCAGATTTCATGTTTATTCCCAACATTTAGAAATAAACAATGAGTGTATTTTAATATCTAGGTCATAGAGACATTCTCTAAGACTAAGGGCTCTCTCACTGAAAATATGAAGTATATTTATCCGGTGGAAATTGTTGCAACAATTGCATCATTTCCAACATGGATGATCATTAAACCTTAAGATCAAATTTCTAATATTCTAATACATAAGCAACCAATTGCAAGTGTCATTAGAAGATTGAGATACAATTATTAGACTTTATCTTATCAAATAAGTAAGTCAATATCAATGATTATATTTAGATTAGTCTGATGTACTGTCTGATTCCTTCTCTAAGGATTCTAGATAGATTTGATAGTCATACTATCAACACATCAACTTATTGCAGTATTGGCTTCATCCAACACTTTGGAAGTCATATGGAAGTCACAGAAGTACAGTCAACTCTTTAACTATATTTCTTACTTGGGTCCAACCCATGCTTCCACTGCGCTCCCTTTATCTATAAGCAACCATTGCTCAAGACAAAGGATCTCTTATGTTAAAATCAAAATTTCAATATAAGAGTATTTCAACGTTTATACATGCTTCATTCAATTCATACAATATAAATATTATGAAGCTTCATGAATGACTAGAGTATAGATAGTAGAATGATGACACTCATCGTATCTACATCCATTTAAACTCTTAAACCTTAGGTTCAGGTAGGTACTCAAACAATTTGAATACATCGTCTCCTATAGAGCCACCATTCTGCATAATGCAGAGAACCATGTCATTCATGATTATATGTCGAGAGCACATATGTATGCCAGGACATCTTCTTAGATTTTATGAGGATTATTTGATAATTACAATCATTATTGATATGTCACTTCAAAAGTACATTCGATGAGATCAAGACTTATAGAGACATACAAACCCTAGGGTTTTAGTCCTATTGTCTATTTAATTATCATTTCTCATTATTATGAGGAAACTCGCACATTACAACCACATACATTATGTGTCCAATTGCAAGTACAATATCTGGATCATGGGTCCAATCCATGATATTCTACTGGTTATTATTGAGTATAACATTGAGTGGGATTAAAGAAGGATTATCTGAAATAAGAAATTTGCATAAACATATATAAATATATAATTTACTTTGATTTACGAATTTTTATATCAAAGTTGTCTTGCCATGTCAACAATGAAAGTTCATTCCCTTAATCACTTTCAATGTAAGAGATATACTTACCATTATATCTCAAGCAAGATCTGGGTTCTCCTTCCTTATCTTTGTTACATCCCAATAATATGAGA
This sequence comes from Ottelia alismoides, assembly GCA_037367405.1. Lineage (NCBI taxonomy): Eukaryota > Viridiplantae > Streptophyta > Magnoliopsida > Alismatales > Hydrocharitaceae > Ottelia > Ottelia alismoides. The sequence continues at coordinate 42,308 of JAZKJV010011836.1, read as the reverse complement.
ACCTGTAACTCGGATAAAAAGAAGCGGGAACACATTCCGCCTTGCAAGTCCAACTTGCATCTCCCAATTCGGTCTTTAACACCCGGGCCCACCACCCCTAAGGTGATGCTGACCCGTCATTAATTGAACAAACTGTCAATAGGAATACAACTCGTAATGCACAATCCAATATCGCCCCAATAATATGAGGACCCGATATTGGGGTCACTACGCATACGTCCTTACTCTTTCGAGAAGCGATGAGACCGATCCAAATGGATCATATGCAGGAGCTGTCACTTCGGACATGCGTCTCCTACATATAATATCTGGAGACGGAACCGTTTGCCTTGACGGGAGACCATGGGTGTCACTTATGTGATCCTCCACCTCATATTCAAATTTCAATTAATTATCATGAATCATATTCACATAATTAATTCTTTCAAGGGAAATAATAACTCTATTCATAATAGAGTGTTTTAATTTGGATATAATTAATTTAATCATATTAAATTAATTATCAATCCAATTCAATCAACAAACTTGATTTTACTTGAATATATGGTATTATCTCAAAATACGTATTAATTCGAATTTTAATAATTAGAAAAATACATAATGATCTCTCAGGCATCATTCGTTCCCTACCCGCTGTCATGGCTAGTACCGGCGGGAGTGGGACGGACCGCATCTGGTGCAACCCGCTACCCCAGCGATCCCTGACTAGACACCATATCCGCCTCGGGAAAAAATAATGCCGAGTCAATCACTTTGTACTTGAGATGATCATCGGTTCTTCAACCGAAATTATACCATATAGTAATAATCAAAATATTTTTGATTATAAGGAAATTTGCTAGACAAATTCCCAATCCTATTCAAGCAAGGTGTTTGATGATTGTGTTTCTAATTATGATCTAGATCAAATTTAATCAATTTATTGGTTGAGGCCAAGTCAATTAAGGGAATAATCATCATCCAGTATTTTTCAAATATTTTCCATAATTATTTCATGAAATTTACAATTAATTTCACTAATTGACAATCACATGATTTTTGATTAGGAGTGTAATTTCAGCAGTGACCCCTACGTACCAAAACTAATATATCTCAATCAATTTAAATCCAAATAAACAAAATCAATTTTCAAAGATTGCCAATTTGATTTAGAACAGAACCTAAGTGATATTTCACGCATTTTGAGGTGGATCAAAATAGTAATTAACTCATTAATCATGTTAAGATTCGCAGTTTCCGCAACAGTGAATACATGTTCATTAAAACAACCATATCTCGAGGAAACGGAATCTAAATTACGTAAACTCAGATCCTGTGGTTTCCTTATTTAATGGGAAACAAAATACAAATTTTAGTTTCGTGTTTAAACAATTTAAACATGATCGAAAATAATCACTAAACAGAGATGCGAAATTGAAATGGGATAAAACTTCCGCAACTCTAACGAACCCAAGTCGCCTTCGGTTTTATGGATCGTATCCAAAACCTTCGACCTAAGGATCTGATATCACTTGAAGGATATGAGATAATCCTCAAGCACATCACGGAAGCGTGAGCGTCGTATCGAATACGACGAGAAACGACTAGTTGCACTAGTTGTTTTATGCAGCGGAGTTTAAAAAAATTTCATGCGACGAAACCACATGATCCAAGAACACTTCTCGGATCGTTTCATCTAAACCACAAACAAGTAATAGGATTACCATTTGAAGCGTGGTTGCGATCGAGTCTCTAAAGGAAGAGACCTCCTGTCTCAAGTCCGATCCGACGGAGGAGATGCTTGCGAGCGCGAGGATGAATCGTGTGCTTCTCGCAATCCATGTTGATGATCCAAGCGGTGGATCTCCTGATCTCGACACACGAGATCTGACATCTTCTTCACGAGCAAGGCGCACCAAAGGAGACGGAGATCCACGAGCAGACGATCGGGCAGCATAACGACGACGCTGCGGCTATGGAGAACCTCTCTAGGGCATTAATGTGGACGGCCATGAGAGGGAGAGAGAGAGTAGGCGTGCAGAGAGAAAGAGAGAGAGAGAGAGAGAGAGAGAGAGAGAGAGAGAGACTTATGTTCTCTTGGTGTAAAGAAGAGCAAAGGGATGTCTCTCCTTTTATAATATTTTGGGATCCATGGATCTCAATCCATGGACAACACAAATCCAATGGCTCTCATTGATTGTGTTTCTTTCAATGGTCAAGATTTGTGTTGGTAAAAACCAACAACAATTAATTAATTAATTTAATATATATTGAATAAATCATCAATATATAAATTAATTTAAATCAAATCAATATAGGAGATTTAGTAAGGAGGCATGCCTCCCTTCCAAAAAGGGGGTGGCGGCACACCTTGAATCCAATTCAAGGAGGCCGTCCATCCTCTTTAATAGGAAGGAGGCACTCCTCTTCCTTAATCATGAGATCTCATATCTTATGAAAAACTCCAATATTTACAACAACTATTGTTGTAAATTCTTAACACAAATAATCCATAATTATTTTGTGAACATTGCAATCATGCCATTGGAAATTAGTGAATCACATTCACAACCCAAAAAAATGTAAATTACATTTTCAATTTAATGTTCAATGTGAATCTAATTCACATTAACATTTAATTAACAAATGTAATTACAAATAGCTCTCTCTTATATATTATAAATCACATTTATAATATATATATACAAATAATATGGATAGTGCTATCCACATTATTCATATCCATGATAATTAAATCACATTTAATCATCTTGGATCTCTATTCTCATGTGCTCAAATAATATGAATCACATCCACATCATTCACATCTTTGATAATTAAATCACATTTAATTATCTTAGATAACTCTCTTTATAATATGAATCGAATTCATATTAATCATGACAATTAAATCACATTTAATTATCCATTTTCTCAATGCTCGGATACATATATCAACAATAGAATTATCCATGAACTCTTTCAAGGATAATGCGCTTTCTCTGCGAATACTTGGAGATAAGGACAGGGCGATTGTATTATTCCAGGTATAGTGACTTGGATATTGAGATCACATCTCAAATCCATATTTCGGGCATCCCATAGATGCTTGATTAAATCAAGATCGCAAATCTAATCTTCTCATTGAATCTGAATCATATTCAGATCAATGTCCAACATTTGGACTAAGATCAGATTACTTCTCTACTGAGAGGAGTCACTAAAATCCAGACCCGTTTCATTACTCCCTAGGAATGGAAGCGTCATGGTTATACAACCGTTTATGATCACATCACCCTCAGGTATTCCCAATACCTGTACATCCTGCATACTGGAAGACCTAGAATAATCCCGAAGTAAAAGATCAATTCTACACTGTCTACTTTAGGGATTTATCATTAAGTTTCTCATTCGATCATTGGGAGTTGGTATCGATCACATACTTTCCAAAAGCATATATCATACCCAGATGTTGATTATATACTTTCCAAAAGTATATATCAAACCTACAAATTCAGTCAAGCTTCCCAAACGAGATGACCGTGCACGGAATTTGATCTTCCCAACATCTCATGAGTGAGCTCATGTCTTCCGATTCAGTAATGAACCTGTATGATCCCTTTGAGAGATCGTATTACTAATATGCCCTTATATGCACACCAGCGTGCCGGTATATAGACCTTGGTTAGGTCATCAACCTATTGGTCTGCCAAATGTACATACTCAGACATATAGTAACACGTCTGTCTCCGGTCAGAGGATGCATGCCTATATCATGATAGCATACGACATAGGACTTTGTTTATCTCGATCTCGTTGAGTCAACTCTTTGACCTAACTAATCTGACACCTCCGAATCTCTATTCCTATGTAGAGGACCCGCATCAAGAGGTTGGTCAGATATCAGCCTAACTGAGAAAGGATTGTCATATCCTACTCAGGCTGGAGATCATCTCTTAACAATCATTTGATGGTGCTTGATGAGTCCTCAATCTAACTCATTAGATGTTCATCCAAGCATCAACCTCTATGATTCAATATTTGAATCAACAGTTGTATGATCATCAAGATGGCCATGGTACATAACCCTAATTGTACTAAGGGGCCTATTATGTAAATTATTTATTCTTCATTTCAGATCAGGGAATGATATTCGCAATAACATTTATTGCATAATGGCTCGACGTGGGTTCGCATGTCCAACACCAGCATAGCTGAGCTCTTGAGCTTTTCACTCTCACGCACCAAGGCAGTAGTAGTCGTACGTCTGACAGCAAATGTACTAGCCAAGATAGCAAGTCCCAATAGCACAACATCTACCACACCAACAATAGTACCAGGGCCATCAGGGCATGTCTTCATGTTCACTGCATTCTTCTCACAACAGCAATCATCATTGTCAGGTCCCACAGACTTTCAATGGAAGATACTTGAGGAGTTACGTTCCTACTAGAATGAGGTACATGATTTGTGGGTTGACCTCAACCTCTTATCCAATCTACATGATGAGCAATCTGCCTCTTCTACATCAATTTTCGCCCAAGTTCAGGCTAACCCTAACAGCCTGAACAAAACTCAACAGCAACATACTTATTATCATATATACTGCTCATATTCACATATATCAAAGCATGAGATCCTTCCTTTTGATTGTATTAATCACATGTCACTCATGAGTGGAAGGATCGTGGTCGTACCTAATTAGGCAGGGGACAAGGAGTAGGTTGTTTCTGAAGCTCACCCTGAGGAGACTCTAAAAGACGATAAAAAGCCATGCATCACCAACATTACCTTCAGCATAAGGCAGAGACATCCAAGAGAAGAAAGAGGAGGAGTACGAGAGCATCACGACAGCACAGATCCGATTCAAAGTCTATGGAGGACCTTGCGCCTTCGGTTGAGGAGAATGTACCTTCAGTAGACTTTCTCCAATCTTTAGTAGATGATTGTATTTTAAATTCCAAGTTGTTTGTAAAAGATTCAGTTGTGAAGGACCTCATTTCTTGTAATAAAAAGCAAGTCTCCATTTATGATTCAAATTCTTCACATTCATCTTTTGCTTGTTCAATCCCTTTCCCCTGTGCTTTAACAGTAGAAAAGCGCACTATTAGAAATATTCAAAAAGATGATCTTGAAATGACATGTTTTTGAAAAGATGACATCATGGAAAAAGTGTCATTTGATGAGTATGTAGCAAGTCATCCCGCTTTCCAAAAATACTTGAAAGTGCATTGCACACCTAATAGGATTAGCAGGAAGAATATGAATGGTTATGTCAAGACACATGTTCTATCAGTTGCCACAACTTATTGTCTTAAGAACCAGCAACTACATGGAAAGAAGAGAGATCTCGATGCACATTACGTGTTGAGTCATATTGATGACACATTGTTTGCACACACTCTCCTTAATAACATACCTTTGATCAACCTATTACCCTTTGCTTTATATAAGAAGATGGAGTTGGGCCCACTTCGAAAATCAAGAGCATTACTCCACTTTACTTATAAGTCTATGAAGAAGGCTAAGGATGAGGTTAAAGATGTTATCATATTGATTGACGGAAAAGATTATAGAGTGGACTTCACTTTCGTTGAGATAGATATCACCAATCATTGGAGAGATTCATAGATCATCCTAGGGTGGCCTTTCCTTAAGACTGATGGAGCTTCCTTTGACTATCATAATAGGATGATGATGTTCCATTCTCCAGGTGGAGAAGTGGAACTAGGATGAAGCAGACGAAATGGCAATGACCTAACTCAGAATCAAGCACAGAATTCTCTTCGTCATCTAATGCAGATTGCAGAGTCGTTAGCATAGTTGGGGTATGGAAATAGAAACCGACAGGATTGAGCAAGACCTCCTCACATGGAGAGGATAGTGTACATGATGCAGTTTGCGAGGTGTTGCCAGAGTTCTTAAAAAGCAGATCACCTATCTATTCCTTTGATGACTTAGAGATCCTTGCTGATCTGTCAGTTCATACTTCTAAGGAACAGTCGAAGTATTTAGACATTGACTCAGATGCAACTTTGGCCGAATTACTGTATTTCTTTGGCAATCCGACTCATTATTCAGCATAGTTGGTGGCCACCACTACAGCGCTACCACCACCTTCAAGCAGCATGGAACCCGATTCAGCAACAGTTTTACTTGATTTGATTGATGATACTTCTTTGCTAGAGCTAAAGCCGCTACCTCCTACACTTAAGTATACCTTTCTTGTGGGACCAAAGAATATATTCCAGTCATCATTAGTTCTAAGCTTGTTGTAGAACAAGAGTCTAGGTTGTTAGAAGTATTAGAGAATAACCACAAGGCTCTAGGATGGACAATGTCGAATCTCGTGGATATTAACTCTGATATTTTCTTACACCATATTTACGTCGAGGATAATGCTAGACCTCCTTGTGAATTCCATAGGAGATTTAATCCAAATCTTCGGGAAGTAGTTAAGAAAAAAATTGAGAAATGGTGTGGAGTAGTCTTTGTATACCCTATCTCTAACTCCAAGTGGGTGCCCCCCCTTCATGTTGTCTCGAAGAAGTCAAGTATTCATATGTTCACCAACGAAGAGGGAGTAGAAAATGCAACATGAGTACCCATGTCGTGGTACGTTTTTGTCTATTACAAATGTCTGAATGTCGGGACCAAGAAAGATCACTTTTCCTTGCCTTTTACTGATTATATTTTAGCGAGATTAGCGGAGAAAGAGTTCTTCTGTTTTCTCGGTGGGTACTCCAAATACAATTAGGTAGCTATATCCCCTAAAGATCAGGAAAATATCATTTTTACTTGTCCTTTTGGTATGTACGCATTCTAGCGCATTCCATTTGGGCTTCTCGGGCACTTTTCAGCAGTGCATGATCACCGTATTTGCCGAAATAGTGGGGGACTTCTTAGAGGTCTTCATGGATGATTTCTCGGTCCATGGTGATTCATTCGATTCTTGTTTAGCGCACTTGGACCGAGTTCTTCAAAGATGTAGGAAGGTTAATCCAGTACTCTCGTGGGAAAAGAGTCATTTTATGGTTAAAGAAGGTATCGTGTTAGGGCATGTCATCTCCAAAAAGGGAATGGGGGTTGACCATGTCAAGGTGGATGTGATCAAGAAACTTGATCCACCAACCAACATCAAGTCAGTTCGGTCATTTCTAGGGCATGTCTAATTTTATAGACGATTTATCCAGGATTTTTCTAACATTGACCGACCACTAACTTAGCTCTTAGGAAAAGACCCCAATTTCATTATAGATCACAAGTATCTAGAGGCCTCTGGTTCCTAAAGAGAATCGTGACTCTTTGATTTTTGCAGGCTCCCGATTGATCTCTTCCCTTTGAGATCATGGCGGATGCTTCGAATTTTTCCATAGGAGCTGTATTTGGGAAGCGATGAGATTAGATCTTGTTTGTTATCTACTACGTGAGCAAAGTTTTAGACCCTACACAGAAAAATACATAGTGGTCGAAAAGGAAAAGCTCACCGTAATCTGGTCTCTTGAGAAATTTAGGTCTAACATTTTGATTTCAAAGGTGATAGTATGTACTGATCATTCAACCATTAGGTATCTCATGGAAAAGAAGGACACGAAGGCATGTCTTCTTAGGTAGATTTTATTCTCTTTTACGTATACTCTACTATCTATAAATCCTTATTGACAAAAAGACCAAGATTTGTACAATCAATTACCAAAAAGATTGAGAAAAAGTTGAGAAGTCAAGAAAGTAGATATGATGGTAAACTCTATACTGATAATTAATATGGTGCCGGTTATGGTGACTCTTACACCTGACCGTGCGAGGGCGCGGTGACCCTCAACTGGGCGGAAGATAGGAAGCCCAGTTTGGGCAGCGGCCGCCAAGTGCACGGGTCTAGGATCCCAGTCCCTTTCGGTTTTTACGCGAGCTCGTAGTATTTTTACGCCTCGTTGGGATCCCAACTTTAGACCATTCCGTTGACCCTCTGTTTTAGGATACCCAGGCGGGGGATCCTCGGTTTTTCAGTTTTACGTTCGAGCTCGGTCGCCTGTACTAGTCGGGTCGTTTTCTAGAGCGACTTTTCCGGGAAGTCCCTCTCACCCGTCTTAGTGGCGTAGTTTTGGAGTCGACATATCCCTCTATTGGACCGCGCTTCCAACTAGAGGGCGAGATGGAAGAGCCATTTGTAGGCTTCCTCACCGCTTGAGTTTACTTCGCCAATAGACTTTTCGAATCTACAACCAGATCATCCATATCTAGATCTACATCTCCTAGAGTTACATCTGAGATAATAAAAGTAAGATTTTGGAGAGGTTAACATCAAAAGTAGTATTGATCGGAAATTACTAACCAACTGACTTGAGAATCAAGTAAATCTCTAAATATTTCCAATTCAATCTGCCACATCAACAAAACCACAGATATTATATATGGTCAATATAAATATATATATATACTCTCACAAATAGGAAGTTTTGGTTACGAAATAAACATGTTGTATATGAAAAATACCGGAATCATGGGCGCTTATGGGAATTGATTACAAGTCTGAAAACCTTTTTACTTACGCAAGTAGATGTAAACTTTACTTATTTCACCTTTTTACTTGTTCTCTTTGTACATAATAAGTTACTTGTTAATTATTTTTAAACTGCGGATTAGTATTCACAATTGTGACTCCTCTTCTTCCTTGCACGCATGGCAGGCAAGGAGCCTACTGTTTAGTAATCGTTCATGCTTCCAGGAGACAGGGTATACACCAGACGGTATGGTTTATTTTGTCTCAGTTTTTGATTCACATTATAATGTAAATGCTATCTCTTCTGTACTACATTTTGGGATATATGGTGTATACTGGAAGATTCTTGTACATGATGTAAAATGATATGGAAATTAATGAAATGAGACTTTGGTGTCATTTCCCTCTTTTAGATTGTGGTTATGAATGTGAATATCATATGTAGCTGGTGAATCCAAACCTAAATTCTAGAAAATAGAGTTTAAACATGAGTGGCATGAGATGAACAGTGATGAGCTGTCACACATGGCTCGTAAAATTGTATGAAAGGAAGATACGCTCCATTTCATTTTCAAAGTTGCAAAAAATGACTATATATATAATGTAAGCAGTCAAACAAGTTAGATTGGAATCCATCTATTCAATGAACAAAATGAGAATATTAAACATTATCCTAATGTCATCATTGATCTGGAAGATTCTCAATTACTTGGCTATGTTGGTAATTCAAACATCTATTTTAAAACATGGATTCTTTGATGAGATAAAGGAATCAGCTTGCAGAGATTTATACTTTAAGAACATAAGTCCCTCCTGCAACTACTTGGAAAAATTTATACTAAAACCAATTATTATACTAGAACCCGATATTGGAATGTAACATTTGCGTGAAAAAAAAATCCATGCCTGGCATAATAGGAGAGCTAAGGATAGCACAAAACCAGCACAAAGTATTGCAGGATGCAAAGAAAAATAAGATTTGTCTTGCAAGAATGTGCCACTGATTTAGATCATGAAAATTTCATGGAAACAAAAGATTTGGGGTTTTAAAACATGCATGCATGGCAACAAAAGAGATGGCTAAGGGATGTACCTTACTAGATCTTTAATGAAGATCTATTTGTATGCTAAAGTTGGTGATTTGGAGTAGATCCAAGGCTCCAATGTTGCAGAAATTCAGAAATGGATCTCCAGCAATTGGGAGGGGCTGCAGCAGGGAGTTGATTGTTTTTCTTGGTAGCACCTTGTGCAGCTCCAATGGAGAGGAGTTGCTCCAGCAAGGCTACTGGACAGCACAGGGAAGAAATGGCTGGAGAAAGAGGCTGAGATTTTGGGCAGAGATCTCTCGTTGGATTTAGAGAAAGTGGGATGTATGGCTTGTTATATATATAGGAGATGAAAGGTTCCAAATCCCTCCAAATGGAGAAAGTAAAAAGCCAAGTGGAGAGGAAAGAAGCCCAACGTGTAAGGAAAGATAAGGCCCCAACAACTGGAGTTTGCTATTGTAAATATTATATTATTTTTTTTAAATCTCTTCATTTGACATACTTAAAAATCTACCGTACACGCACCTCGGGCCTCCGTTTTCGACGTGAAATATCTCGATTTGATCGTCTCAGAACGACGATCAAAATTAGTATAATATTGAAATACTTTCGGTTGGGTTTTGAATACCCAAAATTTTTCGGATACGGTTTTTGTTTAAGATTAAATTTTATGATTTAAAAATATCAAACGACCTCCGATTGACGAACGGTCGATTCCGTTGGTCTTGTTTAGTCGAATCGGATCTAATGACGGTCTCGGTTTGTTTTGCGGTTTCCGAATTTACGTCGCGGCTTTTTCGCGACGTACATTACGATGCGACCGAATTTTGTTCGATTTCGCCCGAAGGACATTTGATTCTCGATCAAATGATCGTTTTAGGTTATCTAATAATGTCAGATAACTTAATTGGGTTATTCGGACCTTATTCAGGTCGAGTTCGGTTTCGTTAGAATCCAGATGTTACAATTATAAAAGCCTCAAAGGGAGTCTCGTCCTCGAGACTCGAGTCAAGATCATCATGTATCTTGTTTGAATCACATATGGCCATAAAAACCTCAAAGGGTTTTGAACCCATAAAAACCTCAAAGAGAAAACAAGCCATATATTTTAACATATATCTAATTACAAAAGCTTGTTTTGCTCATTACCTCAGAAAAGTTGCAGGTATCGCTCCCGCATGTCGGCTTCGATTTCCCATGTCGCCTCTTTGACTCCATGACGGTGCCATAAAACCTTGACCAATGAAATCTCTTTGCTGCGAAGCTTCTTCATAGCATGGTCAAGTATCTGCACTGGCTTCTCCTCATAAGTTAGATCTGGCTCTACATCGAGATTCTCGTAACTGATAATGTGTCGAGGATCGTGCACATACTTCCTCAAGTTGGATATATGAAAGACGTCATGAATAGAAGATAGATGTGGAGGAAGCGCTACTCGATATGCAACCTTCCCCACTCTAGCCAGAATCTCAAAAGGTCCAACATATCGCGACGCCAGGTTGCCACGAACACCAAATCTCTGTACTCCCTTCATGGGAGATACATGGAGAAATACCCAATCTCTCACCTGTAATTTACAGGAATGTCCTTAGTATGTGATTAAGTTGATTATATATGATTTACAATTGAATAAGTGAAGAGGAAATAATTAGATTACTTGAAACTCTATGTCTCACCTCCGATGATCCGCATAGCTCTTCTGGCGGCTCTGTGCCTGATGAATCTCGGATTCACCATTCTAAGTCTCATTAATTCAGCTCAAGTCCCTCAAAATCAATAATATTTCTGCATTTATTCTGCATAATTAGCATTCAGGCATGATTTCATAAGTTTTGCATTTTAGCATTAATTTCTGCATAAAATAAGAAGCCAAAAATCCAAGCCAAAAATGACCTGTAAATAGCCTAACTTCCCCTATTTTTAACTCCTCCATACTGACACCGCATAACCCAAAACCACCTCTACTGTGTACACATCACTAACAAGAATAAATAAAAAATACAAAAAAATAATTAACCCAGGCAAGTGGACCAAAAACCCAAACCCTAGTTTCAGGATTTTCGGACTAAAAGCCACATATCTTCCCCATCCAGTGTCCGATTTGATCCTACTCACTTTTGAACTAATGTACATTCAATTATCTTCAAAACAAGACCAAGTTCAAGTGAATCAGAGCTCGTATGTGAAAGTTGGGTTTTGGGCCTCTTTTGTACATTGTAATTTTCGCGGCTTTTGACCGATATTTTATGTATATATTTTCTTTATTGATAAAAATAAAAAAATAGATTTAGGTCTCTTTTATTTATCTTTGAGTTTTACACATTTTTCCGGATTTTCATCTTGTTTTAAAAATGACAAAAAAAATTAGAAAACCCAAAAATCAAGGTATTCTATGTACATGGGATACCCCAAAAATTCATTTTTTACATTTGACCGAATTTGGCTTTGATGTCTTCATGAAAGTTGTAGATCTCGTCGAGACGAGCATTTTTCGTGAAGGAACTTTTTCGATCCGAGGTCATTTGCTGTTTTGTATCGATTTTACAATGGTATTTATTCTCGAATTTTCTGGTGCTGACACGTGGCAGCCCCAGAGGCCACCACATGTTAGCTATTTTTCGCATATTTTTAATCTCGTTTTTATAAAAAAAATAATTAAAAAAAACCACGCACGTACGTTGCACGTGCCCCCAGGCACGTGCTCCGCACGTGCCACGCTCTCCCCTCTCTCTTGACCGCCATGTGGCACGATCTCGGCCGCTCGATCTCGGCCGATCGAACGGCCGTTGATCGTCGTCTTCTCCAGGCCTTCTCCCCTCCGTAACTTCCGCCGCCGCTCATCCCGCGCCTCCAACCTCCCTCGCATCGCTCGCAACTGCCGCCGCTTTTCTCGCCTCGCCGTTGACCTCAACCTCTCCCGCAACCGCCGGCTTCCTTCTCTCTCTCAACCCTATTTAAGAGCCATCGTCCCCCACCTCCGATTTCATTCGCCGATAACCCTTAAGTTCCAAGTGAGCCGGTGGTGACAGTCCGGCCTCGCTACCCTCGCGGCGAGATCCGAGGGCGCTACTGCCCCTCGTTGCAGAAGCGGCTCCCCCGCTCATCCTCTGCTCCGCTCCGACTCCGTGTTCGTCGAGCATACAACCACCGTCTTCTACCACCTGCGTAACAGGACAACCGCTTCGAACTCCTCCGCCAATCATCTACTCCGCCTCGTCAACGTCATCGCCACCGGAGCCCCGCTCCGCCGCTACTCCCATCACCATCGACTCCGCCAGCCGCGTCGCAACGACTTCATCGCCACCGCAAGCACGACCTTCTTCTCCGACAAACGTTCATCGTCTCCGGTCTTCCACCTGCGCTCCACCAACACTCGCCATCTTCGCCGACACCTCAGCCGCCTCGCCGCCGGGCTCGGACCGGGCCTCCGCCAGCTACGCTCCGCCACTCGCCACCGGGCTGTGGACCCAAGACCCCAGCACGCGCGGAGCGCGTGCGTGGGGGATGTCAGCAGCTTCATCACCCATGGGTCACGTGCTACGCACGAGACCTCGGGGTAAATTGCAAGAATCCCCCTGGGGGTTCCATTATTTGCCGTTAAAGGCACGTGCTCTGCACGTGCCCCTTGGTCAATTTGCAGTTTGCCCCCCCAGTTTCTTTGGTAATTACGCACTAGCCCCCCTATCTTTTATTTATTTATAATTACTGCATTTACACCCCTGTCTTCCCCTTTAATTTTAAACCTTTACATGACATCATTTTATTTATTTAAAAATAGCACTATGTTCTACATGTAATTCTCTACATTTTGACATATTGTAGGCATTTTTGTGAGTGACGGTTAATTAATAAATAATTGTTTGGTGGAAATTAGCATACTTTGCCCACTTTACTCTCTAGAATTTATCGTTGATTAACCATTGCTCTAAAAATCCCCAAAAAATCACGTATTGTAGAGATTATTTTGATTAACATTGTGCCCAAAAATCTTTGCATTTGCATACATAGTTTGCTCTATAAAAATCATCTTGCATATTTTCGTATTTTATTTTTAACAGGTATTAAACCCTACATTTTTGAGGTTTAGGATTTTTCTGAGATCCGTCACCTACTGATAGATCTTAGATAATTTTATTTCTTGAAAATAAATAGGTTTAATATTTATTATAATTAAATATTGAAAATCATTCTGTTTGCATTTAAAAATTCATAAAAAAATTCATATTGCATCCAAAAATTCCAAAAAAATTACAGTGCATTCATTTTGTCGTATAAGTCATCTCGGCCAAGTTTCATATTTTTCGGACACCTTTTGTACGTAGTTGACATTTTAGTCCCTAAAATAGGCTGAATTTGCATTTTGCATCCCTTATTACATTGAAAAAAATTCCAAAAAAAGACCGCCTTGAAAATCGAACACGAAATTGGATAGACACAACTCTAGGTTGTTCCTTTGCCTTCTTGTGATCGACCTTGGGACTTGCCCAAGTAAAATAAACATAAACCACGAGATTAAAATTGAATAATTATTTTGTGGTTATTTCTTGACTGTTTCCGATCGCCGCCTACAACGAACGACATTTAATCATTTTACGCACGAACATAAAAACACATTCTTAACCCGGCGTTATCGGACACGTCAGATGGCGCCGTTGCCGGGGAGGCAAATGGCTTAGATTTTTGTTTTGAAAATTTTTGTTCGGTTTTCCGAATTCGGGTAGTCTGACCCCCGAATCTTTCACTGTAAATCCCATTTTATTTCTTGTATTTATTTTTCAGCATTTATTTCATTTATTTTATTTTTGATTATTTTCTGAGTCACTCTCTTACATTCTCTCTCTTCTTTTTCTTGCGAGGTACCCGGCGCACGTGGAGCGGTTTTTCAAGGAGCCGACGCATCTTCACCGACATCCGAAGAAACCGCAATTAAATTAAGATCGAGTCGAGTCGTGAGAGAGAGTAGAGTCTAGATTTTTAATTTCTGCACTTTTAGTTTCTGCTCATTTATAGCGGTGTCCGTTTGGACTCTTGCGTGTGTAAAAAGACATTGAACTCTATTTATGGTGTATCGTGGCCTGTTTCACTCTCCAGCGAGGGTGGGGCCCGACTTGAGTGGCGATTAGGATAGACCTGCACATACGGCTCTCAGAGCATTTTTTATTTTTTGATTGTGCTCGTAGGATCTTAAGCCACACTGCACTTTGACTGAGACGCACATTAGATCGTTCAACTTAGCCAAATTACACTCAATTCTTCCCGCTAATAAAACTTTCTGCTTAGGTGCGGTTTTCATCGGCTTGCACGCATTTAGTATAAATTTTTCAATTCTGTACTGCATCCAACATGGAGATTGCAAGGAGGCACTGTAAGTCTTCTAACTGAGCATTCATCATAGTTTTCCGCGTGCATCGGCTTTTCCCGAATTCCTCCCTCTTATTTTATCACATAAATCTAAAGGAAATTGGGACTGGATGGTAGACGTGTATTTGTGTTCATCTAAATTCTTCAGTGATCGCCTCAATAAAATTGGGACTGCTAAATATAGCCGATCTTAAAAATCCATAAAATCAAGAATTTTTGCGGAGCAACCCCGACATTGTTTGATTTTATCTTGCAGCGAGGAGAGAGACACACACTAGGATAGAGCCCAGCTCCAAACCTAACATCTCGTTTAAACAGCTTGCAAGATTGAATTTATCACCAACAAAAATTAAAAAGATAATAGCCGAACTCTTACGGCTTCATTGTGTGAGTTGGTGAACCCGGGGTTTGAATTGTGTTTGCATTGGTGTGCGTGACCTGATTTCAAGATCAATAGCCGCACATTTCGATAAAAATTCTCTTGACTATCCCGTGCAATCATCTCTTCCCTCTCTTGATTTAGACCTCATAATGGAACTCTTGTCCAAAAACTCTTACAGATCCAACTCCCCATTCCTCTCAAAAATGACCGAACACCCATCAGAGCTATACTATGAAAATGATTTTGTTTCGGTTAGTCCCAAATCAACTCAATCCCATTCTTTCAATAATCCTTCAACATTTACGGGAGGCTTTCACCCGCAGATAAGTTCGGCCTCCTCATTAAATTTCTATTCGAACCATCCAACCGTAAATGACCACCTACCATCTTGGACTGAATCGTCTTATTCTCCGTTTCTCGCCAATGAAACTTTTCAAGATCAAAATCCCTTAAAATCTCATGACCGGCAGAGAAACCAAACTCAGATGGAAAGACATGCACTGAATAATCATCGGCATTGGATTGACCATGATAGACCCCTCGTCAGACATGATACTCATACAGAGGACTAGACTGACCTCTTAGAAACACATAAACCTTGTATGTTGACTCCACAATATCAAGGTCTGACCAATCAACTACACCTGTCTGAACCATATGAGCAGCCTCCTTCCATTATTTTTGAGGAGAAATTTTCAGAAAATAATGATCATATTTCGGATATTCCAAGAAACTCTCCTCTCAGCACAAAGGGAAAAATGGAAGAGGAAATTATCGAACACACACCGACTGCGCCTATGATTGATCATGAATTGAATTTTGAGGATGATATTTCGAGGATAAAAACAAGATTCAATTCAATAGAGGAGAGATTTCAAAAATTTACCGATCGATTCATCGCATTCTATGGTGGCTCGGACAGTAAAATAAATGAGGAAATAACTGGATCTGAGATTGAAAATTCTGAGGATATTCAGGGACCTATGGACAGTTCTGAAAATGATTATGCTGCTGACCACCACCCTGAACTCCAAAGCCCATCTGAAGAACATCCCACATCCCCACACCACCCAGAAAATACCAAAAAAATGGAAACATTTGAAAATCACAAAAAAAATGAAAATTCAGATTCGTAAAAATTGAAACTGAAAACGATCTGAGAAATCTGGATCCGACTGTACGGGAAGCACTGGAAAAACGCTTGATGTTTGAACTTCCCTTTATACAGGCCATTGAACACTTCCCCGACCTTAAAAGATTTATAACAGATAAATTAATGAACAAAAAGTCGGGCAGGATACGAACAAAGACTGAAAGACATATCTTGTCAATGGCCTCCTCCATGGTGTTGAGGAGAAAAACCAAGAGCCGCATAGTGAAGCAGTTGCCCAGATTTGACTGTGAAATCGAAGATACAATTTTCACCCATGCTCAGATTGATGACGATTCACCAATTAATATCCTCCCGACCTCTGTATTCCATGAACTCAAACTCGGTCCGATTCGGAAGATACGAGAGATTGTACAATTAGCGGATCGATCGATAAAACGACCAAGAGGAATTATTTCTGTCATCATGAAATTCCAAGGTGCTCCACTCAAAGTAGAATTCACGATCGTTGATATTGAGCATCAAAGAGAATTCACCCAATCTCTAATCATTCTTGGAAAACCATTCTTGGCATTAGTCAAGGCGAGTATTGTGAGACTCGGGAAATCAATTTCACAGCATTGGAAGCACTTAAATCCGACCCTATCTTTGAGAAACCACGATCTTCTGAGGCAACCCACGAAGTCCCCGACAACCGTAACCATGAAGCGGTAGAAGAGCCCTACCCCGCAGCCACACCTGAGATAGCGGTTGTTGATGAGACTATTGGTTTAGAAAATCTCCCCCTGCTCCATTCCCAGCCGCTCTCACTATGGACAATTATGTATATGAAATCATATGATCCGGAGACTTATGCATGGGCACACCCTGGGTCAACCTACTCTGACTACATAGATTACATCAACTCGACACAGGAATACGCCAACATCGAATCAATTGAGAAACAACATGCAGAGACTCTCCCCAATATTTCAATTCCCGCGAATCTCAAAATAGACAAATCTTTCTACTACGATCCTGAGACATATGCATGGTCACACCCTGGAGCAACATTTTCTGAATATCTTGACCAAATCATCCCAAATCGAGAGTGCTCAAACATTCGGGAGACTAAGAACAAACACACAGACCAAGCACCAACCAAGGAAAAATTCTAATGGCTATTCATCTGGATATTCGAGTGAACCGACACCTTCACGACGAACTAAAAAGAGAGTCACCACCTTTCGGAAGAGGAATCAGTTGATGATCCCTCATCAGGTCCAGAAAAGATGGTTTACATGAGAAGTCTGTTCGACAGCCCTAAAGCCATATCTCCGTAAGGATCCAAAATTCAATCCTCGTTGGACAACTCCCATTCCTAACTACTACTCATCCAAAGCTGATGCTCCTGCATTCTTCAAGTACACTGGAATTCTTTCGTATGAGCTGACTGAGACCGGTGCTTCTGAGTATTCATCTGAGGATAAACTGATTGACCCAAAGAAGGAATGAACTCTGAGGAAACAACTGAAAGAAACAAAAACTTGGAGTATGTCCACTTTCAATTACTACTCCTCTGAGGATAACTCTGATGATGGATATCTTTCATCTGACTCAAACACTGCATCTATTATCCATCATGAATATTCTGAGGATAACACTGATCATAGTTGGGAATCATATGCTTCATCTCCGACTCATCACTATGATATCCCACCACAAGCTCACAAGAAGATCAGCCGAAAACCGCCTTAATCATCGGCTACCCACCCTCCCTCCCGACCACATCGGTCTCCTTGTACAGCTTCTTCCTCAACTTAGGCCAAGGCCTAAGTATAGGGGGGACCGATGCCATCTGTATATATCATTTCCCCGGATCACACTCTACCTCCCGATCGCTCCACTTCCACCTCCTTCCATACTTAGGCTGATCAGAGCCTAAGTATAGGGGGGACCGATCCCATCTGTATATACTCTCCTCATTTCCTGACCGCTTTTCTTTTCGTTTTTCCCCTCCCTTACGCTTAGCCTGAGCTATGTCTTCCACTTCTTGTGCTCTGAGGACACAACACTCGCTAAGTATAGGGGGGGTCTGTATATATACTTTGTATATATTTTACCCATATCTCGTACTTTCGCGTAAGTCTATATGTATTTACGGGGTGGGTAATAACTTGAAAAAAAAACAAAAACAAAAAAAAAGGAAAAAAGAAGAAGAGTTTTGCTACTAACACTGACTTGCCCAAAATTTTTGAAAAAAAGAGGCTTCTTATTCCATTTTCTGCATAAAAAATTCCCTTGCATAAAATGTCAAAAAAAAAATTCAAAAAATGTGTCTGCATTGCACACACCTACACTTCATCCAACATTACATGCATTTGCATCTGTGAAAAGTCATTGGGTTCTGAATCGAGTTATGAGCCGAAACCGAGAGTGGTCTGGACTTGACCTTAATCCACCTAATTTTCAGAGGAACTTCACCGAGAAATAAGATTTTAAGAGCTTCAGGTCTTTTTGACTTAATTCCTTAAGTTCCACATGACAATGTACAACGTTTGACTCTTAGTGTCTAACATGGTCTCTTCATTCTGGGTACAACTCTGGAATAGGGAATTAATTTGCACTCTCGCACTATGCACTTAGCTCAACCCATACGGGATGTTGGAAGACTGTGTGAGTCTCTTTTCTAGTAGCATGGAAATCTAAAGACCGGAATACGGGTTGAAATAAAGCTTCGGAAAAGGAATGGACGGCTGGGCACAATTTTTTCTAAGACCCCAAAAAATATGCGGACCAAAAAGATTCTATATCCACAGGGGCACAACAAGATCCAAGCAGAACCACCAAAACTTCCAAATACAAAGAAGCATTCTACCAAAAAAAATCCCGACCAAAAAGGTCCAAGCTTCAAGAACCTGCAGATCTTAGTGGAGACTCGGCTACACTGGCCATCTTCACAAGGAGAGGTGACTACACTGGCCACCCTCCAGTTCTTTTCTCTTTCTTCTATCTTCTCCCTCATTCGATTGTGAACACAACACGACAGACCTTAGAAGGAAATACCTGACTCCCCGAGGACGAGTTACTGGAGAGGAGAGGAACATAGTAGTCCGGCATTCTGAATGGGGAAGAGCTAAAACCCTTCACACACAAGAGTCGGTGATTCAATGTTCATAGGGTATACTTTGGGAAGAGGATTGATCTAAGATGACTTCTGAGCCGAAACTGTGACAATGATGTGTAGAACTTGAGGGCTGTTGATTTTAAAATTCTAAGTCTCACAGAAGTTCCGACACATTATTAAATCCAAAGGTCGAGTTTAGTCTCACTCTCACCTTCAGTTCATGGTCTTGGTATGGAACCCAGTCTCATTTCACTTCATGGCATTATCTTTTTGATGCTCAGGGACGAGCATGGTTTAAGTATAGGGGGATGATGAATCTCGGATTCACCATTCTAAGTCTCATTAATTAAGCTCAAGTCCCTCAAAATCAACAATATTTCTGCATTTATTCTGCATAATTAGCATTCAGGCATGATTTCATAAGTTTTGCATTTTAGCATTAATTTCTGCATAAAATAAAAAGCCAAAAATCCAAGCCAAAAATGACCTGTAAATAGCCTAACTTCCCCTATTTTTAACTCCTCCATACTGACACCGCATAACCCAAAACCACCTCTACTGTGTACACATCACTAACAAGATAAATAAAAAATACAAAAAAATAATTAACCAGGTAAGTGGACCAAAAACCCAAACCCTAGTTTCAGGATTTTCGGACTAAAAGCTACATATCTTCCCCATCCAGTGTCCGATTTGATCCTACTCACTTTTGAACTAATGTACATTCAATATCTTCAAAAACAAGACCAAGTTCAAGTGAATCAGAGCTCGTATGTGAAAGTTGGGTTTTGGGCCTCTTTTGTACATTGTATATTTTCGCGGCTTTTGACCGATATTTTATGTATATATTTTCTTTATTGATAAAAATAAAAAAAATTAGATTAAGGTCTCTTTTATTTATCATTGAGTTTTCCACATTTTTCCGAGTTTCATCTTGTTTTTAAAAATGACAAAAAAATTAGAAAACCCAAAAATCAAGGTATTCTATGTACATGGGATACCCCAAAAATTCACTTTTTACATTTGACCAAATTTGGCTTTGATGTCTTCATGAAAGTTGTAGATCTCGTCGAGACGAGCATTTTTGTGAAGGAACTTTTCGATCCGAGGTCATTTGCTCATTGTATCGATTTTACAATGGTATTTATTCTCGAATTTCTGGTGCTGACACGTGGCAGCCCCAGAGGCCCCATGGTGTCAGCTATTTTTCGCATATTTTTAATCTCGTTTTTATAAAAAAATAAAAAAAATAATTAAAAAAAACCACGCACGTGCGTTGCACGTGCCCCCAGGCACGTGCTCCGCACGTGCCACGCTCTCCCCTCTCTCTTGACCGCCATGTGGCGCGATCTCGGCCGCTCGATCTCGGCCGATCGAACGACCGTTGATCGTCGTCTTCTCCAGGCCTTCTCCCCTCCGTATCTTCTGCCGCCGCTCATCCCCGCGCCTCCAACCTCCCTCGCATCGCTCGCAACTGCCGCTGCTTTTCTCGCCTCGCCGTTGACCTCAGACCTCTCCCGCAACCGCCGGCTTCCTTCTCCTCTCTCAACCCTATTTAAGAGCCATCGCCCCCCACCTCTGATTTCATCCGCCTATAACCTTAAGTTCCAAGCGAGCCGGTGGTGACAGCCCGGCCTCGCTACCCTCGCGGCGAGATCCGAGGGCGCTACTTCCCCTCGTTGCAGAAGCGGCTCCGCCGCTCATCCTGTGCTCCGCTCCGACTCCGTGTCGTCGAGCATACGACCACCGTCTTCTACCACCTGCGTAACAGGACAACCGCTTCGAGCTCCTTCGCCAATCGTCTACTCTGCCTCGTCAACGTCATCGCCACCGGAGCCCCGCTCCACCGCTACTCCCATCGCCATCGTCTCAGCCAGCCGCCTCGCAACGACTTCATCGCCACCGCAAGCACGACCTTCTTCTCCGACAAACGTTCATCGTCTCCGGTCTTCCACCTGCGCTCCACCAACACTCGCCATCTTCGCTGACACCTCAGCCGCCTCGCCGCCGGGCTCGGACCGGGCCTCCGACAGCTACGCTCCGCCACTCGCCACCGGGCTGTGGACCCGAGACCCCAGCACGCGCGGAGCGCGTGCGTGGGGGACATCAGCAGCTGCATCACCCCTGGGTCACGTGCTACGCACGAGACCTCGGGGTAAATTGCAAGAAGCCCCCTGGGGGTTCCATTATTTGCCGTTACGCCCAAGATCCAGAGGGCACGTGCTCTGCACGTGCCCCTTGGTCAATCTGCAGTTTGCCCCCCCAGTTTCTTTGGTAATTACGCACTAGCCCCCCTGTCTTTTATTTATTTATAATTACTGCATTTACACCCCTGTCTTCCCCTTTAATTTTAAACCTTTACATGACGTCATTTTATTTTTTTTTAAAAAAATAGCACTATGTTCTACATGTAATTCTCTACATTTTGACATATTGTAGGCATTTTTGTGAGTGACGGTTAATTAATAAATAATTGTTTGGTGGAAAGTAGCATACTTTGCCCACTTTACTCTCTAGAATTTATCGTTGATTAACCATTGCTCTAAAAATCCCCAAAAAATCATGTATTGTAGAGATTATTTTGATTAACATTGTGCCCAAAAATCTTTGCATTTGCATGCATAGTTTGCTCTATAAAAATCATCTTGCAAATTTTCGTATTTAATTTTTAATAGGTATTAAACCCTACATTTTTGAGGTTTAGGATTTTTCTGAGATCCGTCACCTAGTGATAGATCTTAGATAATTTTATTTCTTGAAAATAAGTAGGTTTAATATTTATTATAAATAAATATTGAAAATCATTCTGTTTGCATTTAAAAATTCATAAAAAAATTCATATTGCATCCAAAAATTCCAAAAAAATTACTGTGCACTCATTTTGTCGTATAAGTTATCTCGGCCAAGTTTCATATTTTTCGGACACCTTTTGAATGTAGTTGACATTTTAGTCCCTAAATTAGGCCAAGTTTGCATTTTGCATCCCTTATTGCATTGAAAAAAATTCCAAAAAAGGACCGCCTTGAAAACCGAACACGAAATTGGATAGACACAACTCTAGGTTGTTCCTTTGCCTCCTTGTGATCGACCTTGGGACTTGCCCAAGTAAAATAAACATAAACCACGAGATTAAAATTGAATAATTATTTTGTGGTTATTTCTTGACTGTTTCCGATCGCCGCCTACAACGAACAATATTTAATCATTTTACGCACGAACATAAAAACACATTCTTAACCCGGCGTTATCGGACACGTCAGTGCCGTCAAAAGCCTCCGTCTCACAAGATCAACAGCTCTCATAGTCTCTTCCAAGAGATCTACGGAATATAAAGAATGATCGCCTACCTCACGCCAACTGAGAGGTGTGAGGTATCTCCGCCCGTATAGGGCTTCGAATGGTGCCATGCCAATACTGGATGTACGTGAATTCCACTAATGACAGATGGTCCTTCCAGGACCCTTTCCACTCCAAAGTGCAAGCGCGAAGCAAATCCTCTAGTGTCTAAAAGGTGCGCTCACTCTGACCGTCAGTCTGTAGATGATATGCAGAACTCATCTTCAGCTCTGTCTGTAGTGCTGACATGAACTGATGCCAAATAATGTGACGTAAATCTCGAATCCCTGCCAGACACCACCTCTCGTGGTATACCATGTAATCTGATGATGTTCTGCACATACAGCTTGGCCAATCTGGATGGAGTGTAAGTCGTGTTGATAGGTATGAAATGGGCTGACTTGGTCAACCTATCAACAACGACCCAAATGGAATCATGGCCACCTGGTATCTCGGCAATCCTGTGACAAAATCCATAGAAATGCTCTCCCATTTCCACTCAGGAATGGGGAGAGACTGCAGTAATCCTGGTGGTCACCTGTGCTCGACCTTGACCATCTGACAGGTCATGCATCTGCTAACATGCTGCGCTACATCGCGCTTCATTCCATCCCACCAGAAATGTCGACGCAGATCACGATACATCCTCGTACTGCCTGGATGGATAGAAACTGTGACCTATGTGCCTCATCCCAGAATGTCTCTGTGAAGCTGCTCGTCATTGGGTACAACGACCCGTCCTGCCTTCCATAAAATAGACTCCATCACAACAAAGTCATAAAATTCGTCTTTGATGGCGTGCATGTATCTATCTCGGATCCAAGGATCGGTCTTCGGGCCCTCTATAATACGATCCCAAAGACTACTGTATCGTGGAGGCATGGCGGTAGAAATGGATGCGCTCTCCTGAGGATGCCAATCGGTCAAAGCGGCAAGCGTATCCCATGTATATAGCCAGTTCGCCGTACCATCAGCATGCGCTCTCCTACTGAGTGCATCAACCACCACGTTTCCTTTACCAGAATGGTAAGAGATCGTGCAATCATAATCCTTCAGCAGCTCGAGCCATCTGCGCTGCCTCATGTTCAGCTCCTTCTGATCAAAGATGTACTTCTGACTCTTGTGGTCTGTAAAGATCTCGAAATTCACCCCATATAGGTAGTGGCGCCGGATCTTCAAGGCGAAGAAAACTGCCACCAACTCCAAGTCATGTGTGGGGTAGCTCCGCTCGTGCGGTCTCAACTGCCATGATGCGTAAGCAATCACCTGTCCTCTCTGCATCAACACTGCTCCTAGACCTTCTCCAGATGCATCTGTGTAGACTGCATAGTCCTGAGTGCCTGAAGGAAGAGCAAGAATAGGCGCTGTAGTCAACCTCTCCTTCAGTGTCTGGAAGGCCTGCTCACATGAATCATCCCAAATGAATGGAATTCCCTTCTGTGTCAACCGTGTCAGAGGGTGAACAATGCGTGAAAATCCACTGACAAAGCGTCTGTAATAGCCTGCTAATCCGAGGAAGCTCCGAATCTGAGTAACTGTCTTAGGCTGCTCCCAAGACATAACTGCATCCATCTTCACAGGATCGACTGCAATGCCTGCTCCAGAAATGATATGCCTGAGAAATGAGACCTGGGATAACCAGAACTCGTACTTGCTCAAATTGGCATATAGCTTGTGCTCCCGCAATGTGTATAAAACAATCCGTAGATCATTCGCATGATCCCATTCATTCCATGAATAGATGAGCACATCATCGATGAACACTACTACAAACTTGTCCAAGTATGGACGGAAAATCTGGTTCATCATATCCATGAAAGCCGCAGGTGCATTGTTGAGCCCAAACAGCATCACTACAAACTCGTAGTGTCCATAGCGAGTCCTGAAAGCTGTCGTCGGAATACCTGACTCGCGAATCCTCAGCTGATGGTAGCCTGAGCGAAGATCGATCTTCGAGAACACCGAAGATCCCTAGAGCTGGTCGAACAAATCATCGATGCACGGCAAAGGATAACGATTTTCACCGTTCTCTTGTCCAGCTACCTATAATCGATGCATAACCTCATGGATCCATCCTTCTTCCTGATAAACAGAACCGGAGCACCCCAAGGTAAAGTGCTCGGTCTCACGAATCCCAAATCAAGCAACTCCTGCAACTGCACATTCTCCCTCAACTCAGCTGGTGCATGCGATATGGTGCCATAGAGATCGGCTGTGTATCTGGCAGCAATGTGATCTCGAACTCGATCTCTCTCTCAGGAGGTAATCCTGGTAGCTCATCAGGAAATACATCTGGATATTCTGACACTACTCGGATGTCATGTGTCATCGGCTCCTGGTCAGATACCTCCCGAATAAATGCAAGATATGTATCACAACCCTGATCGACAAGTCGTTGGGCTCGCAACACTGATATGTACTCCATGGTGGAGTCATGTACAGTACCCTCAAAAGTGAACTCGGGTAGATCTGGAATTATGAAGACACCGTCTTCTTAAAGCAATCAACAAGTGCATGATGAGCGGATAACCAATCCATGCCCAAAATCAAGTCGAACTCATCAAGCTGCAGAAGTAGACAATCTGCGATCATCTCGTGACCGTCAATCAGTACGGGCAAGTGCCTGACTATCAGCGAAATAATGAACAACTGGCCACCTAGCCCTCGGATAAGATATGGAGGAGGGAGAGTCTTTGCGACTCTACCTAAAGAAGCAAGTAGTCTCGAAGCAAGGAAAGAATGTGTCGCTCCAGAATCAAATGAAACATGAAAAGGTCGGCTCAAGACTGAGACCGTGCCTTTTACCATAGTAGCTGCTGAACGGGCCATTCGCAGATACTTATCATATATGCCGTTTCTCTTCTTGGGATATAATATGAAAATTAATGAAATTGGTGACATCTGTGGTGATTGAATCTGAATGTCATATTTCCCTTCTCAGATTCTCGACAAGTCGGAAGACTGCCGTTACTCGAGAACTTAATGCGATCTGAATTGAAATACAGCGAATGCGAGTATCGGGGTACCACTGTTCTGATACCAAAAATGTAGACCCCCGAGGATCCGGGTATCTGTTTACGACACATTTCGCAGAAATTCCATAAATTTAGCATCACATTAAAAGCATAATTTATGGGAAATTTTTTCGCGCTTGAAGCTACATATGACATTCACATTCATAACCACAATCTAAAAGAGGAAAATGACACCAAAGTCTCATTTCATTAATTTCCATATCATTCTACATCATGTACAAGAATCTTCCAGTATACATCATATATCCCAAAATGTAGTACAGAAGAGATAGCATTTACATTATAATGTGAATAGAAAATAAGACAAAATAAACCGTCTGGTGTATACCCTGTCTCCTGGAAGCATGAACGACTACTAAACAGCTGGCTCCTTGCCTGCCATGCATGCAAGGAAGAAGAGGAGTCACAATTGTGAATACTAATCCGTAGTTTAAAAATAATTAACAAGTAACTTATTATTTACAAAAGAGAGCAAGTAGAAAGGTGGAATAAGTAAAGTTTACATCTACTTGCATAAGTAAAAAGGTTTTCAGACTTGTAATCAATTCCCATAAGCGCCCATGATTCTAATATTTTTCATATACAACATGTTTATTTCGTAACCAAAACTTCCTATTTGTGAGAGTATATATATATATATAAATATTTATATTGACCATATATAATATATGTGGTTTTGTTGATGTGGCAGATTGAATTGGAAATATTTAGAGATTTACTTGATTCTCAAGTCAATTGGTTAGTCATTTCCTATCAATACTATTTTTGATGTTAACCTCTCCAAAATCTTACTTTTATTATCTCAGATGTAACTCTAGGAGATGTAGATCTAGATATGGATGATCTGGATGTAGATTTGCCAAGTCTGTTGGCAAAGTAAACTCAAGCGGTGAGGAATCCTACAAATGGCTCTTCCGTCTCGCCCTCTAGTTGGAAGCGCGGTCCAATAGAGGGATAGGTCGACTCCAAAACTACGCCACTTAGACGGGAGAGAGAGACTTCCCGGAAAAGTCGCTCTAGAAAACGACCCGACTAGTACGGGCGACCGAGCTCGTACGTAAAACTGAAAAACCAAGTATCCCCCGCCTGGGTATCCCAAAACAGAGGGTCAGCAGAATGGTCTTAAGTCGGGATCCCAACAAGGGGTAAAAACACTGCGAGCTCACGTAAAAACCAAAAGGGACTGGGATCCTAGACCCGCGCACTTGGCGGCCGCTGCCCAAACTGGGCTTCCTATCTTCCGCCCAGTTGAGGGTCACCACGCCCTCGCACGATCAGGTGTAAGAGTCACCATAACCGGCACCATGTTAATTGTTAGTATAGAGTTCACCATCATATCTACTTTCTTGACTTCTCAACTTTTTCTCAATCTTTTTGGTAATTGATTGTACAAATCTTGGTCTTTTTGTCAATAAGGATTTATAGATAGTAGAGTATACGTAAAAGATTAACTCATGTAGATGTATTTGATCACATGTTCATTTTTACATGTCTCGAGTGGTTAACTTTATAGATCAAAGTGCTTATTATATAAGTCTTATAAATTATCAAATTTGAAATGATCTTTGCAATTGCACATTGCTACAACTTCGATAAATAATGGCACTAGGCTCGATATTAGTATTTGCTATTTACCACCCCTTCGTGTAAAATATTGATACCCAAGTTAGAGAGCAAGTTAAAGTTATAGATGGATGAGGTTCCTAATTAAGCTATCAACTTTAATTATGTAACAGAGAAGTAAAAAAAATATGGGACACAAGCATCAATATATGAGACCCTAAATGCGCATTCTTAATAGAGTTTTCTCCATTGATTTTTTTAAGTTACAGTAATCATATTTTATTATTATTGATCCATAAGTCGTTCTTAATAAAAAAATCAATCTACCGGTTTCATTTGTCAGGCAATTAGTCATATTAAAAAGGGTATTTACAATAAATCAATAATCTGTCCAAATACCATTAAAGGTCCCATATTACACAGTGTATACCACTATAATTAACCAAACCTACACTAATTAAGGCCAGGTTATAACATACACTAATTAGGGCCAGGGTATAGCAGAGAGTGTAATTTAACTATCATACCATGACTTGGAAAATACGTGATATTGTATTCTTACTAAGATATAATTAGAGATGTAGCAAAGAATCTTATGAACTGTCAGGAATAAAATATATTTAAGGAAAAATGTACTCCAAACCAGTGGTGGGTCCTAATAAGGCACACCAAGTGCAACTTCAAATACTGTCTAAGGTGCGTATAAACTCATAATTTTATTACCGAGGTAAAATACAATTATTCATCCCAGATATGCACAAAATTTAAAAGAGAGAAAATATAATAGTCTGATGCGTATAAAATTCGACCTCCAATATGGTATATATAACTGTTAGATCTATCATGTACAGTCTGATGCATATAAATTCATCCTCCAATATGGTATATATAATTGTTAGATCTATCATGTACCATTAATTTATGGGGAATCCAAACCTAAATTCTAGAAAATAGAGTTTAAACATGAGTGGCATGAGATGAACAGTGATGAGCTATCACACATGGCTCGTAAAATTGTATGAAAGGAAGATACAGTCCATTTCATTTTCAAAGTTTAAAAAAAATGACTATATATATATATAATGTAAGAAGTCAAATAAGTTAGATTGGAATCCATCTATTCATTGAACAAAATGAGAATATTAAACATTATCCTAATGTCATCATTGATCTGGAAGATTCTCACTTACTTGGATATGTTGGTAATTCAAACATCTATTTTAAAACATGGATTCTTTGATGAGATAAACGAATCAGCTTGCAGAGATTTATACTTTAAGAACATAATTCCCTCCTGCAACTACTTGGAAAAATTTATACTAAAACCAATGATTATACTAGAACCCGATATTGGAATGTAACATTTGTGTGAAAAAAAATCCATGCCTGGCATAATATGAGAGCTAAGGATAGCACAAAACCAACACAAAGTATTGCAGGATGCAAAGAAAAATAAGATTTGTCTTGCAAGAATGTGCCACTGATATAGATCATGAAAATTTCATGGAAGCAAAAGATTTGGTGTTTTAAAACATGCATGCATGGCAGCAAAAGAGATGGCTAAGGGATGTACCTTACTAGATCTTTAATGAAGATCTATTTGCATGCTAAGGTTGGTGATTTGGAGCAGATCCAAGGCTCCAATGTTGCAGAAATTCAGAAATGGAGCTCCAGCAATTGGGAGGGGCTGCAACAGGGATTGATAGTTTTTCTTGGTAGCACCTTGTGCAGCTCCAATGGAGAGGAGTTGCTCCAACAAGGCTACTGGACAACACAGGGAAGAAATGACTGGAGAAAGAGGCTGAAATTTTGGGCAGAGATCTCTCGTTGGATTTAGAGAAAGTGGGATGTATGGCTTGTTGTTATATATATAGGAGATGAAAGGTTCCAAATCTCTCCAAATGGAGAAAGTAAAAAGCCAAGTGGAGAGGAAAGAAGCCCAACGCGTAAGGAAAGATAAGGCCCCAACGGCTGGAGTTTGCTATTGTAAATATTATATTATTTTTTTAAATCTCTTTATTTGACAAACTTAAAAATCTACCGTACACGCACCTCGGGCCTCCGTTTTCGACATGAAATATCTCGATTTGATCGTCTCAGAACGACGATCAAAATGAGTATAATATTGATATACTTTCGACTGGGTTTTGAATACCCAAAATTTTCGGATACAGTTTTTATTTAAGATTAAATTTTATGATTTAAAAATATCAAACGACCTCCGATTGACGAACGGTCGATTCCGTTGGTCTTGTTTCGTCGAATCGGATCTAATAACGGTCTCGGTTTGTTTTACGGTTTCCGAATTTACGTCGCGGCTTTTTCGCAGCATGCATTACGATGCGATCGAATTTTGTTCGATTTTGCTCGAACGACATTTGATTCTCGATCAAATGATCGTTTTAGGTTATCTAATAATGTCATATAACTTAATTGGGTTATTCGGACCTTATTCAAGTCGAGTTTGGGTTCATTAGAATCCGGATGTTACAATTATAAAAACCTCAAAGGGAGTCTCGTCCTCGAGACTCGAGTCAAGGTCATCATGTATCTTGTTTGAATCACATATGTCTATAAAAACCTCAAAGGGTTTTGAACCCATAAAAACCTCAAAGAGAAAACAAGCCATATATTTTAACATATATCTAATTACAAAAGCTTGTTTTGCTCATTACCTCAGAAAAGTTGCGGGTATCGCTCCCGCATGTCGGCTTCGATTTCCCATGTCGCCTCTTTGACTCCGTGACGGTGCCATAAAACCTTGACCAATGAAATCTCTTTGCTGCGAAGCTTCTTCATAGCATGGTCAAGTATCTGCACTGGCTTCTCCTCATAAGTTAGATCTGGCTCTACATCGAGATTCTTGTAACTGATAATGTGTCGAGGATCGTGCACATACTTCCTCAAGTTGGATATATGAACGACGTCATGAATAGAAGATAGATGTGGAGGAAGTGCTACTCGATATGCAACCTTCTCCACTCTAGCCAGAATCTCAAAAGGTCCAACATATTGCGGCGCCAGTTTGCCACGAACACCAAATCTTTGTACTCCCTT
Source organism: Ottelia alismoides (assembly GCA_037367405.1). Taxonomy (NCBI): domain Eukaryota; kingdom Viridiplantae; phylum Streptophyta; class Magnoliopsida; order Alismatales; family Hydrocharitaceae; genus Ottelia; species Ottelia alismoides. Next base: position 11,832 of record JAZKJV010011836.1, on the reverse strand, counting down.
CATGGGAGATACACAGAGAAATACCCAATCTCCCACCTGTAATTTATAGGAATGCCCTTAGTATGTGATTAAGTTGATTATATATGAGTTATAATTGAATAAGTGAAGAGGAAATAATTAGATTACCTGAAACTCTATGTCTCTCCTCCAATGATCCGCATAGCTCTTCTGGCGGCTCTGTGCCGTCAAAAGCCTCCGTCTCACAAGATCAACAGCTCTCGTAGTCTCTTCCAAGAGATCTACGGAATATAAAGCATGATCGCCTACCTCACGCCAATTGAGAGGTGTGAGGTATCTCCGCCCGTATAGGGCTTCGAATGGTGCCATGCCAATACTGGAGTGATAGCTGTTGTTGTACGTGAATTCCACTAATGACAGATGGTCCTTCCAGGACCCTTTCCACTCCAAAGTGCAAGCGCGAAGCAAATCCTCTAGTGTCTGAATGGTGCGCTCACTCTGACCGTCAGTCTGTGGATGATATGCAGAACTCATCTTCAGCTCTGTCTGTAGTGCTGATATGAACTGATGCCAATAATGTGACGTAAATCTCGAATCCCTGTCAGACACCACCTCTCGTGGTATACCATGTAATCTGATGATGTTCTGCACATACAGCTTGGCCAATCTGGATGGAGTGTAAGTCGTGTTGATAGGTATGAAATGGGCTGACTTGGTCAACCTATCAACAATGACCCAAATGGAATCATGGCAACATGGTATCTTCGGCAATCCTGTGACAAAATCCATAGAAATGCTCTCCCATTTCCACTCAGGAATGGGGAGAGACTGCAGTAATCCTGGTGGTCTCCTGTGCTCGGCCTCGACCATCTGACAGGTCATGCATCTGCTAACATGCTGCGCTACATCGCGCTTCATTCCATCCCACCAGAAATGTCGACGCAGATCACGGTACATCCTCGTACTGCCTGGATGGATAGTAAACCGTGAACTATGTGCCTCATCCAGAATGTCTCTGTGAAGCTGCTCGTCATTGGGTACAACGACCCGTCCTGCCTTCCATAAAATAGACTCCATCACAACAAAGTCATCAAATTCATCTTTGATGGCGCTCATATATCTATCTCGGATCCAAGGATCGGTCTTCTGGCCCTCTACAATACGATCCCAAAGACTACTGTATCGTGGAGGCATGGCGGTAGAAATGGATGCGCTCTCCTGAGGATGCCAATCGATCAAAGCGGCAAGCGTATCCCATGTATATAGCCAGTTCGTCGTACCATCAGCATGTGCTCTCCTGCTGAGTGCATCAACCACCACGTTTCCTTTACCAGGATGGTAAGAGATCGTGCAATCATAATCCTTCAGCAGCTGCGCTGCCTCATGTTCAGCTCCTTCTGATCAAAGATGTACTTCCGACTCTTGTGGTCTGTAAAGATCTCGAAATTCACCCCATATAGGTAGTGGCGCCAGATCTTCAAGGCGAAGACAACTGCCGCCAACTCCAAGTCATGTGTGGGGTAGTTCTGCTCGTGCGGTCTCAACTGCCGTGATGCGTAAGCAATCACCTGTCCTCTCTACATCAACACTGCTCCTAGACCTTCTCCAGATGCATCTGTGTAGACTGCATAGTCCTGAGTGCCTGAAGGAAGAGCAAGAATAGGCGTTGTAGTCAACCTCTCCTTCAGTGTCTGGAAGGCCTGCTCACATGAATCGTCCCAAATGAATGGAACTCCCTTCTGTGTCAACCGTGTCAGAGGGTGAACAATGCGTGAAAATCCGCTGACAAAGCGTTTGTAATAGCCTGCTAATCCGAGGAAGCTCCGAATCTGAGCAACTGTCTTAGGCTGCTCCCAAGACATAACTGCATCTATCTTCGCAGGATCGACTGCAATGCTTGCTCCAGAAATGATATGCCTGAGAAATGAGACATGGGATAATCAGAACTCGCACTTGCTCAAATTGGCATATAACTTGTGCTCCTGCAATGTGTCTAAAACAATCCGTAGATCATTCGCATGATCCCATTCATTCCATGAATAGATGAGCACATCATCGATGAACACTACTACAAACTTGTCCAAGTATGGACGGAAAATCTGGTTCATCATATCCATGAAAGCTGCAGGTGCATTGTTGAGCCCAAACGACATCACCACAAACTCGTAGTGTCCATAGCGAGTCCTGAAAGCTGTCTTTGAAATATCTGACTCGCGAATCCTCAGCTGATGGTAGCTTGAGCGAAGATCGATCTTCGAGAACACCGAAGATCCCTAGAGCTGGTCGAACAAATCATCGTTGCGCGGCAAAGGATAACGGTTTTTCACCGTTCTCTTGTTCAGCTGCCTGTTATCGATGCATAACCTCATAAATCCATCCTTCTTCCTGATAAACAGAACCGGAGCACCCCAAGGTAAAGTGCTCGGTCTCACGAATCCCAAATCAAGTAACTCCTGCAACTGCACCTTCAGCTCCCTCAACTCAGCTGGTGCCATGCGATATGGTGCCATAGAGACCGACGGTGTATCTGGCAGCAATGTGATCTCGAACTCGATCTCTCTCTCAGGAGGTAATCCTGGTAGATCATCAAGAAATACATCTGGATATTCTGACACCACTCGGATGTTATGTGTCATCAGCTCCTGGTCAGATACCTCCCGAATAAATGCAAGATATGTATCACAACCCTGATCGACAAGTCGTTGGGCTCGCAACACTGATATGTACTCCATGGTGGAGTCATGTACAGTACCCCCAAAAGTGAACTCGGGTAGATCTGGAATTCTGAAGACAACCGTCTTCCTAAAGCAATCAACAAGTGCATGATGAGCGGATAACCAATCCATGCCCAAAATCAAGTCGAACTCATCAAGCTGCAGAAGTAGACAATCTGCGATCATCTCGTGACCGCCAATCAGTACGGGCAAGTGCCTGACTATCAGTGAAATAATGAACAACTGGCCACTTGGCCCTCGGAGAAGATATGGAGGAGAGAGAGTCTCTGCGACTCTACCTAAAGAAGCAAGTAGTCTCGAAACAAGGAAAGAATGTGTCGCTCCAGAATCAAATGAAACATGAAAAGGTCAGCTCAAGACTGAGACCATGCCTTTTACCATAGTAGCTGCTGAACGGGCCATTCGCAGATACTTATCATATATGCTTTTTCTCTTCTTGGGATATAATATGAAAATTAATGAAATTGGTGACATCTGTGGTGATTGAATCTGAATGTCATATTTCCCTTCTCAGATTCTCGACAAGTCGGAAGACTGTCGTTATTCGAGAACTTAATGCGATCAGAATTGAAATACTACGAATGCGAGTATCGGGGTACCACTCTTCTGATACCAAAAATGTAGACCCCCGAGGATCTGGGTACCTGTTTACGACACATTTCGCAGAAATTCCATATATTTAGCATCGCATTAAAAGCATAATTTATGGGAAAGTTTTTCGCGCTTGAAGCGACATATGACATTCACATTCATAACCACGATCTAAAAGAGGCAAATGACACCAAAGTCTCATTTCATTAATTTCCATATCATTTTTACATCATGTACAAGAATCTTCCAGTATACACCATATATCCCAAAATGTAGTACATAAGAGATAGCATTTACATTATAATGTGAATCAAAAACTGAGACAAAATAAACCATATGTCTGGTGTATACCCTGTCTCCTGGAAGCATGAACAACTACTAAACGGCAAGCTCCTTGCCTGCCATGCGTGCAAGGAAGAAGAGGAGTTACAATTGTGAATACTAATCCGCAGTTTAAAAATAATTAACAAGTAACTTATTATGTACAAAAGAGAGCAAGTAGAAAGGTGGAATAAGTAAAGTTTACATCTACTTGCGTAAGTAAAAAGATTTTCAGACTTGTAATCAATTCCCATAAGCGCCCATGATTCCAGTATTTTTCATATACAACATGTTTATTTCGTAACCAAAACTTCCTATTTGTAAGAGTATATATATATTGTCCATATATAATATCTGTGGTTTTGTTGATGTGGCAGATTGAATTGGAAATATTTAGAGATTTACTTGATTCTCAAGTCAATTAGTTAGTCATTTCCTATCAATACTACTTTTGATGTTAACCTCTCCAAAATCTTACTTTTATTATCTTAGATGTAACTCTAGGAGATGTAGATCTAGATATGGATGATCTGGATGTAGATTCGCCAAGTCTGTTGGCGAAGTAAACTCAAGCGGTGAGGAAGCCTACAAATGGCTCTTCCGTCTCGCCCTCTAGTTGGAAGCGTAGTCCAATAGAGGGATAGGTCTACTCCAAAACTACGCCACTAAGACGGTGAGAGAGACTTCCCGAAAAAGTCGCTCTAAAAAACGGCCCGACTAGTACGGGCGATCGAGCTCGTACGTAAAACTGAAAAACCGAGGATCCCCTGCCTGGGTATCCTAAAACAGAGGGTCAGCGGAATGGTCTAAAGTCGGGATCCCAACGAGGTGTAAAAACACTGCGAGCTCGCATAAAAACCGAAAGGGACTGGGATCCTAGACCCGCGCACTTGGCGGCCGCTGCCCAAACTGGGCTTCCTAGCTTCCGCCCAGTTGAGGGTCACCGCGCCCTCGCACGGTCAGGTGTAAGAGTCACCATAACCGGCACCATGTTAATTGTTAGTATAGAGTTCACCATCATATCTACTTTCTTGACTTCTCAACTTTTTCTCAATCTTTTTGGTAATTGATTGTACAAATCTTGGTCTTTTTGTCAATAAGGATTTATAGATAGTAGAGTATACGTAAAAGATTAACTCATGTAGATGTATTTGATCACAGGTTCATTTTTACATGTCTCGAGTGGTTAACTTTATAGATCAAAGTGCTTATTATATAAGTCTTATAAATTATCAAATTTGAAATGATCCTTGCATTTGCACATTGCTACAACTTCGATAATTAATGACACTAGGCTCGAAATTAGTATTTGCTATTTACCACCCCTTCGTGTAAGATATTGCTACCCAAGTTAGAGAGCAAGTTAAAGTTATAGATGGATGAGGTTCCTAATTAAGCTATCAACTTTAATTATGTAACAAAGAAGTAAAAAAAATATGGGACACAAGCATCATTATATGAGGCCCTAAATGCGCATTTTTAACAGAGTTTTCTCCATTGATTTTTTTAAGTTACAGTAATCATATATTATTATTATTGATCCATAAGTCGTTCTTAATAAAAAAATTAATCTACCGGTTTCATTTGTCAGGCAATTAGTCATATTAAAAAGGGTATTTACAATAAATCAATAATCTGTCCCAAATACCATTAAAGGTCCCATATTACATAGTGTATACCACTATAATTAACCAAACCTACACTAATTAGGGCCAGGTTATAACATACACTAATTAGGGCCAGGGTATAGCAGAGAGTGTAATTTAACTATCATACCATGACTTGGAAAATACGTGATATTGTATTCTTACTAAGATATAATTAGAGATGTAGCAAAGAATTTTATGAACTGTCAGGAATAAAATATATTTAAGGAAAAATGTACTCCAAACCAGTGGTGGGTCCTAATAAGGCACACCAAGTGCAACTTCAAATACTACCTAAGGTGTGTATAAACTCATAATTTTATTACCAGGGTAAAATATAATTATTCATCCCAGATATGCAAAAAATTTTAGAGAGAAAAAATATAATAGTCTGATGCGTATAAAATTCGACCTCCAATATGGTATATATAACTGTTAGATCTATCGTGTACAGTCTGATGTGTGTAAATTCATCCTCCAATATGGTATATATAATTGTTAGATCTATCATGTACTTTTAATTTATGGTGAATCAAAACCTAAAATTCTAGAAAATCGAGTTTAAACATGAGTGGCATGAGATGAACAGTGATGAGCTGTCACACATGGCTCGTAAAATTGTATGAAAGGAAGATACAGTCCATTTCATTTTCAAAGTTGCAGAAAAAATGACTATATATATATAATGTAAGCAGTCAAACAAGTTAGATTGGAATCCATCTATTCATTGAACAAAATGAGAATATTAAACATTATCCTAATGTCATCATTAGTCTGGAAGATTCTCAATTACTTGGCTATGTTGGTAATTCAAACATCTATTTTAAAATATGGATTCTTTTATGAGATAAATGAATCAGCTTGCAGAGATTTATACTTTAAGAACATAAGTCCCTTCTGCAACTACTTGGAAAAATTTATACTAAAAACCAATGATTATACTAGAACCCGATATTGGAATGTAACATTTGTGTGAAAAAAATCCATGCCTGGCATAATATGAGAGCTAAGGATAGCACAAAACCATCACAGAGTATTGCAGAATGTAAAGAAAAATAAGATTTGTCTTGCAAGAATGTGCCACTGATTTTGATCATGAAAATTTCATGGAAACAAAAGATTTGGGGTTTTAAAACATGCATGCATGGCAGCAAAAGAGATGGCTAAGGGATGTACCTTACTAGATCTTTAATGAAGATCCATTTGTATGCTAAGGTTGGTAATTTGGAGCAGATCCGAGGCTCCAATGTTGCAGAAATTCAGAAATGGAGCTCCAGCAATTGGGAGGGGCTGCAACAGGGAGTTGATTGTTTTTCTTGGTAGCACCTTGTGCAGCTCCAATGGAGAGGAGTTGCTCCAGCAAGGCTGCTGGACTGCACAGGGAAGAAATGGCTGGAGAAAGAGGCTGAAATTTTGGGCAGAGATCTCTCGTTGGATTTAAAGAAAGTGGGATGTATGGCTTGTTGTTATATATATCTTAGACGATCGGAGAGAACCAGATATAGGAGATGAAAGGTTCCAAATCCCTCCAAATGGAGAAAGTAAAAAGTCAAGTGGAGAGGAAAGAAACCCAACGTGTAAGAAAAGATAAGGCCCCAACGGCTGGAGTTTGCTATTGTAAATATTATATTATTTTTTTAAAATCTCTTTATTTGTCATACTTAAAAATCTACCGTACACGCACCTCGGGCCTCCGTTTTCGACGCGAAATATCTCGATTTGATCGTCTCAGAACGATGATCAAAATGATTATAATATTGATATACTTTAGGTTGGGTTTTGAATACCCGAAATTTTCGGATACGGTTTTTGTTTAAGATTAAATTTTATGATTTAAAAATATCAAACGACCTCCGATTGACGAACAAGCGATTCCGTTGGTCTTGTTTCGTCGAATCGGATCTAATGACGGTCTCGATTTGTTTTGCGGTTTCCGAATTTGCGTCGTGGCTTTTTCGCGACGCGCATTACGATGTGACCGAATTTTGTTCGATTTTTACCGAATGACATTTGATTCTCGATCAAATGATCATTTTGGGTTATTCAGACCTTATTCAGGTCGAGTTTGGGTTCGTTAGAATCCAGATGTTACAGTGGAATGGTGTAGTTGAATGGGAGGTTAGAAAAATGGTGGAGTTGAATGGAGGTTAAAAGACGAAAATGGAGTTGAATGGGAGTTATTGTAGAGAAAGTAAAAAAATAAAATAAATCAAAACAAAAGAGAAAAAGTTGGCTGCTAAAAAAATTAAATAAAATAAAGGGAAAAGAGAGTGGGGAATTTACAAAAGTCCACAAATAAAACAAACAATATGTAAGTGTTTTTCCTACTTTTCTAATTATATTTTTTGTATTTTTTGTAAAAGATGTTTACAAAATAAAAATAAAATAAAATACTAAAATAAAATAAAACATAAAAAGGATTTTTTGAACTTTTTAATAATTAAGAAAAGTAAATAAAGAAATGAGAAAAGAAAAATATGCACATTATATACAATGTACACCTAGGTCTCAAAACTCAGATTTTGCAAACAAGCTCTGATTTTAATGAAACCACTTTCATTGGATAGCTAATTTTCTAGTTTAAATTTAAAAGTGAGTTTTATGAATTTGGAGTTCATACGGAGCGAGAATTTGGCTGGGAAGTTGGACACTACGGCTTTTTCTCTTTGAAATCTAGGAGTATTTATTTGAGATGCCTTTTATTTTATATTTTGATTTTTTGTACATCTTTATAAATAAATTAGAGAAAGAATTAGCCAAAAATGAGTTGAAATGAAATTATTAAAAATACATGAAGTTTTAGGCTATTTACAGGTGAAAAACTCCTTTTTTACGCCTTTTTATTATTAATTTATTTTGTACAATATAATATATAATAATTAGTATATTTATTTTAAGAGTTATTTTATTAATTTATTGATTTTATGAACATTTATTTGAGATTTTACTCAGGGGTTTTGCTAAGACCAGTAGATTGAGATGATGAATTGCGGATTCATCACCCCCTATACTTGAACTTTGCTAGTCCTCGACCAAATAAAGAATGAATAAGTTGGATTAACCCCTGACTGTGCATGTGAATACAAGACTTGATCTGTTGAAGAACTCTTGATTTTAGTGATCAAAAAATTCTAAGCTGAACCAAGCTCTAGTCAAAAGGTATCCAATTTCCCTAATCATCAGACTCTCTCTATATAGGTATATAATAGGGATATGATATTAAGTGTGGACTACAGTTACAAGAGTAGAGTCACAACTTCACCCAATGTTCCAGTCCAAGAGACTCTTCTAAGAACCCAATCCTCAATACTAGGGAATAAATCATTTCTTGCATCCAATCCACCATCTCTTTAATTGTTAGACTTCAAAGTGTAGATGGAAGGCTAGTTGATGGAGGACATAGGGATTGTGTCATTTCTTTTCTCTCTCTCTCTCTCTCATTGGAACAAGGATCCCCTCGAGTGCCTTATTAATTCAACACATGTATTTTTTTGGTTATTGATCAGTGTGTCCGTCAAGAGAATTCAGAGTCATCTGCACTTGTTTTCCTGGGAGTACACCAGGGTGTGTCTCTTTTGAGTATCTAATATACCTTTGACACCCAGATTTGTATCACTACACGATGCAGAGCCCTTTTTGGGTGCTAGCCCGACTCCTTGGTTGTAATAGTGGTAGTCCAAGTGGACACTTTGAAATGGTTGGGAGTGCTCACCTTGGTGGAAGCTCTTTGATATTTGACTTTGTATAGTAAGAGCTCTTCTTTCAACATTTCTTTTTTTTAAAATTTGGCTAGCTCCACTGCTTTTACCAAAAGTTGGCGCACACTGATCAATAAGTTTTTTATATTTCATCACACCCCGGCATATAGGTAAATGTCAAGAGATAGTACAAGAACCATGTTCTCATACTGGCTAAAGGTGCTGACACTCAGGTTTCAGGAAGCCTGCATTGATTTTATCCCATCTTCGAGCATCATAAAATTAAGTCCAAATTCAAATCCCCCATCCCAGTTCCTCAAGTGAAATTTCAACTCATCTCATCACAACTACAGTCGTGTATGTGAGATGCTGATCATATTCTTAAGGTAGAAACTAAGCGTGCAATATAGCATACAAATCTTTCAAACTAGAGAAATGTGAATAATTAAGTCAAAAACCCTAATGACTAAGCCTGGTTAACTCAAAATCTCAAGACCTCATAAACCAAGTGTTCTTGAACTTCACTAGTCTTGTGCGAGTATGTAAGTGTCAGGGATTAAACCAACTCATTAGTTAGTTTTTTTAATTTTTTTAATGAAAGGAAAAGAAAAAAAGAAGATTTTTTTAAAAATTTGGTAAAGGTTTTTGATTTGTTTCAAAAGGTTTTTTCTGAAAAGAGAAAGGTAAATAAGAAAGCACACACATTTTTTTGAAAAAGTTTTTTTTGTTTTGAAAAGAAAGAGGAAAATTTTTAAAAAGATTTTTTGAAAAGATTTTTTTTAAAAATATTTTTTGATTTTTTGAAAAAGGAGTGTTTTAATTTATTTTGAAGAAGTTTTATTTAATGAAAAAGTTTTTTTATAACTCTTATTTACATCAGCTTACCCATAACCCTTATTTTAATTACAAGCAAGACAAAGTACGAGCTATAGGTAAAGTATATATGTAATATATACAGACCCCCCTATGCTTAGCATGTGCTATGTCCTCATGGCACTAGGTGTCAAAAAGCCATAGCTCGTACTAAGCATAAGCGGGTGAAAAGAATAGAAGAGAAGAAGAATATAACGGCATTGGGGAATACACAACGGGCATCGGCTCCCCTATACTTAGGCTCTGGTCGACCTAAATATTGGAGAGAACACAAGATTGGGGAACCGATGAGGGTGGGAAAGAATATACAAAAAGGAAATAAAAAGAAGAGACAGAGCAACTCAGGTCCCTCACCTCCCCATACTTAGGATCTAGCTATCCTAAGTATAATCACAAAAAAAAAAACGATACAGAACTAGGGCGAGTGATGCGAATCACGGGGAGGGATTGAAATAAAGGAAGGAAAATCTATACAAGGAGGAGTGAGAATATACAAGGATCAAGAAAATTTGTGACGGACCTTCTTGCGAGAGCGAGGGGGTCAGTAGTCTACACCTGTGTCGTTGTCAGAATCATCCTCAGAGGAATAATAATGAGCGGTAAGGAACGCCCAACGAGGGTCGACACATGGCTGCTTGCTCAAATATGGCTTAAGAATAGCCGACCTGAGCTCACTCATATAGATCACCTCATCCGGACCTGACGAGGACTCCTTAGAAAATTCCTTCTCTAGTATGTTGAAGGAAAATTTCTTAATCGATTTTCTAGAACCTGAAGCATCAAGAGTAAGAGGAGAATGATAGGTCTTAAGGAGTTTGGGGGAACACCTCGAGGAATCAATACTCTTCTTCTTCTTACCAGATGACCGACTAGAGGATGGAGCAATCGATTTATCGAGATTGGTCAATTTGGTCCCAGTCATCTCTTTTGGTGTAGGTCCTGGATGTGGTGTGTGTGAGGTGTTCTCCAGAGGTTCATCATCAGATGAGTCACCATATGCATTGTAATACTCCTGCAGGGTCAAAACACATCTCTGGTATGGCACAGTGTTCTCAGTTGGCATTGGTCAGTTCATGCGTTAGATCATCTAAATAGTCAAGGAAATCAGAAATGATCATGTCCGACTTAGGGAAGCTTCTGGTTGTGAGTCCTCTGTAGAAGCTATCACGGTGGTGGTGATGCAAGTAGTGGGTGATGTGGATGTGTAGGGATTCCTTGAACCAATGGTCGTCTGGACAGTCGGTATCTTAGGTGTAGTAGAGAGATGGGACTCAACTGTCTCTCGGAGGTCACGTCCATCTACGACTTTATGGGTTACCTTAGAATATCGTGTGTCCTCAAATATTGGGTGAGGTCGGCGTGCTCCCAATGTAGTGAAATTGATCTTCTGAGTCCTACAATCTATAGTTTCCTTAGCTAAGGCCAGGAACGACTTCCCAAAAATGATCGGAGACTGGGTGAACTCTCCTCGGTGCTCAATGTCAATGATCATGAAGTCTATCAGGAGTAGAGCACCTTGGAAAGTAATGATGACTGAAATGGTTCCTCTTGACTGTTTAATAGACCGATCCGCCAGCTGAATGATCTCTCTCGTCTTCCTACTTGATTCGAGTTTGAGCTTGGCAAATATGGAGGTCGAGAGGATATTTATTGGTGAGTCATCATCGATTCTTGCATGGGTGAAGGTAGTGTCTTTGATTTCACAGTCAAATCTAGGCAACCACTTCACTCTACGGCTATTGGTTTTTCTCCCTATCACCAAAGAGGTGGCCATAGACACTATGTGTTTTTCAGTCCTTGTCCTCTTATTGCCCAACCTTTTAGGCATCAATTTACTTCTCACAAATATTTTGAGGTTGGGAAAGTGTTCAATAGCCATTATTAAGGGAAGCTCGAAAATCAACCCTCTATCATTCGCTTCCCTAACTGCATGGTCCATTTTTTTAAGTCTTTCTTGTTTTCAATTTTTATGGTGTTTTTGGGTTTTTCAATTTTTTGGCCTTTTTTGAA